>CM017563.1:56268153-56270653 GCA_007844125.1 Sinonovacula constricta | reverse complement strand
GGTATAGCAGAATGAGCGCACGTGCAATATACATGTATAAGGGTGGTCCTGTAGAAGGAGCGCACATGCAATATACATGTATAAGGGTGGTATTGTAGAAGGAGTGCGCATGCAATATACATGTATAAGGGTGGTCCCGTAGAAGGAGCGCACATGCAATATACATGTATAAGGGTGGTATGGCAGAATGAGCGCACATGCAATATACATGTATAAGGACGGTCCGGTAGAAGGATCGCACATGCAATATACATGTATGAGGGTGGTCCCGTAGAAGGAGCGCACATGCAACGTACATGTATAAGGGTGGTCCTGTAGAAGGAGCGCACATGCAATATACATGTATAAAGGTGGTCCCGAAGAAGAAGCGCACATTCAATATACATGTATAAGGACGGTCCAGTAGAAGGAGCGCATATGCAACATACATGTATAAGGGTGGTCCTGTAGAAGGAGCGCACATGCAATATACATGTATAAGGACGGTCCGGTAGAAGGAGCACACATGCAATATACATGTATAAGGGTGGTCCTGTAGAAGGAGCGCACATGCAATATACATGTATAAGGGTGGTCCTGTAGAAGGAGCGCACATGCAATATACATGTATAAGGGTAGTCCTGTAGATGGAGCGCACATGCAATATACATGTATAAGGGTGGTCCTGTAGAAGGTGCGCATATGCAATATACATGTATAAGGGTGGTCCTGTAGAAGGAGCGTGCATGCAATATACATGTATAACGGTGGTATGGCAGAATGAGCGCACATGCAATATACATGTATAAGGGTGGTCCTGTAGAAGGAGCGCACATGCAATATACATGTATAAGGACGGTCCAGTAGAAGGGGCGCACATGCAATATACATGTAAAAGGACGGTCCAGTAGAAGGAGCGCACATGCACTATACATGTATAAGGACGGTCCGGTAGAAGGAGCGCACATGCATGCAATATACATGTATAAGGACGGTCCAGTAGAAGGAGCGCACATGCAATATACATGTATAAGGACGGTCCAGTAGAAGGAGCGCACATGCAATATACATGTACATGTATAAGGACGGTCCAGTAGAAGGAGCGCACATGCAATATACATGTATAAGGACGGTCCAGTAGAAGGAGAGCACCTGCAATATACATGTATAAGGACGGTCCTGTAGAAGGAGCGCACTTGCACTATACATGTATTAAGGGTGGTATTGTAGAAAGACCGTTATGTATATATTTTGCGGTCCTGGGGAGGACTGTTGGAGAGTGTGACGTAGGACGCGTTAATCTATATCAACAATTATTACTTGTGGTTTGATGGGGTAAAATCTTATCATAACAATTGTCGCATATTTCATAATCTGGTTTAATAAACCTCTTGTCAATGTCATCAACAAAATCGTGTTGTTGCCCTTGCTGACTTATAATTGTCATTGAATGTAGCAAGCATTCCCGCTCTCTGTACACCGTTCATCACTGCGGCTGTTCAATCGGAATACCTCTCGGATGTATGTAAGTAGTCGGATCACCTCGGCCATATCCTTAAATGGGACTACTTTTGTGACAGCCGTCAAAATAAAGGTGGCAGTTCGAATGACAGCTCACTACAATACGATGCCTGTAAAACTTCAATATGTGGCGGCTTCAAATTTAAATCATCCAATTTTAATTAACCCAGCGCAGCAGACACGCAGCTGTCAAACGATGGCATTGTTTATGTTTAGTGCGAACCACATTTTAGGCATATTCTTCTTCCGACTTCCGGCGAACAAAACGATCGTGATTTCAGGAAGTATCATTGCACCAGATACATCCGAGGGATGATTGTTCAGAGGACGAAATAACCCGAGGAGTTCCGATTGTGCGGCTATTGTGTAAATGACCACACACAAGTTTAGTGTTTACTTTTTTATACATGAAGTTTACTATCAAGTTTGAAAAGTAGATCGTTAACCGATTTAAAAAAAATGTTGAAATGTCAAGTGTCATAGAATACTTATAAGCAATAAGTCTGATTGTTAACAAAGGAAACTTCACATGCGTGGATAATGTACCAATCCATTCATACATTAGACCTGAAAAGGATCGTTAGGGGTGGTCGTATAAGGGTTTACTATAGCATGGGATGATGTTAGATTGGATACACTTTCAATGTTACAGTCTGTACAAAGTTTCATATTGGGTTCTTCAAACCAACACAGGACTCAGACATTATTGACTCATTTTAATGTAAAACTCGCTTCTTTCAGTTTTTTAACCACTTTTGTATAAGTATTACCACGAAATACTCACAATAATTATCTATTAGTTGGACTACATTTATGCACTCAACTTGTAGGACAGGTCAACAAGTGAATGACAGAGGTTTTACACTAGAATTAACTATAGTATTTGAATGCAAAACAATGATTTATTATTTATCGCATCAACAGAGGTCGGTCATTATCGGTCGCCTTTAGATGCTTTGTGTCAATTTTGTTGTTTTAATCCAACCACAAAATAGCAATG
>CM017563.1:55835348-56264030 GCA_007844125.1 Sinonovacula constricta | reverse complement strand
GTTTACATTTGACAACTCTGACAAATAAAATCCTCGTTTTTGATCATTCATTTTACAAGCTTGAAGGGTAATTATGCATTGTAAATGTGTTTACAACAATTTATGAATTCAGTGACAAATAGTGCAGTGTATAAATCATGAATTCAGCTGATCAATTTGTATTGATTAAAATGATTGCTCATTGAAAAGTTCAAAACTTAAGGTACTAATGTTTATGACTCCATTGTATTATATCTAAACATACCAAATGTCTCCTTTGAATTGTTTTATACTTATAATCTAACAGTATATTACATCATAAACAAACTGTACAAAGTTATGTTTATAATAAATTATAATTTTCATTCATTTGTCATCTCAAAGGTGGTATGAGACAGTTTATCAAATGTATGTAACAGTATTTTTCCATGATTTCTGCAAATGTATGTTAAATTTCTGGATAAACTCATTCTTTAGTCTAAGTAAAGATGATTTGGAACACTACCTGTATTGTATAACACTATAAATTGTGAAACAAGTCACTCTAACTCTTCATTCTTTCCAAATCTATAAATATCGTTTGATAGTGATCTCTGCTAAAAATAGACATCGACATTATCTGACTACCCGGATATCAAGTGGTCTCACAAGTGAGTTATCACATGGTATTCTTAATTTTAAAATAGCTGTATCCGCAGATTGGCCCAGATAGGAAATACCTGTTTGCCATGAAGAGGGGGGCCGTTGCCGATAATGCGCAGTGACATTTCTATCATTATAGCACAGGGACACTTATGAGATGCCCAGGGACTGAACCCGGCCGGTCCATTATACTGACACCGACAAGTCAGGCGTAATGCTGTCCCCTTAGCCCCGAGCGTTAGGAGGGAAGCCACTACTACCAACTTTAAAGTCTTTGTTTTGACCCGGCCGGGATTCGAACCCACGACCTCCCGATCCGCAAGCCGACGCTCTACCACCTGAGCTATTGCGGCCAGTTTGCCATGAAGAGTTGGGATTTATGCTTCACTATTCACATAAATTTAGGACATTAATGAACAGCGTTTTGCAGGACCTTTTCATGTAACAAGACTTATTTGGCTATTTGAGAAAAAAATTGAACAATACAGCGAGTTCCACCTTTGTGAGGTTTACCCTTGGCCTGTTGGGTGTGATTTAACTGACCCTACCAACTGGTCAATTCGAGGTAAAATTTAACAAAATAACAAATTCACATTTGTGGCCCATGGACAGCTTTATACTGTCTGAATAGATGTTTGTTGTAAAACTTGTGACTTTAGCATTAATGAATTGGATTATACTTATATTTTTCTGTAATACTAAGGTACAGTCTTGGTATGGGCTCCTTGTGGATTCATCCAGGAGGCATGGATATGGTGGGATCATGATTTGTCACCTTAAACACATTCAAAGTCTGTCAGTTTTCTGAAATTGCACTGTGTGGCCACCTGAACAAATGTAACTACTATAGGAAGTGGCTATTAGAATTTGGCATAGACAAAAACTTGCTATTGATTGTTGAGGTTCAGGATCTACAGCTGCAGTGACTTTGGCGTAAAACAAATACTATGTGCATGTATTATCTAAGGTAACTTACGCATTTTATTAAGCATGCATACTTAGTGTACATTGTACCTCTTCCACAAAAGTGCCTGGTACATTTTTTGAAGAATAAATAGCAGTCTGCTGTGTGGTGGCCAAATGCCTTCAATGTTCTTGTTTTATTTTATTTCTTGCCAAACAATCAAGTTTCATGTAGTATAGACTGTGGCAAAATGTTTAAGATAAGTTAAAATTTGTTTACTGTTTATTCATTTGTTGCTGCTGTTTATTTTTTTTATTGTTTGTATTTGTGTTGTACATGTTTAGTGCATATTTCCAATTCTTTTTAAAGTGTTTATGCCAACTCCAAATTTATGGTGGTCATTTGTGACCCATGTCATGGAAAATTGGGAGTAATCAGAAAATCTAATGGTCATGCTATCATTTAAAGTATAATTTAAGAGACTTATTTCAATGTTTGTTTCAAGAAATTGTTATTTGGAATACAAACACTGTATTTTATAGTGTCTTTTTTTATCAGATTGCGAAAGAGCAAACACTGCTACCAATGCAATGATGTAGGTTTAGAAAAAAATACCTCACAGTTTTATAGATGTAAACGATATACTGGCGTAGAGTGTCATAACGTACCACAATACACAAGGTCTTACTAGGCAAACAGTCGCGACATATTATTCAAGACACTTAGAGGATAATAAGTACTCGGCACAAACACAGATTTACAGTAGAGATTAGAGAATCATGAGATTTTTATAGTGATTTTTCATGTCCAAAAAAAGTCCGGAAACATCTGTACATGAATGAGGAAGATCTACAAGATCGAATGTATCAACCTGCACAAGCCAAACAAAACATCCTGTGTCACAGATTTACTGGATTTTTTGTAATTAATAATTGACACAGAAGAATAATGCCATAAACAATGACAATGACACTATAATTTTCTTATAAAAACAAACATAGAAAGGTTTGTACATTCCTCACTTTTCTGTTGTCAAGAAACTATGCGCTGACATTGGGACCTTGGTCCTTAAAATAATATGTGGTAAATAACTGAAGAAAACAGTGATACTGATTTTTTTTGGTCACATGATTATCTCCATATAAAATTGAAGAGTGAGTACTGTACAGTGACACTGTAGTTCTACAACTGGTTGGCCCTGTGTCAGGATAACATGACTGCATGTAGTATCATGCCAGGTGTTCACAGCATGCTGTACACAGTGAAGGCAGCACTATATCTGCTTCAAGTGGGCACCATCTCCAGATAACTAAAATACTGTTGGTGGGTTAATAAACCCAACAAACAAACATCTTTTGTTCTACACTTTCTAACTACAGTAATTTTTCAAACTTACTGATTATTCCTTTTTATAGAACATGTATAGGACAATGTTTTTATTAAGTGCAATTCAGATGCAAACTCCAACCAAATTAGTTTGAAATAGTATAACAAAGCATCCTTCATTAATATTTATTATTAAATTTCTACTTGTATTCAAAGGCAGCCATAATCTTCCCTTTTTCACATTTCTTTTAACGCCTGAAATAAGAAAAAATATGGAAGTTATTTCCAGCACGTAACTATATGTCTGGAGTATGCATGCACATTGAGGCCCACAGGGAAGGATTTAGCTAACTCTGTAGCCTAACTAAGTAAAATATTGTTATTATTGTTATAGGCCCATCTAAGACAGGACATATTATGGGATCACCCATGGTGTGCGGGCGGGCGGCATCCAGATGTTTGTCCGGAGCGTAACCCCAACACTATCAAAGCTATTGACTTGAAACTTCATAGGTGGATAGATCTCATTGGGATGAAGTGCAGTGCTTAAGAACCATCACTCTGCACTTTCTGATATTTGAGTTATTGCCCTTTGTTTAATTTTCTTGTCCGGAGCATAACTCTAAAAATTTCAGAACTATTGACTTGAAACTTAATAGGTGGATAGATCTCTTTGAGACGAAGTGCAATGCATAAGAACCATCACCCTGCACTTCATGACTGGAGTTATTGCCATTTGTTTAATTTTTTTGTCAATAGTATAACTCCAACACTGTCAAAGCTATTGACTTGAAACATCATAGGTGGATAGACCTCATTGAGATGGAGTGCAGTGCCTAAGAACCATCACTCTTGCACTTCATGATGTGGGAGTTATTGCCCTTCGTTTAATTTTCTTGTCCGGAGCATATTACTCCTACATTGTCAATGCTATTGACTTGAAACTTGATACATAGATATGTCTAATTGAGACAAAGTGCAATGCACAGGAATCATAACTCTGTAATTCATGATTGAAACTTCGCAGTTGGATAGATCTAATTTAGACTGAGTGCAGTGCATATGAACTGCCACTGTACACTTCATGATTTTGGATTTATTAACTTTAGTTCAATTTTTGTACTTTATGTTTGGACCATACTCCTACATTATCCAAGCTATTGACGTGAAACTTCATAGATGGATAGATGTTACTGAAACAGAGTGCAGTGCACAAGAACCGTCACTCTCCTCTTCTTATTTTTGAGTAATGCCCCTTTCTATACAAATGCCATTACTCTCATGTAAATCTTTGTATATTTGATGGTATTCCCCTTTGATTTTTTTTTCAATTATCCAGATTGCAGTCCACAATAATGCCAGAGTGTATAGCACAACAGTGCACAGCAGTTTGGCAGATTTAAGATTTTTTTTATGCTATTCTACTTTAATATCAGTTTTTCTTGCAATAACCATGAGTGCAGTCCAAAACTTTGTCATACTGCATTGCACCAGAGTGCACAGCAGTTTGTTTCAAATTGCCCTATTGACGGGCGTATTTTGCTCCGCCTTGTGGTGTTCTTGTTATTAATATTAATATTATAATAATCACCACATTACTTATACTTATTTGCACACAAAAATCATTTTTGCTAATGATAATCTTTCTAATGGTATAAGAATTCACCCACAGTCCTGTCCAACCATAATATGATGTACATGTAGAACAGACCAGGTCCTGATATGGTAATAGATACTTCTAATTATCTGTGGTTAGTGTCATGTGGGCCTGATAAAACACTTGTCGGTGCAAGTTGGTGTACACAGAGAACTACAAGTGCTATTGCTAGATAGTCCTAGTGACTAACCATTAACCAGATTTGTCAGTAACCCATATAAAATTGTATTTATTTGCCTCCCCATTAATGCAGAGGTAACAAAGACATTTTATTTTTATTTTATCAGCAAATCATGTACATCAAAATAAGACATCTCCCAGCATGGAGCTAGCTGATCTGGATCTAATCTTTTCCCACTGCCTTAATTTCTGCTTAGCAAGAGAAGAATTACAATATGTGTACAGGCAGTTGTTTTTGTTTAGTTTGAACCTATTTGTTTAAAATGGATTGAAAAACTAAATTTTTAAGCCCCAAAGAGTGGAATAAAGCAGTCACACAGTCTGTCTATGCATCTGTCTATCCTATTTTCGTGTCTCAGTCATAATATTATTTTACAGTACTGAATTCAGAATTCAGCATACATGCACCTGAAGGTGATTATGCATAACATTTACAGGTGCAGCCATTGTGGTCATGGTTAAAAAGTCAAATTTAAAGTCATTTCTTAAAATAGACTTCTCCTGTTAGGTATTACTGTCTCTGCCATACCTGTGCTATTTTTCTAAAGTATTCTATCTAAACTCATCCAACTTACTAACATAAACTTAAAGTTTTGTCACATACACCGTTTGCAAGTGTGACTCCCAATTTCAAGGTCGTTCTCAGCGGCGTGTGGTAGTTGCCATTTTTAAACTCCTGACTGCTTAGCCTCTCATCTCTCTGGTTAAAGTCCCATTCCAGGTGATGGATTTAATGTGGAGAAGTTTCCAGCTGACCTGTGATGTGCTGATGGTTCTACCTTTTAATTTTAATCATTCTTTTTTAATAAAATTGAAGTTAGAAGTTACCCAATTCAGTGCAAACTCTTCAATGTAGGCAGTTGTCTTATAGAACTCCCTCTTATCTGAACACTTTCTATTACTAATTACTAATAACCCATAATTATTCTTATTTCTTTTCTTTCATCTAAATGCATGGCTGTCAATACACAATCATAGACTCATTAACAGATAGTGCAGATCCCGATCAGACAGGTTTTAGAGGCATTTTTTTGCTTAACTGCATTTCCTGATCATACAGGTTTTACAGGCATCTGGCTGACTAAATAGTGCATTTCCTGATCATACAGGTTTTACAGGCATCTGGCTGACTAAATAGTGCATTTCCTGTTCAGAGAGCTTTAAGAGGCATCTGGCTGACTAAATAGTGCATTTCCTGTTCAAAGAGCTTTAAGAGGCATCTGGCTGACTAAATAGTGCATTTCCTGTTCAGAGAGCTTTAAGAGGCATCTGGCTGACTAAATAGTGCATTTCCTGATCAGACAGGTTTTAGAGGCATCTGGCTGATTTAATAGTGCATTTCCTGATCAGAGAGCTTTAAGAGGCATCTGGCTGACTAAATAGTGCATTTCCTGATCAGAGAGCTTTAAGAGGCAACTGGCTGACTAAATAGTGCATTTCCTGATCAGAGAGCTTTAAGAGGCATCTGGCTGACTAAATAGTGCATTTCCTGATCAGAGAGCTTGAAGAGGCATCTGGCTGACTAAATAGTGCATTTCCTGATCAGAGAGCTTGAAGAGGCATCTGGCTGACTAAATAGTGCATTTCCTGATCAGAGAGCTTTAAGAGGCATCTGGCTGACGAAATAGTGCATTTCCTGATCAGAGAGCTTTATGAGGTGTCTGGCTGACTAAATAGTGCATTTCCTGATCAGAGAGCTTTAAGAGGCATCTGGCTGACTAAATAGTGCATTTCCTGATCAGAGAGCTTTAAGAGGCGTCTGGCTGACTAAATAGTGCATTTCCTGATCAGAGAGCTTTAAGAGGCGTCTGGCTGACTAAA
The DNA here is from genome assembly GCA_007844125.1 of Sinonovacula constricta. Lineage (NCBI taxonomy): Eukaryota > Metazoa > Mollusca > Bivalvia > Cardiida > Solecurtidae > Sinonovacula > Sinonovacula constricta. Next base: position 56,257,521 of record CM017563.1, on the reverse strand, counting down.
TAGTGCATTTCCTGATCAGAGAGCTTTAAGAGGCATCTGGCTGACTAAATAGTGCATTTCCTGTTCAGAGAGCTTTAAGAGGCATCTGGCTGACTAAATAGTGCATTTCCTGATCAGACAGGTTTTAGAGGCATCTGGCTGATTTAATAGTGCATTTCCTGATCAGAGAGCTTTAAGAGGCATCTGGCTGACTAAATAGTGCATTTCCTGATCAGAGAGCTTGAAGAGGCATCTGGCTGACGAAATAGTGCATTTCCTGATCAGAGAGCTTTAAGAGGCATCTGGCTGACGAAATAGTGCATTTCCTGATCAGAGAGCTTTATGAGGCGTCTGGCTGACTAAATAGTGCATTTCCTGATCAGAGAGCTTTAAGAGGCATCTGGCTGACTAAATAGTGCATTTCCTGATCAGAGAGCTTTAAGAGGCGTCTGGCTGACTAAATAGTGCATTTCCTGATCAGAGAGCTTTAAGAGGCGTCTGGCTGACTAAATAGTGCATTTCCTGATCAGAGAGCTTTAAGAGGCATCTGGCTGACTAAATAGTGCATTTCCTGTTCAGAGAGCTTTAAGAGGCATCTGGCTGACTAAATAGTGCATTTCCTGATCAGACAGGTTTTAGAGGCATCTGGCTGATTTAATAGTGCATTTCCTGATCAGAGAGCTTTAAGAGGCATCTGGCTGACTAAATAGTGCATTTCCTGATCAGAGAGCTTTAAGAGGCGTCTGGCTGACTAAAAAGTGCATTTCCTGATCAGAGAGCTTGAAGAGGCGTCTGGCTGACTTAAAATGCATTTCCTGATCATACAGGTTTTACAGGCATCTGGCTGATTAAATAGTGCATTTCCTGATCAGAGAGCTTGAAGAGGCGTCTGGCTGACTAAATAGTGCATTTCCTGATCATACAGGTTTTACAGGCATCTGGCTGATTAAATAGTGCATTTCCTGATCATACAGGTTTTACAGGCATCTGGCTGACTAAATAGTACATTTCCTGTTCAGAGAGCTTTAAGAGGCGTCTGGCTGACTAAATAGTGCATTTCCTGATTAGAGCGCTTTAAGAGGCATCTGGCTGACTAAAAGTGCATTTCCTGTTCAGAGAGCTTTAAGAGGCATCTGGCTGACTAAATAGTGCATTTCCTGATCAGAGAGCTTTAAGAGGCATCTGGCTGACTAAATAGTGCATTTCCTGGTCAGAGAGCTTGAAGAGGCATCTGGCTGACTAAATAGTGCATTTCCTGATCAGAGAGCTTGAAGAGGCATCTGGCTGACTAAATAGTGCATTTCCTGATCAGAGAGCTTTAAGAGGCATCTGGCTGACGAAATAGTGCATTTCCTGATCAGAGAGCTTTAAGAGGCGTCTGGCTGACTAAATAGTGCATTTCCTGATCAGAGAGCTTTAAGAGGCATCTGGCTGACTAAATAGTGCATTTCCTGATCAGAGAGCTTTAAGAGGCGTCTGGCTGACTAAATAGTGCATTTCCTGATCAGAGAGCTTTAAGAGGCATCTGGCTGACTAAATAGTGCATTTCCTGATCAGAGAGCTTTAAGAGGCATCTGGCTGACTAAATAGTGCATTTCCTGTTCAGAGAGCTTTAAGAGGCATCTGGCTGACTAAATAGTGCATTTCCTGATCAGACAGGTTTTAGAGGCATCTGGCTGATTTAATAGTGCATTTCCTGATCAGAGAGCTTTAAGAGGCATCTGGCTGACTAAATAGTGCATTTCCTGATCAGAGAGCTTTAAGAGGCGTCTGGCTGACTAAAAAGTGCATTTCCTGATCAGAGAGCTTGAAGAGGCGTCTGGCTGACTTAAAATGCATTTCCTGATCATACAGGTTTTACAGGCATCTGGCTGATTAAATAGTGCATTTCCTGATCAGAGAGCTTGAAGAGGCGTCTGGCTGACTAAATAGTGCATTTCCTGATCATACAGGTTTTACAGGCATCTGGCTGATTAAATAGTGCATATCCTGATCATACAGGTTTTACAGGCATCTGGCTGACTAAATAGTACATTTCCTGTTCAGAGAGCTTTAAGAGGCGTCTGGCTGACTAAATAGTGCATTTCCTGATCAGAGAGCTTTAAGAGGCATCTGGCTGACTAAAAGTGCATTTCCTGATCAGAGAGCTTTAAGAGGCGTCTGGCTGACTAAATAGTGCATTTCCTGATCAGAGAGCTTGAAGAGGCGTCTGGCTGACTAAATAGTGATTTCCTGATCAGAGAGCCTTAAGAGGCGTCTGGCTGACTAAATAGTGCATTTCCTGATCAGAGAGCTTTAAGAGGCGTCTGGCTGACTAAATAGTGCATTTCCTGATCAGAGAGCTTGAAGAGGCATCTGGCTGACTAAAAGTGCATTTCCTGATCAGAGAGCTTTAAGAGGCATCTGGCTTATTAACTAGTGCAGACCCTGATCAGACAGATTTCAGAGGCATCTGGCTTATTAACTAGTGCAGACCCTGTTTAGACAGATTTCAGAGGCATCTGGCTTATTAACTAGTGCAGACCCTGATCAGACAGATTTCAGAGGCATCTGGCTGATAAAATAGTGCAGACCATGATCATACAGGTTTTAGAGGCATCTGGCTGATAAAATAGTGCAGACCCTGATTATACAGGTTTTAGAGGCATCTGGCTTATTAACTAGTGCAGACCCTGATCAGACAGATTTCAGAGGCATCTGGCTTATTAACTAGTGCAGACCCTGTTTAGACAGATTTCAGAGGCATCTGGCTTATTAACTAGTGCAGACCCTGATCAGACAGATTTCAGAGGCATCTGGCTGATAAAATAGTGCAGACCATGATCATACAGGTTTTAGAGGCGTCTGGCTGACTAAATAGTGATTTCCTGATCAGAGAGCCTTAAGAGGCGTCTGGCTGACTAAATAGTGCATTTCCTGATCAGAGAGCTTTAAGAGGCGTCTGGCTGACTAAATAGTGCATTTCCTGATCAGAGAGCTTGAAGAGGCATCTGGCTGACTAAAAGTGCATTTCCTGATCAGAGAGCTTTAAGAGGCATCTGGCTTATTAACTAGTGCAGACCCTGATCATACAGGTTTTAGAGGCATCTGGCTTATTAACTAGTGCAGACCCTGATCAGACAGATTTCAGAGGCATCTGGCTTATTAACTAGTGCAGACCCTGATCAGACAGATTTCAGAGGCATCTGGCTTATTAACAAGTGCAGACCCTGATCAGACAGATTTCAGAGGCATCTGGCTTATTAACTAGTGCAGACCCTGATCAGACAGATTTCAGAGGCATCTGGCTTATTAACTAGTGCAGACCCTGATCAGACAGATTTCAGAGGCATCTGGCTGATAAAATAGTGCAGACCATGATCATACAGGTTTTAGAGGCATCTGCTGATAAAATAGTGCAGACCCTGATTATACAGGTTTTAGAGGCATCTGGCTTATTAACTAGTGCAGACCCTGATCAGACAGATTTCAGAGGCATCTGGCTTATTAACTAGTGCAGACCCTGATCAGACAGATTTCAGAGGCATCTGGCTGATAAAATAGTGCAGACCATGATCATACAGGTTTTAGAGGCATCTGCTGATAAAATAGTGCAGACCCTGATTATACAGGTTTTAGAGGCATCTGGCTGATAAAATAGTGCAGACCCTGATTATACAGGTTTTAGAGGCATCTGGCTTATCTGGATCTGCACTATTTGCCTAAACCTTGTCAACTTGTGGCAGAATGTTGGCAGTAAATTTGCTTTTGATTCCAGCTGAGGAAAAAATGTAAACAAACTCCTTATATTGTAAACACATAAAATGCTTGCAGAGAGCTGTATGTTGATTTCAAAGCATAAATATTTATCCTGATGTCTTTATTTTCCTGGAAAGTGCATTGTAGAGAGAGTATTGTCTTCATTCAATTTTGTTTCATCCATACTTAGAGCTTGTGCTGGAGCACAGTCATTTGTGCAAAAAAAACTTGTTAGCTCTTAGCCGGCTACTCGTGTACTTACAAGGCTTAGACAAATAGTGTAGATCCTGATCCCTGCTGGAAGCTATCTGATCTGGATCTACACTGTTTGCTGCTCATTCTCGATTTATAAGTATATCAACCCTGACATGTGACATTCATAACATAAAAGCAAAAAAACTTTAGAATTCAGCATGGATTTGTAACAAAAAGTAGCAAGCTGTGGTTTAAGTGAAGATGCACTGATGCATTTTAATTTGGTATAAACTAGTATACTTATCGTTATTATCCCTTCGGAGACAAGTTCTTTCAATTTATTAATCCTTTTGACTGTTCAGGTACAAACCAAATGCTTTATTTTACTTCATGCTGTGTTCGTCCATTTTTTTCAGACTAACTTAAGCACTGTGTACCGCATGACTGCAGATATCTTTGAAGGCATCTGTTACCTATTCAGTTTTGACAAGAGCGACAATTTTTTAATGGACTGATCCAATTATCACATTTTGTTCACTCCAGATAGTTATTGGCAAAGCTGTTGTTTTAATCATTTTTTCCCTTAGAAGCCAGGAATAAAATTATTGTTTGGAAAACAGGGATGCTGCAGGTGCATAGATTGTTCAGAAAAAAAATGTCAGAGGGTTGTGTTATGGATTGCCAGAAGTAATAATGTGAATATACATAGATTATTAATAAAAAAACCTCTTTAAATATGCTCCCAGGTACTCTTCTTTTTCTACCCAATTTATAATAGGCTTCAAGAAAGAAATTAACAAACGCCAGGCCTTCGGTCCACCATGCTAGCAATATCTACTGGTCTCGACAAAATTTATCTGGACCTGTATCATTTTGGCATTTTGACACACAAAAAAAAGCTAGTTTTGCCAATCATGCTTACTTTCTGTTATTTATAAAGCGACGCCAGCTTAGACATCTGAACATATCAACAGTCTCTGTTAAAGGTTGGGAAGCTAACCAAGGTGTTACACGTGGTTCGGTTCAGACAAAGTCCGTAAAGCATTGTTAGGTTCAGTTCATTATATATATTTTCATAAAAATTCAGAATTGTGAAAAATGGGGATGAAAATTCTGGTGGACCGTCAGTCTATTTAACTTGTAAAAGTTTACTGGACCGACAGTGATTTTGGGGGACTCGGTTCACGGTCCACTGGGTTTGGTGGAAGACTGGGTACTTGAGTACACAGATTTCAGCCCTACATCAAGGGATTGTTCGTATAATTTTTCAGCCAACATGTTCTCTATCCCCTGATATGTATATGTGTATTATGTTATAAATAAAATATTTGTTTTCTTTTTCATGTTAGTTCTATGTTAGAGATATATACTGCATGTATTTAATAGTGCTGACTTTCTTGAAAATAAAATTCAGTGTTGCACATTTAAAATGTTAATAAATAATTATATCTTAGCTCCTAAAGATGTGTTTGTCTGAGTGGTGCATGTGACTGAGCAGTGACATTTGGCAACTTTTAACGTCATCAGCTCTTTCTTCTTTAGAAGTAGTTTTTGTTCACATATTTCAGTAATATTTCCACATGTAAGTAAAACAATATCACATGACCAGACCGGGTAGTGCAATCTGTAGAGCATTGGCTCCAGGTATGGGAGGCACCTGGTTAGATTCCTGGCCGCGACATACCAAAGTCGTTAAAAATGGTAGTAGTATAGTTCCCTTGCTTATGATTAAGCAAGTATAAGGGTAGTTCCACGTCTGGTTGGCCCGGTGTCCGGATAATGTGACTGGGTGTGGTATCATGCCATGTGTTTTCACTGTGTGCTAAACACAGGGAAGGCAGCATTATATCTGCTTCAAGTGGACACATTTCCAGATAACTGAAATACTGTTGGTGGGACGATAAACCCAATAAACAAACAATTAACAAACAAAATCACATAACTTAAGCATTATGTTTTAAGTAATTGCCATATGTTGTGTTTTAAGTCACATTAAGGCTGAAATGTTATTGTACGGCCACCTTCGTGGTCTTCCAGCCAACTTGCAATGTGTTGGAGATTATTCCTAGACCTAACCTAATAATGACATTCACATCAGCAGAATGATTAAACCAATGTCAGAGTGATGTATATATTTCAAAAACAAAACTTTCTACCAGACTGGTTGACCAAAATAATTATGCAACTAATGGCATTATGTAAAATGTACAATAGACAAGTATGTTATTATAATTAAGTTTGTATAATGTCTGGTAACAGTGTTTTGATACAAACTGTAAGCATATTATTTGTGACAAGATAGATAGACTCAAAAGAACTAGACTTAAAAAAGTGCTCAGCCTTTTTACTTGATGGATTTAAGCCCTGAGGAGGACAAAAGATGAAATCTGAAACTGTCTTCTAGCTACCTAACCTAAAAAGCTATGTACTGGTGGTTCTAACTAGAAACTTGTCTGGGGACTTTCTTACCAGAATTGCTCAACATTGTTGTAATAAACTTTGTGTTGCTACAATGTTTTAGTAAAAAAACAAACAAAAAACAACTAACAAACACAAAAAGTGTTGGCACAGCTAAAATGTTAATTTAATCAATATTCAGCATCTTCATTATACATCAGAATACTAATATCATCCAATGTTGACAAGCAGCAGTATGTGATAAAACTACCATATGAAAAATATATTTGAGGTTGAAGTTGCTCATTACTGGCTTTATTCATGAAACAATTTTCCCACTCTGGAATATAACATTAGTTATTGCCTATTCCATATTTTGGTTTCTAGCTTGTTTTATTGTCGATATTTTATTTCCTACAATACTTGGGTTTTCTTTTACCAATTTTGGAAAATGCCCCATAATCTTTACATTTGGAATTTTCTCATATCAAACAATGGTGTTGGAAACTTTCCAAAAACTTTGCTTCTGTAACTATTAGATAGTTTTTGTTTTCTAAATATTCCAACAAATTTAAATAACTAAGTGGCAGAGTGTACAGAATTGGTACAGAATTGATGTTGACATTTAGATGAATGTTTGGACTCAAACTTTTGTGTTTATCACTATTTCATTATTGGAAAAGACTACTCAACATTTCCTGACAGAATTATGACACAATACTGGCTGTGCCTCCCCCCCCCCTCCCTCCACCCACCTTTAGCATTTTTTTTGTTTAGAATTCATACTGTAACAAAATTGATAAGTAAATTGTAACTTATTTCTTTTTCTTGTTTATTTTCAGATATATTATGCAGGACCATTTTTAGACCAAAAATGGCTGCCAGAGGGCTTCAGGGAAGTGAGAATGTGCCAGTTCAGTAACCATAGCAACTGTAGTAGGAAACCATAGCATCTGTGTTACAAAACCATAGCAACCATGCAAAATTAATTGAAGTGAACCATGTGAACTTAGCAAAAAATCTAAAAACTTTCCCACAGAAACCTGGGTCAATTAGCTACTTTGTGAAAAAGACCTTGTGTAAGTGGGTGTGCATAACCATAGACACCACCAAAGGTTTCCAGGGTAACCATCTGATGTGTCTTAAGCCACCACCTTACGTTCCTTAGTAACCATCTGACAAGAGGCTTCCATAGATGCTTCCACAGCAACCATATGAAGTGTCCATAGCAACTAGAGGTTTCCACAGAAACCAGGTGATTTTTCTGAAGCACCTGGACCTTTCTGTCCACCTTGCCTGCCACCAGCCAGACAATCTGGATGTGTTTTTTGGAGACTAGAATCCAATTTCAGTCATCTGAAAGTATGTTACATGTAGCTGTACATATCTTTTGTATGTCAGTTTATACAGAAAGAACTTTGTTTTGAGACAAAAGTACACTTTATAAAAGTAATGTTCAATTTTCTAATTCTAATTCTAATTAGATAAATACTTTCTTTATGAACATGAAATATTTTAAAATTGTATTAAAAGAGCTATTAATTAACATATTGCCTTAAGAATCATATTTTTTGCTGAATGGCCAAAGTGTGTTTTTGATTGTATTCAGTGTCATGGGTATGTCTGTCATTAAACTTCCATTCTGTATTTACACAAGAGTTCCAGTTTACAGGAATAAATCTGATTTCATGTGACTTTGGTAAATTGATTCAATAATTCCCATCTAAACCCTGAACTCAATAGATTCCTGGACATGATTCTAATGAGTACTATAGATATAAAGAAGAAATATTAGTGATTAAGTTTTCCCTGACTCCCTGTAGTCTCACTCATGCAGAACTGCCATTGTGGTCGTCCAGTTGACCAGTGCTGCCTGGGGCCTTCCTCCACCAGAATGATGCTATATTGACCTTGATTGTGTCACCAATAAGTACGACAAAAACAAAAACAAAGAGCTTAATATGATTTCATATCACTTCATTGGTTATTTTATTCTTAGCTAAACCATTATGTCAATACCTGCTTTGACACAGTGATGTAATTAAGTGCCATGTATTTCCTGTGTCATCCAATTGTACGCCTATTTTATAACTAAGAAAACCATGTGACCACTTACTTTTTGAGATCTTGTTATATCATCATCTGGTTGATCAGCTCTGATATTGGTATCTTTTTTAATACTTATTGCGCTCATTTGAAGATGTTGGAAAGAAATAACTTTCAGAGCAAGATATTTAATGCTATGCATGTCTTACAGTTGAGATAGTATATAAAATCTCCTTGACTTTACACTAGTATGCAGAAAATCTCCAAAACAGGAGTAAGATATTGTAACATGTATCTGACACAGACAAACTGTCGGACACTATGTGTAATCATATGAAACTTCCCTACCCAAGGGGAGATAACCACATTTTAACACATTTCTTTCTATTAGATAACTGGCAATTGAACTTTGAGTTGAGAACAATGAGATTCAATGGTTGCACTGAAACTGATTTAAACCTTTTAACTGGAACTTTGTCAATAGCTTCAAATATATTTGGATGCATTTTTATGATATATTTGATTGGATACATTTTTATAATATATTTGATTGGATGCATTTTTGATACATTTTTTATTATTTTTTTGCAATGATAGAATGCATTTTAGATTTTATGCAGGAGTGTTTGATGTCCCAGCTGGTCTGATAGAAATATGTTGTAGTGGTCATGTTGGGTGTTGTTTTGCTGTCTGCCTTTCAACATATATGTATCAGGTTGAATAACCCATATACCATATATAAGTATATTCCTGTTGTAAAAGGGAAATACGACTTTGTGAACCACCTGATCACATCATTCCCATGTTTACTATAAAATGTTGTTGGTGGGATGAAATCAACAACAATCAGAAACAACATAATATTCTACCAAACCTATTAATTTTGGTTGTTTATTCAATTTTTCTTGTGCTGTGCATCTGTATTCATTGGGTAATAAAACAAATCTTTTATGTTTCTATTAATAATATTTTATTTGAAAATGCCTTCACTATTAATAACAGTATGATGGCAATTTATGATTTAAAAAAAAAATCTGTTTATTTTGCCATCCCCTGGATGCTCAGGTTGTAAAACAGCAGCAGCAGCATCTACATCACCCATGGTGTGTGCTTTATCCACGTTCTCAGTATTTGCATTTATTCTTAATTCTTTTGTTCCTGCATATGCCATTTTACACTTTTGCAAAGCTTACACGATTTATCATTTATCTTTGGCAGAATATGTACAACAAATGTAAAGCCAAGGTTCCATAATTGTATGCAAAACATATTAGTATTAAAATACTTAAAATTGTTTCTAATAAATTAATCAATGTTGTATGCAGTTAACTATTATTAACAAGATTAGATCATTAATAATTATCTTAAGATTTTTCAGAAAGTAAAATTCCTCATTTTACATTTTCGTTTTCTTAAAAGTTAAATTTTAAGGGGGTACCTGTTCGTTTTTACCATTTGTATCTCCCCTTTTTCACAGGGAAGATGTTGTGCTAGTGAATCTTTCCTTGGCATTTGTTAACCTTTTCTTATATAGACTCATTTCTTGAAAACACCCAATAGATATTCATTGCAAACTGGAAATGTTTGTTTACTCTTAAAAGCAGAACCTTTCAAAATGGCAGGTAACTCTTAAAGTTGTATCAGCGGAGTTATGCCCCTTCATGCTGAAAGTTTAATGAGTTCACCAATTATTTACTGATAGTACTGAGATCTTACGACCTTTATTTTAAAAAGGCTGACTTACTACCAGGGAAATGTGCTTATTTCATTTTATTATTTTATCTGGCTAAAGAAATATATCTTACCATTGCAGGAACTCTTCCATAACTTTAGTTAAATGTAACACAAAGCATCTTAAAGATTTTAACTGTACCTGGCAAACAAACATTTGTCATCGTTACACATAGTGAAGACAAATTGTGAGAATATTATACTTAATATCATTTTGCAATATTCAAAATCTATCATAGGTATTATTTTTTTTTCATGCTTGTAATCATTTATGTTGTTTTTATAAGAAAAGTATTTAAAATGTTTTACTTTACTTATTACTTATATGTTTTGTTTTTCTAGTATTTAAACTTTTATATAGATTCATCTAGTTACCGAGGAGTTCTTATAAGGGATGATGTTGTATTAACTCAGAATTTCTTTTGAGGGGAAAACACAACAAAAAACATAAAAGCCAAAATCATTGTTATGGCATTGTTTTTATTTTTTGAAAGGGTGTAAGCATGCTTATTGTATATAAAAAAGCTTTAACCTTAGTTAATTAATATTTTAACAATTGTAAAGCTATTGAACAAATATTTGATGTATATATAACGACTATAAAAGTAATGAGTTTGCTTAAGTGATCATTTTTGCATAATCTTTAAATAAAATATATTGTTTTCTATTTTAATCATTACTATGCTTCCAATGTTAAGTTTCCATTAGTTTGTAGCTAGCTTTTTTATACCAAATACAGGGAAAACATTTATTCAAGGGAGATAATTATGTTTGTATTGTTTATTAGACCTTTTGACAGTTTTCTCCCTTTAGTTTGGGGATTCTTTGCCCCCATTCAGTGACTGTTCGTCATTCCTACCTGAACTCTTTTATCACATTCTTGACAGTATAATCTTTCTAGTGAAGTAATTCCCCTCTCCCATTCATATGTAAAAAAGTAAGTATGCAAATGGTTCTCGGAGTAGTTGTCATGTTATATGTGTTCACAAAACTTTATTCATATAGCAGTAAACATTATATCAATATTTTCTTGATCATTATCTTTAGGCTGTGACAAAAAGCTTAAACAAATAAACATACCTTCATTTTTGTACAGGTTGATTTTTCTTTCTTTTTTTTAAATTTGTATTACCTGTTACATTGTTGGGTTAAAAGGTATATCTTGGTTATTATAGTTATAGTTAGTAATTTGTCAAAATTCTTTGTCCTTCAACAGGTTATCTTGATGCATTCCTTCAGAGGAAATGAAACATAGACATTGCTGACATCATTAACTGAAGTTATTTGACAACTGAGTCTGACCTACTTAATCATGAATGCCACATTGTTTTAAGAGAGGTGCATTTTGAAAACCCATACTTTTCAATTGTAAGCTTTATACTGCTTTTTTATGCAGACTGGACTTATCTTTGTGTGTAATGTGAATACAAACTTTTTCCATTGAAGCCTACAAAAGTATAAGCATTTGTATCATAATGATTTTACATAATGTTAATATATACCTTTTAAAAGAATAAACATGTTCAATTTATTGTTATTATTTTTAAGTATTAGCTTACATACTCACAATGTGTGCATATGAAAAAAAATTATATTGTTATACTAATATTTTAATATTCATTGAGGGTAAGGGAAGATATAAATGAACATAGTTAAACACATTTTAATTACTTCCACTCGAAATATTTTTCTTTTAATCTTTATAAGGGCATATATCCAAAAATTTTGGACAGATGCAGAGAATGTAATAAGTTTACAAACATTTAATTTAGTTTATTATTTGCACATATAACTTACATGCTACGATAAAGTGGCGTATCCATTTGTAACATCACAACTTTTGTATACATTGTCCTTTTTTTTTAAAGTAAAATAATAAATTCTGCAAGAATTATTTTAAGGTCAACCACCTGATACATGAGTTTTCCCCTAGAATAAAAGTTTTTCACTAGGCATGTTCTACATTGTGAAAGTAAAAAAACCACTATAACTGTGCTTAACTTTTATTTTTTATAAATAGTAAATAATTTTAGGGATTAACTATTGTATACTTCATACTAAATGAAGGCTGCTTGGTCATTTACATGTATGAATTAAAATAGTTTTCATTTATTCAAGCTCTGCAAATATTTTTACCTTGGAAAATATAAGTCTAAAGGTTCTATTCTCCAAAAAGTTATTTAAGTAAATGTGCCAAATACCTGAAATTACCTGGAGAAAACAAAACAAAAAAATCGTATTCTTATTTAGGTCACATTGCACAAGAAACTTCCCAATAACTGGGCCAACTTCTGATCAATTACATGTTGATTGGAATATTTACCTGTAGTGAACATGTGTAGTTGGCCTTGGTAAGAAAGAACCCTTAGCTTGGTAAACAGGTATTTGTATGATTTTTAGCAAATAGTGTAGCTCCCTGCTGGAAGCTGTCTGATCAGGGTCTGCACAATTTGCTGTTGAATCTCTAGCAACATGTCTAGAAGCAATTGCAGGTCAATGTATGAAAATGACTTAACAATTATTTGGGTTATTAACAAATGTAGCAAGCTAAAAAAAACATACTCTTTTATGTGACATACCATAAGTTGCAATTTGTACAAAATGGTATTAAGATATTTCTGCTTTTACATTAAATATGTCCTAACCCTATTTTTTATATTGCTTGCGATGTTTTCTGCACATCAGATAAGACTGCGTTTTGAATGGATGTATGCATATACATGTACTATCATTTGTATACATATTGTAATATGTTTGTACAAATAAATATGTATCTCTTACAAATGTTTCTTATTTGTTCTCTGCACGCTTTTCTTATTATTTTTTTTGTCAATGCCGCATAGCTTTTTTATGATATATCTTCTTAGACACACGCACGCACACACACACGCACACGCACGCACACACAGAGTTTATGTAAAACATGTACTTCAGAAGTTACTCAAAACAAAACAGCGGACATGTCGTATTGTGTTCAAATCAAGTAAATTATGATTGTGGTCATTTTACTGTTTTATGCATGTGTTATAGAACAAAGTTATAGACTTAGCAACAAAAAAACTGATAAAGTTATATAGATTACAGAATCAAATAAGAACACATCGTTACAGTAGAAATGGAAATTAAACAACATTTTCTCCTAGGACAGCCCAACCTTAATTTTTGCATAAACAAAACAAACAAACAAAAACATCAGCTATGTGGCATGCAAACATGACATTACAGTATACATTTCATGAAAGCGGGCGAGCGGAATATAAAATCGTACAGCAAGTGATGGTCGTCTTGGCTTGGGGACATAGAGCAAGGAGAATTCTTCAACTCTCAAACAGCCTAAAAAGAATAATAATAAATAATGATTACATTAATAAAAATACATAAGTTGACATCCCTAAAGTTATATATATTGTATAGCTTTGCAGATGAAACGGGCACTGATTAGTTTTCGACAATTTACAGTCAAACCACGGACATTTTACGGCTGCTCTAAAGGAGGCTCTTTCCAATGACTTTAAGCTATGTCTTCCAATATTGCGATACATGAACACAAGAGAATACTTTCATTGAAAGGGTCAGTGATTAAAGTCACACCCTATTAATATTTTTGATATTCCTTTATTTTATTTTAACCTCTTTATTTGTATCAAGGCTTTAGTGTAATAAATATATTATTATTCATTTTTTTACACTTTCCCTCAGAACTTGTTGAATATACACAACTTGAAATTCGCATTTTTTTTAAACGTAAATGTTTAACAAACGGCAGCATTGAAAATTTGCACCTCACAAATGAAGACACAATTCGGAATGATTTGTGTTCTATGCCCGCAAAACAGATCTAAATATAGTTGAAAACACAATGCTGAAAATCTCGATTACAAATGTTTCTTGTAGTAGGCTATTCGAGCCAAAGACCAAAACTTGTCTTTACTTAATGACTGTTATGTAATGAGATTTCGCGGAACTTGTTCATAATTTGAAATGAAGTAATTTTGTTAAAACAGTTTAGTCTATGGCCTATTTTCAATTTTCTTCTTGAAAGAAGTGTTTAAGTTATCTCCCAAGTTATGTAAAAAATATAATAAATTTTATTTTTAACTTGCATATTTAAAAAAAGCGCTCATCCTTTTTAATACATTCTGGTCACAATCAGTGAGATTCCATATTGTGCGCATGCTTCATTCTCAAGTGTTTAAAAAAAAGTTTAAAAAGTAGAAAAAACATAAGTTTTCAGCAGTAACTATATACCGAAATTCCTTCCAACAAGGGAGGTAAGACTAGCTTTTTGAATTGCTAGAGTAAAGTCCATTTATGTTCGAAAGGCGGGATTTAAAAATTTTAACGGAAAGATAAGACTGCGCATTAGTGAGAGTTCAACCTTGCTACATAATAATGTTAGCTTTATGTCCATACTGTGAAAATCAACTCATACATTAACTTGCCCACTTGTATGGAAATGCTAAACCTCTTAACATGAAATGCTTTGGCTAAGACATACAGTTTCTCATGGGAGCTGTGTGATCACGATCTACACCAATTCCTGCTCAGTATCTAACTGACAAATGGGATAGGCTAAGGATTTATGTACGTAATACGTTATAATAATAAAAAAAATATCTTTTAAGAATTATGTCAATAAAAGGCTTAAAACTCTTTGCACAACAGTTCATTAAATAAATATTCTGCCCAGAGAAGATGTTGTTTCAAATATTTCAAGTCAAGTATTTTCAGGGAATTTTCATATCCAAGTTTCGATTATGATGACAATGGTTTTCAGATCATACAGTTTGAGAGTTTGTCTTGTAATGATAGTATACTAACTGAAACTTTTTTTTGGGGGGGGGGGGGGGGGGGGGGGTGAAATTTAAGAAAACAACACACGAATAACCAATTTAAACATAAAAAGGGTCCATTTTTGTTTGATAATGTATTGAATGAATTTTTAAAGTATCGTCACAATGAAGTAATTGATGTTATTTGTCAGCTCTTCAATATATCTTTTCAATCTGATGTTTCCTAAAGTGTTAAATAAGGATGTTTTCTTGACAAGGTAAAATAATATGTATTTGTTTGAAATGATAGATTTAGGAAATATATTTTAGCCCAATATATCACAGTTTCGAGTTCAGAAGCGTTTTTATTTACGTAATTTAATCACGAAGTCAGTAGGAAAAGGAAGAAGGCGAAGAAAAGAAAAGAAAAGAAGTTGCACTTTTGGTTACATAGATCGACACAGTTATGGTCATATTGGCAACGCCCAGCTAATTATTGGTGGAGGAAGACGCCAGACTTATGCCTGGGTAAAACCACCGGCGCACCGCAGGTTAGCTGGAAAACATACCCACATGAAAGTTCTCGCCCCGACCAGGACTCGAACCCACGCGGTGAGGGGCTGAGGAGTTATAAGTCAGCGACTCTAACCGTTCGACCACGGGCGCCCCAGTTTAAGAAGGTGACCCATCTTGTGACATTGGATTGAGCAAGGTTTGTAGATGGGTGCCTGAATTCACTAACGGTCGATACGAAGCATCGCAAAAGTATTTCCCTGGTAGGCCAGTTTCGGTTAAAAATGAAGAAAACACAGAGATTGTAGCTCAGATTCGGAACAAACTTAGACCATTCACTTATTAAGATGTTGCCGATGAAACTGATATAAGTCTTTGCTCCGTCCACACTATTTTGACTGAGTGGATATGAGAAAGACAGCGGCTAGGTGGGTCCCGCACTTTTAGTCAAAACCAGAAAGAAAAAAAACAACGGGTTAAAAATATGAGTAGGGTAAATATACATGTATGAGGGTGGTATTGTAGAAGGAGCGCACATGCAATATACATGTATAAGGGTGGTCCTGTAGAAGGGGCGCACATGCAATATACATGTATAAGGGTGGTCCTGTAGAAGGAGCACACATGCAATATACATGTAAAAGGGTGGTATTGTAGAAGGGGCGCACATGCAATATACATGTATAAGGGTGGTATTGTAGAAGGAGCGCACATGCAATATACATGTATGAGGGTGGTCATGTAGAAGGGGTGCACATGCAATATACATGTATAAGGGTGGTATTGTAGAAGGGGCGCACATGCAATATACATGTATAAGGGTGGTCATGAAGAAGGAGCGCACATGCAATATACATAAGGGTGGTATTAAGGGTGGTATTGTAGGAAGACCGTTATGTATATATTATGCGGTCCTGGGGAGGACCGTTGGAGAGTGTGACGTAGGACGCGTTAATTAAATTAACTTAATTTATATCAACAATTATTAGGTGTGGTTTGATGGGGTAAAATCTCATCATAACAATTGTCGCATATTTCATAATCAGGTTCATTAAACCTCTTGTCAATGTCATCAACACAATCGTGTTGTTGCCCTTGCTGACTTATAATTGTCATTGAATGTAGCAAGCATTCCCGCACTCTGTACACCGTTCATCACTGAGGCTATTGTGTAAATGACCACACTCAAGTTTAGTGTTTACTATTTTATACATGAAGTTTACTATCAAGTTTGAAAAGTAGATCGTTAACCGATTAAAACAATGTTGAAATGTCAAGTGTCGTAGAATACTTATAAGCAGTAAGTCCTTGTTTGAAGAAATAAAACGATCACCACTAGGCGCAGCCAGTTCTTTTTATTATGTATAATATTATCACACCGATCTTCCTTATACAGAAATAAGATTGATTTCTTACAAAGGAAACTTCACATGTGTGGATAATGTATCAATCCATTCATACATTAGACCTGAAAAGGACCGTTAAGGGGTGGTCGTATAAGGGTTAAATATAGCATGGGATGATGTTAGATTGGATACACTTTTAATGTTACAGTCTGTACAAAGTTTCATATTGGGTTCTTCAAACCAACACAGGACTCAGACATTATTGACTCATTTTAATGTAAAAATCACTTCTTTCAGTTTTTTAACTACTTTTGTATGAGTATTACCACGAAATACTCACAAAAATTATCTATAAGTTGGACTACATTTATGCACTCAACTTGTAGGACAGGTCAACAAGTAAATGACAGAGGTTTTACACTAGAAATAACTATAGTATTTAAATGCAATACAATGATTTATTATTTATCGCATCAACAGAGGTCGGTCATTATCGGTCGCCTTTAGATGCTTTGTGTCAATTTTTGTTGTTTTAATCAAACCAGAAAATAGCAATGAATGTGTTTATGCTGACGATCATACTGAAGATTAAACACCTGTCAGTCGCGTTGCCCTTTAATGCATTGCATCAATAATTTAGTAGTATATAAATCAAACCATTAATGTAAATTATTGTTTAAGTTAATAAGCAATTATCGACGTTGATTTCCATAAATAACAGGTGATAACATTTTGTATGGTTCTTCACCCGAAAAGTTAATATTTTGATATATTCAAAGCACAAAAACCTGTACTGTGTCACACAGGATAAGTTTAGTGAGGAGTAGCCAAGACAAAGTCTGTTGTTTTACATCTTTATTGGGTCCTTTGTATTTCAAGCTTTATATCTTTGCCAGTATTTTAGAAAATACTTTTAATATATGAACGTCAACAAAAACATCTTTCAATTTAAGTATATTTAAACCTTAAAATGTAAAAGAAACTAATTATTTATTACTTTTTTATAAATTATAATGTTTATCTTTTTACGGACTTCAAAATGACTGTTTAAAAAGAAAATAACGCTGCAGTTAAGTTAAGTATTTATGTATTTTAATGTCCTAAAACTTAACTCTTGTTAAAACAAAAAATAAAGCATTACTTTCTAAAATACAGGCAACGTATAATAAAAAAACAATGTTTCATGCAATGAAAAATACAAAATTAAGCTAAAGTTTAAACATTTTTCAATTTAGATGAAAAAACAACAAACAACCTTTAAAAACTTTTGAAAAGATAATGATTACTTTTTTGCGTTCAAATTCTAGTTTTCATAAATTGTAATTTTATATTTCCAACATTATTACAAGTAATCTCTAAATCATTAATCAACTTGTTTTAATGGAAAAATGTATACTCTGAATTATTGCAAAAATATGCTACATTAATATAAGAAAACTATAAACTGTTTGCGTAAAATGAGAGGTCTAATAATTTTGTTTCCTGTGTACACAAATTAAAATATTATAAGTAAGTAGATAGGAGATAGTCCTTATAAATATTAATTTTAAACTTTTCAAAAATATTAAAAATAACTTCAAAATTATTGTGTTCATAAAAAACCTGAAGTAAAAAGAGAAATGTTTACTTTTTTCATGACAACTCTGAAATAGTACAAACATGTTCTAAACGTTTACACGAAAACTGTAAAATGTTTGGGTAAAAAATGTCCTCAGGTAGAAGATAGAGTGAAATATGATTCACTTTATCAAAAATACTACACAATAAACAAAAAGGAATAACAATAAAAATCACAGTGTACGTAGCATTTGGCTGTTTAGTATAAAATATAAGCATATAAATGTACATGTATACCCACAAAACATAAGCATAAAAAATGAGGGGTCTAATAATTGTGTTTCTTTTGTACACATTTTTGTACAAAATATTATAAGTAGATAAGCGATAGTCCTTATAAAATGTAATGTTAACTTTACCTTTAAATTTTTATTTCCCTCATTACCATTTTGTTAATATTATTGTACAGACTGTGCACATTGTGATCCGCACTAATATCACCGGTTCATGGTCTCATTACTTCGCGCTTGGACTATTGTAACGCAATATTAACTGGCATTCCAAATAACCTCATCCACTGTTTACGGAGAGTTCAAAATTCGGCAGCTCGTCTTATCATCGGCGCGAAGCGGTCTGGCCAAATTTCTCTTGTGGATTTACACTGGTTACCAGTAAGTAGTCGAATCGACCGTGCGATCAATGGCACTGCACCAGTCTACATATCAGATTTGATCAATATCCATCAACCGAGCAGACCTATTCGCTCCGGTGATCAATGACTCCTGGTCACACCTAGAACCAAGAAACGCCGGGAAGCGAACCTTTTATTGTGCTGCCCCGAGGCTATGGAACAGCCTTCCTGTTAACCTTCAGTGCCCTCTCAACATTGACAAGCTTTAAGATGGCTCTGAAAACACACGTTTTTATTATTGCTCATTTGCACTAATTTCTTTTATGTTCTTATCTAAATGTTTTATCCAACATTGTCAATTGCTACACCTGTTTTATTTCTTGTCAAAGTTTTAGTTACAATTTTATGTTTTGTTAGGTGCCTTTGGGCACTCTTGTGATAAAGGCACCTTAATATATGGTTATAACACTAATAATCCTTTGGAAAGTCGCAAATATCAAATTTGCCTAAAAATTATACATATCTTGAAACAGATCTTCAGTTTCAGAGTAAACTTAAAACTGTCAGTGTCAAATGAACTTTGTTTCCATACTCAGACACAGTGTACACAATAATATTAACAAAATGGTAATGAGAAAAATAAAAGTGAGACAAACGAGAAATACATATCAGATTACTGATAATGAAATTAAGTTATTGGTAAAAAAGAGTTAGGTTTACAGGATTATTAAAACGTAATATTTGATGAATCGTCATTAATGTAACAAATGTAACATAACATCTTGAGATATGTATATAAAACCTCATAAACAAAGAAAATTAACTATTGTATAAAACATATATTAGACAAACACATATCACAAATTTTTACTCTTATACGTATGATTATTAAATAACTATGTATTATTAGCCCCTTAAATTGTTTGCTGCCTGGCATAATAATGCAGTGGCATTTCAAATAAGCGGGCCAATATCTATATCACTTTCCGGCCCGGGGCCGAAAAGTCGTTTAGATATAAAGCCCGCATTTTGGGCAATTTGATTGGCTGCTAGAACAGGGCCCAAAAGTCATATAGATTTTAGCTGAAATGGCGGCCATCTTGTATTTTTGTCGATTGAAGATACTTTTGCTGGAAATGTTCAAACCTTTAACCAGTTCGAGACCATTTGACAACATGAAATAATTTTTAACAATATGGTGGTATGTAACCTTCAACCTTACGTGCCGATAGCCAAGGATTTGGGATTTTCATGACAGTGAAATTTACATGCACACAAAAAACTGCAGCAGACGATAGCACTCAGAAGATAAACGCTGTTAAAGAAGTACATCGTAAACAAATAAATTTATTATGTTTGAAGATATGTCGGGAGGAGAACATATGCTAGAGTTGTTGGCTAACGACATTTTAGTATTAGAACGATTAAGTGAATGTCAGGCAGATCAAATCATTGACAAACTGGAAGAAATCCAACATTTAGACTCTGCACCCCACCCACCATTTGAAGTTGAACATTTCAAGATTATTTCAACGGAAGATTGTGAATCCTTCGTTATTGGCCCCACTGCTTTGTCCAGTAATTTGTTTATCCAGTTATTTAAGGAAACATTTAAAATGAAACTAAATTAGATAATAAATAGTTATTTAATAAAATAGTCAATAAATAAGTGATTTGATATAGGCCCTGTTATTTGTCCTCGGGACAGTCGTATTGGCCCTCGGCCTTGGGCCAATATGACTGCCCTCGGACAAATAACAGGGCCTATATCAAATCACTTATCTATTAACATATATGAAAAATCAGAATGTCTCAATAACTGAAACATATACAAATCTAAATACAGTTATTAACAGATAACTACTATACAAAAAATACATTCTTACATACCAACGGAGATATGGGGGAGAATTGTCACTGCTGTTGTTGAGGTTCCTCCTGGAGGGTGATGTTGTCGCCGCTGTTGTGGAGGTTCCTCCTGGTGGGTGATGTTGTCGCCGCTGTTGTGGAGGTTACTCATGCTGTTGTTTTTGCAGCTATTGTTAATTGTTCTGTAATGATAATAGCACGCATGAATTAAACGATAATAATGTTTCTTAATTCCATTTAGAGCTTAACTTATAATTTGTAAAATACAAAAGGAAATAATAGAATTTAACAATATTTAAATTCTACAACAATAAATATATACTTTACCGAATATTTATTATGATTAGTCAATTAAAAGCAAGAAAATAATTTCTTTTTACAATCGTTAAATCGATAAAGATAAATCAATAAAGATACATTAGTAACAGTGTACTTACCATGCTATGGAAGAGTTCATCATAAACATGCAACGGCGGGTACTTTTCCCTCTACTTTGGAGAGGTGAAGGAAAATACACTTTTCTTTTAGCGGCTGCGAAATGCGTCGAGTTGTGAAACGAGTTTTTACTTCTACCAATTTTGGTGGAAGCATTCACTACCATACAATAAAAATCCATCTTATTTTGAGAAATATTTCCTTAGGATCTCTCAAACTTTTAAATAAATTTCAAGTTAAAGCCATCGGCCCATGATGTGTCCAAACCATAATAATGGGTAGTCAATATAACCCAATGATATGTTAAAGGATAAAGGACAATCGCCTTGCATCTGATGATGTACACATGCAGAATGCAGATTGAATCAGAGTGGCTTAACTGTTTTCACCATCTCATCTGGATGCTTATGATTTCTGTATTGTGTATTTATATGCTCATACTTTATATTCCGACAGCCAAATACTATGTACACAGTTTTGTTTATCTTGTAGTATTTTTTGATAAAGTGAAAAAAAGTTCACTTCTTCTACATGAAGATATTGTTTTTATACATTAAAATGTCACCATTTGTTTTAATCGGTTAACGATCTACTTTTCAAACTTGATAGTAAACGTCATGTATAAAATAGTAAACACTAAACTTGAGTGTGGTCATTTACACAACAGCCGCAGTGATGAACGGTGTACAGAATGCGGGAATGCTTGCTACATTCAATGACAATTATAAGTCAGCAAGGGCAACAACACGATTGTGTTGATGACATTGACAAGAGGTTAATGAACTTGATTATGAAATATGCGACAATTGTTATGATGAGATTTTACCCCATCAAACCACACCTAATAATTGTTGATATAAATTAACGCGTCCTACGTCACACTCTCCACCGGTCCTCCCCAGGACCACATAATATATACATAACGGTCTTTCTACAATACCATCCTTAATACATGTATATTGCATGCACGCTCCTTCTGCCATACCACTCTTATACACGTATATTGTATGTGCGCTCCTTCTACATGACCACCCTTATACATGTATATTGCATGTGCGCTCCTTCTACAGGACTACCATTATACATGTTTCCCCTTCCACAGGACCACCCTTATACATGTATATTGTATGTGCGCTCCTTCTACATGACCACCCTTATACATGTATATTGCATGTGCGCTCCTTCTACAGGACCACCCTTATACATGTATATTGCATGTGTGCTCTTTCTATATGACCATCCTTAAACATGTATATTGCATGTGCGCTCCTTCTACAGGACTACCATTATACATGTTTCTCCTTCCACAGGACCACCCTTATACATGTATATTGCATGTGTCCTCAATCTGCCATACCACTCTTATACATGCATATTGCATGTGCGCTCATTCTGCCATACCACTCTTATACATGTATATTGCATGTGCGCTCCTTCTACAGGACTACTCTTATACATGTATATTGCATGTGTGCTCCTTCTACATGACCACCCTTATACATGTATATTGCATGTGCGCTCCTTCTACAGGACTACCATTATACATGTTTCCCCTTCCACAGGACCACCCTTATACATGTATATTGTATGTGCGCTCCTTCTACATGACCACCCTTATACATGTATATTGCATGTGCGCTCCTTCTACAGGACCACCCTTATACATGTATATTGCATGTGTGCTCTTTCTATATGACCATCCTTATACATGTATATTGCATGTGCGCTCCTTCTACAGGACTACCATTATACATGTTTCTCCTTCCACAGGACCACCCTTATACATGTATATTGCATGTGTCCTCATTCTGCCATACCACTCTTATACATGCATATTGCATGTGCGCTCATTCTGCCATACCACTCTTATACATGTATATTGCATGTGTGCTCTTTCTACATGACCACCCTTATACATGTATATTGCATGTGCGCTCATTCTGCCATACCACTCTTATACATGTATATTGCATGTGCGCTCCTTCTACAGGACTACTCTTATACATGTATATTGCATGCGCGCTCCTTCTACGGGACTACCCTTATACATGTATATTGCATGTGCGCTCCATCTACAGGACCACCCTTATACATGTATATTGCATGTGCGCTCCTTCTACAGGACTACCATTATACATGTTTCTCCTTCCACAGGACCACCCTTATACATGTATATTGCATGTGTCCTCATTCTGCCATACCACTCTTATACATGTATATTGCATGTGCGCTCCTTCTGCCATACCACTCTTATACATGTATATTGCATGTGTCCTCATTCTGCCATACCACCCTTATACATGCATATTGCATGTGCGCTCATTCTGCCATACCACTCTTATACATGTATATTGCATGTGCGCTCCTTCTACAGGACTACTCTTATACATGTATATTGCATGTGTGCTCTTTCTACATGACCATCCTTATACATGTATATTGCATGTGCGCTCCTTCTACAGGACCACCCTTATACATGTATATTGCATGTGCGCTCCTTCTACAGGACCACCCTTATACATGTATATTGCATGTGCGCTCCTTCTACAGGACCACCCTTATACATGTATAATGCATGTGCACTCCTTCTACAGGACCACCCTTATACATGTATATTGCATGTGCGCTCCTTCTACAGGACCACCCTTATACATGTATATTGCATGTGCGCTCCTTCTACATGATCACCCTTATACATGTATATTGCATGTGCGCTCCTTCTACAGGACCACCCTTATACATGTATATTGCATGTGCGCTCCTTCTACAGGACCACCCTTATACATGTATATTGCATGTGCGCTCCTTCTACAGGACCACCCTTATACATGTATATTGCATGTGCGCTCCTTCTACATGATCACCCTTATACATGTATATTGCATGTGCGCTCCATCTACAGGACCACCCTTATACATGTATAATGCATGTGCACTCCTTCTACAGGACCACCCTTATACATGTATATTGCATGTGCGCTCCTTCTACAGGACCACCCTTATACATGTATATTGCATGTGCGCTCCTTCTACATGATCACCCTTATACATGTATATTGCATGTGCGCTCCTTCTACAGGACCACCCTTATACATGTATATTGCATGTGCGCTCCTTCTACAGGACCACCCTTATACATGTATAATGCATGTGCACTCCTTCTACAGGACCACCCTTATACATGTATATTGCATGCACGCTCCTTCTACATGACCACCCTTATACATGTATATTGCATGTGTGCTCTTTCTACATGACCACTTACATATATATTATCTATATACGGGTGGACCAGTTTTTACCATAGCCCTTCTTTTCAGTAAAAATATGATTTAGAAGATTACTACTTTATTACCTCGTTTTATACCATAGCATGTCGATGTTTTAAACTAAAAACACAAACACATACCAAAGAAATATTATTTTCACTTTCTGTATACAAAGCAAAATTGTTTATTGCAAAATAGACTTAAACCATTCAAATTATTAAAATTTAATTTCAGGAAAAGATATTATTCTTTGACATGTAATTAAACTTTAACTTCTTGTTGTTAAGTTTAAGGAGAGGTCTAAAATACACAGCTTTAAAAATAATTCCAAACAAGCTTTCAATTAAGAAACGGCAAGTTCGTGTTGACTTGCTCTGAACATCCTCTATAACTTTTCATCGATACCTTAGAACAGACTTATAAGCCCTGGCTAGAAAGTGAAATCATTAGTTAAAATTGGACCTTTAACAGAGACCCAACGTCTGCTTATATAGAGGGAATGTCAATACAAAATGCAAATTTATTTGTTCATTCTTGAAGCAACTCTCAATATCTATTTAACCCCCGTTATCGTACGGTTACTAATTTGAGCCAATTTAAATCAAAACTAGATTGCCCCTTTTTATAAGATTAGAGTAGACAACTCCTTTAACTGTACGGTATATCGTATCATTGTTATTGAGGATAATCTTGATATACTTCCCAAGAATCTTGCGTTATATTCTGTAATTAAAGAACAATGAATCATTATTTTCCTATTGAGAAAAATCACCATCTTCTTGTTGATCTCAATGATAGAATTTGTCTATTATGTAATAATAATACACTTCGAGATGAATTTTACTTTTGATTATCCATCTTTATCCACTGACAGAAATAAAATTTCACCTTTGTATTGCTCTTGAAACAGACGTTCTTACAAGTTGCATGATTTTTACTAAAGAAGCAAAGCTAAGCTTAGTTAACTCGCTCTATTGTGCAAAATTTAAGTATACCTATTTACATATTTCAGTCTGCAGATAAAAGGATACCTCTTTACATATTTTAGTCTGCAGATAAAAGGTTTTATTTTACTTAATTAAATCCTATAGGTATCAGTAGTATGCATTTGTTAATATTCATGTAGTTCTGTGCATTTCTCAATCTGAAAGAAAATTAAACTAAGAAAAAAATCGGAAAATAATGTGATAAAAATCAAAGAACTGACACACCTGTGTTAAACATTTTAACCGGCACTTGGCGGAGTAACAATGACGATCCCGGACGAACTTTCTCCGTTACTTCCCTGAATTGTTGTGACCGTGCCCACCACCATCAGAGGCAAGATGAACAGCAAGAAGAAAACTGAGAATAGAGGTTTATAAACAGCTAAACCTTCTGTACCCATTAGCATGTTTATGAATACAAAAAGACATATATTCACGGTTAACAAGACCGATTTTACTTTTTTCCAACAAGAGCACACACCTTAGACGACTTTCAATAATATTCGGTTAGCCATGTCTCCAGTTGTATGATGTATTTCTATATAAACATCATGAAACTATTATTCGATTTATTTTTGAGAACACGTATTCCTTTGGCAACGAGTAGGCTACACTACGTCTTAATACTACGTGACCACCTGCTTTTGACATCATGTTTTATCATTATCCGGATATCCCGCTCTGACGTTGATGACGTCCTAACAGAAATCCCAACCGTGCCTCATTTTAGATTTGGAACGAATGAACATTAATATTGATTTTTAATGAGATGTACTGTTATGCAATAATGGAAGTGCTCGAAATCGTCTTTGCTTAGGGTAAAGAACGTGTTTCTGCAGAAATTATGCACAAATACGCCAAAACAGGGTCAGATACTGTTACATATACTAGATACAGAAACACTGTCTGATACCATCTTTAAAGGACAATTGAATGCAAATTGCAATATTTTATATTAAAACATACCCTTAATAATACGTGGTTTCCAACTGTACAAGAGGATAATGTAACTTTGTGTGGTATTATACCATGTGTGTATAACAGCCATTACTATACTCAATTTACTTTAAGTGATCATCGTATGAGTCTTACGAAATGCGGCCCCTCCAGCTACTTTTGCGCCTAGTAGAAATCCGAGATCTGGGCCATCCGTCGGTAGATATTCTGGAAGAAATCCTGAATCTGGAAATGGAGAGAAGTACGGCGGGACGTACGGCGGTGGAGGCGGCGGTGGCGGGGGCGGAGGTGGCACGGGCACTGCGACTAGTACTTGCGGAACAGTCGGCGGCGGCGGCGGTGGTGGTGGTGGTGGTACGGGAACGAATATCTGCCCGGAGGTGATGACCGACCAGGAGATGAGGCAGCATGTAGCTAGAACTGATCGCCGCATCCTGGAATCCTGCAATGATTTTCGTCAAAAAAGTGATTTACCGCTTTGATGAAGATAGTTTCACATGAAGTGACTGATCAACCTGATTCACAACAAACTAAGTTCTTAATGCAATATTTAGGTTTCGTCTACTGACTTAACTTGCGAGACAAAAGAACACTATAAACTGTCCACCAGGTTTTTTTTAACAAACAAAAGGTTTACTCGGAGCATTTTGAATATTTACATACTATCACATTTCACTTAGATTAGATGTTATTCAACTCCAAATGAATTTGTCTTAGGTGGCTTTTGTCCATTTTGGAAAATCACTGATAACTAATTAGTTAATGCATTCGTCGGCAAACCTCTCGGAGGTTGCTATAGGGATACGCTTTATACATAAATGACTGTTTAAAAATTGTTTTAGGCGATATGGACGCATCTGTGAGTAAATCCCAGAAGCTGCCCCTGTACTCCAGCAGGTAAACAGCAGGCAAATATTTGCTTGGAATGACGTTATAAACATGACAAAATCTAAGACCGAGAGAACAAGATCAGGCAGACCAACCCAACCCAGAGCAATCGGAACTCCTCGGGTAATTCATTCCTCGGGACAATCATCTCTCGGATGTAACTGGTGCATGAAATTACGATCGTTTTTTTTTTTGCAGGAAGTCGGAGGAAGAATATGTACAAAACATAAACAATGCCATCGTTGACAGCTGCGTGTCTGCTGCGCTGGGCAAATTAAAGAGATGATTTAAATTTTAAACCGCCACAAATTGAAGTTTTACAAGCATCGTACTGTAGTGTGCTGTCATCCGAGCTTCCTCCTTTGTTTTGACGTCTGTCACAAAAAGTAGTCCCATTTAGTGAAATGGCAGCGGTGATCGGACTACCTACATACATCTGAGAGATGGTTCGTGAATTATTCGAGGTGTTCCGATTGCAACCCAGAGCAAAATAGGTCATACTTCTTGCTGAAATTCAATCGTTTTCAATAGATTACTGTCTCAACGAATAAAGTTCCGCGTAATAAAGTGACAAGATCTGCAACTAAAGATATGTTAACTATCAACTTAATACAATATTCCGGTTAGGTATAACACTTAGCTGAAGTGTAACCGGCTACAAAATGACCACTACATTTTCTTGACATACTAGTAGGTGTTTTATGACCACTTTGTTATTTGTTTTTCATTGACTTACAATGACTTAAACGTAATAAGGACCATAGACTTTAAATTAAAAGAATATATACCTTATCGGGTGTTGTTTATTTTAGACATTTGTTGTCCACTTACAGACCACTTAATAAAGCTTGGAATTATCAGCATGCCTGTCGTACGGACGTCTTAAAGAGTTACGACATATAAACAGCTGTTGAAACATCAAGTTTTGGCGATGTGTATGCATTTCTATGTACATTTGTTACTGTTTTTTTTATTTGTATGTTTTATTTATATATTTATATTACACTAATAACTTTTTAACGTATTCCTTTATAAATATATTATTTATTTATTTACTATTAATTTCTTCACGATTAAAATTCACTATTAGAATCCAATTTACCGAAACGATCATTTGCCGAAATTACCACCGCCCATCGTCGGACACCCACGACCGATCCATCACGTTACTCTCCATTCATCGTTCGTAGGATATTTAGTTCACTTTTCGCCGTTTCTGGTAAGGATATTGCATTGGTTGCTTCATAATCCGATGAAGATTTCAGTCAAATGATAAAGCTCGCCAGTTATAAAACTCGTTCTTTCATTGTTTCAGCTTTCGTTCCAAAACTGACGTCATCAATGCAAAGAGAATTGAAGTTTCCAGATACTTAGCTACTTAGTATCTAGATTTTGGCAGGAGAGGGGCGATTTCTTAAAACATACAGAGAAGTCATTCAGGTGCTTCCATTAATTCACACACCTTTCTTATGCTGGTAATATTGATTAAGTGGTCACGGAACAATAAAATAACGTCATAAAAACTCATCATGCTGACGCCAAAGTTAGAGACGAATAAGACTTAATTGAATTCTAATTGAAAGTGATCCCATCAAAATGAAGGACACAAAATAAGAGCACCATTGCATTTTGAACAAACCTCACTTTAGGAAGGGTTGTTGAATCTAATCGTGATGATTATGATGATGATGATGATGATGATGATGGATTATGATGATGATGATGATGATGATGATGATGATGATGATGATGATGATGATGATATAAACGATATATAAAACGAATGTGTTTTTTCATGCGACAAATGTAAATAGTTAACATATTTTCCAGTAAAATTATCATAATAACGTTAATTTACATTTTCATACACGAACAGTTGAACACAGTAAAAATTTATATTATTATAAACATTAGATGAGTTTTTCAATATTTAAAAAATAAACATAATTGTATAATATGAACATGGAGTTAAGAGTTTATAAAAAGAGTTAAAGATTAAAAACAACAACAGGACAATTGTAGTTATATTAAAATAATTATATTTTAATATAAAGCATATTTTAATTAAATTTAAACACTGACTTACCTGTCTCTCCTCCCTCGACAGGGATTAAATCCAGGTATCCTTTCTATGTGGCTCACGGTTTGAAATAAGCGACGTTAAGGGTCAGTTGGATACTTAAATTGGTTTGAAAGTTTGCTTCTAGGCCCGAAAGATTGTCGCAATAAAACATTAACAGTAAACACGCTTCCGCTTTTTCAGTCATGAACTTGTTAATAGCTGACCAGTGGCTAAATTGTTTATTAATGTTTATCAATATATACGTTGACTTTGTCCTCTTACGAATATTTTTGATAACTTCGTCCAAAAGGCCATTACTCTACCATATGGAGACGAGGTTGTTTTTTTTCTTCCACGTGTAAATAAATCGCTGCCTTCATTGCGATAGGATGTAGTAAACACCTTTCCATACATAATACCCTGTCACATTATCCCTATACTTAGACAATCGGTCACTGCAGGGGCGGATCCATGATTTATTTATAGTTATATGTAGTTCCTTAATGGACAAGCAAAGGAGGTGATAGTCGTGCTGGGGAGGTGGGGGAGGGACTGTGTGGGGGGGGGGGGATGCTCCTCCAGAAAACATTTTAAATGCAGCAGCTAAATATATCCATTTCCTGCATTGCAGAAGCTGCTAAAATCTTTACAAAACCACGTGATGATCCCTTTAATTTTATATTTTATGGAATTCAGGCACTGCCACATATGAACATCTTTTAAGATAAAACTAACCAGTCTGAAAATTGCCAGCGCTCGGATAATTTTAACCAAAATTATTTAATACGTTTCCTAAATTAAGCTGCCCAATGCGCCTTTTTCCATAAATAATATAATTCCGGGACCCAAGACGCGCCCATGAACTGTATTCTTATTAAACTTATTCGTTAATGTTTTAACACGTTTATAGATGAATCTTGATCATATCCTCTGGATTCGAGTGTAATCCGGGTTTTTTAAAACAACCTTTTTAGGAGACGTTTTATCAAAGGTCCTGGGATTATAAATTTCTGATCATGCCTAATACGTGTAGACACAACTCCTACTCCTACTGTCATGAGGCTAACTCAAGCCTTGGGACTTTCATTAAAATAAAATTATTATAATGGTGGTCTAATGACCATACACAGGTCCTTTATGAAACGGCGACATGGCCTGCGAAGCGGTTGGAGTTCTATTAAGGTGTCTGGCTGTTGTCCTCATACTTCATTAATACTTCAGGCTTACATTAGTTGATAACTATTTAGTCTTAGTTATTGTCTATTAAATTCACGTGCAAGTAACACTATTAATTTATCATCATTTGGCCACAAATAATGTAGAACCTGATCGCCTTCATGCAGTAGTTGGCTGATCTGGATCTGCATTATTTGCCAAAGTCTAGTCAATTCGTCCTTAGGTTTATTGTTTGAAGTCATTATTGGCATAATTGGTCCTGCCTTTTATGTTAATCTTAGCCTTTTCCGAATATTTACTTCCTACTTATGTCTCCTCTCCCAGTCCTATGTTTGTCTACCATCGACCCTGTCTCAAGCTTACTTATGTCTCCGACCTACCTACTCTAGTCTTACTTAGGTCTTTGATCGTCCCCTCACAGTCTTACTTATGTATCCGATCTACCTACCCAAGTCTAACTTAGGTCTTTGATCGTCCCCTCACAGTCTTACTTATGTATCCGATCTACCTACCCAAGTCTAACTTAGGTCTTTGATCGTCCCCTCACAGTCTTACTTATGTCTCCGATCTACCTACCCCAGTCTAACTTAGGTCTTTGATCGTCCCCTCACAGTCTTACTTATGTATCCGATCTACCTACCCAAGTCTAACTTAGGTCTTTGATCGTCCCCTCACAGTCTTACTTATGTATCCGATCGACCCTGCCTCACTCTGCCATAGTTCTTCGATCGACCCCGTCTCAGGCTTACCTATGTCTCCGATCTACCTACCCGAGTGTTACGTATGTCTTCGATCTTCCCCTTACAGTCTTACTTATGTCTGCGATCGACCCTGTCTCACTTTTATTTTTGTCTTCGGTCTTTCTCTCACAGTCTTACCCATGTCCGCCTCAGTCTTACGTATGTCTTCGATCGTCTCCTTTTAGTCTTACTTATGTTTGCTATCGGCCCAGCCTCACTCTTACGTATGTCTTCGATCGTCCCCTCACATTTTTACTTATGTTTCCGATCTACCCCGCCTCGGTTTTACTTACTAAAGATCGCATTACTATCTAACATATCAGTGACTTTATTTAGCAATCCCTTTTTGCTAACATCAGAGCAAGCATTTCGAATATGACTTACATAAAAAAATTAGATTGACACATTTTATACAGAAAGTCAAAATGGTACATAATAAGAAAACACGGGCTCTCTCACTTTTGGAGCAAGACAATTTCAAATTAAGGGAATCCAACATAGGGACAGGAGGGATCTACAATTCTCAGCAGCCTTTGTTAAATTAAAAGATACACAATTAAAATAACAACATTGCTTCTACTACTACTACTACTACTGCTACTACTACTACTACTACTACTACTACTACTACTACTACTACTACTACTACTACTACTACTACTACTACTACTACTACTACTACTACCACTACTACTACTACTACTACTACTAGTAGTAGTAGTAGTACTACTACTACCACTTCTACTAGTACTACTAGTACTACTACTACTACTACTACTACTACTACTACTACTACTACTACTACTACTACTACCACTACTACTATTACTACTACTACTACTACTACCACTACTACCACTACTACCACTACTACTACTACCACCACCACTACCATTGCCACTACTACTACTACTACTACCACCACCACCACCACCACCACCACTACTACTACTACATGTACTACTACTACTACTACTGCTACTAAAATAAAACTAGCTTTTAATAAAGAAATAGGCTTGAATAGGATATAGCAGCTGTTTGTTAAGGCCTTATCTTATAAAAGAACCCAAGTTTGCCGAGATTTACAATGGATCTTTCAGTTACAAAGATATACAGACAGACAACAAAGAAGAAACAAAAGAGGCAGATAGGTACTGAGCTCTTCACCCTGGTGTATAACTGGATACCTGCGAGGGTGGTAAGTGTAAATGTGCACCGAAAGTAGTACCCCTGACATAAAGTTGGTTTTTTATATTTTAAGGAAGGTTCTTTTGTTTTTTGACTGTATTTTATATAATTAAGATAGTCTCATGCAATTTTGTGCAAAATAAAGCTGAAACATTGTAGAGTTATGAACACGTAAAAATAACAGCATTCCTATGCTCAATAATGGACTGATCCATTTAGACCGGACGGATCATTTCCTTGAAAATCTGCGGATGTACTATACAAAAATTACGGTGTATGTTTTCAGGGGAGGATAACCATCTTCGCGACACTTAACATTTCTTCACAGAGGCCCTGTTATTAAACAATGAATTGTCTTTTCTCGCAGGTTTGCTGTTAAATTGCCTCCAGAGTTGTGACATTTACTTTAGAATAAAGAACAAATTCATTTAGTGTCGTGTAACCTTTAAGCGACGGAAGTTATCGTCGTCTATACTTTTCGCTTCAAAATGACTGTGATGGGTAAATCCTTTTAAAACAATGTTTTATCAATGAAGTTAAAGTTTAAAGGCAAATTTTACACAATGTTACTGTTTTGACTGAATTTAGGTATCCTGATGTGTAAATCTGGCATAATAATGGAAATAAATGCTTTTAAAAGGCATCAACTATCGCCTTACATGTATACTGGGTAACATTTTAGGCTAAAGATAATGTGTTTTGTTGAAATTTTACAAAATGTTATCTTTATTTAAAAAATCAAGCATTTTAAATATCTAAACCTGTCTTAGAATTCAATTTTAGACACAGTGACAAGAGTAAAAGGCTCAGGACTTGCCATAGACAGTGACACTTGTAAAGTTGCATTCTCAGAGACCCCAACCTATTACTCTGTGCCCTTTATTGTCCTGTATTGATCAGGGATATCTTTAAATCCATTAAAACCTTACAGCTGTTCCTTTCTGACATGCTTTTGATTCAATTGCTAGCTCACTAAGACTCAGACATGGCCCAGACCACGGTCGGATTGCGCCTCCTTTGAGATTTACACCTGCTTTATATAACATCGAACAAAACTGTTTTACTAGTTCTTTCAATAAAAGCATCATTGTGTGTAAGAACAGTTTTGTACTTGCTGTAGTTTTCTTTTTGTGACAAAGCAGAATTTATTCATCTCAGGATAGAGTTTTCTTCATTTTTTGAGCATTTTTAATGATATCATCATCATCATCATCATCATCATCATCATCATCATCATTATCATCATCATCATCATCATCATCATAACAAGATTATTTTTAAATCAGACCAACAATTAATCCTCTGATGAGGGAGGGGCCTGACCGCCCAGTCGCTCTCTTAGACGCCCTCTCCATTCATCTCTGTAAAGGGGAGTGACGGATTCCATGGCAAAAGCTTTCCTATCTCTTTTAACAACCTCCTCCTTCTAGGTCAGTTTGGGTCTGCCAATAGACCTCCCTGCCGGCACTTCCAATCGTCGAACCCGAGAAATCCAACCATTGCTACGCTCCACGTGTCCCAACCAACGCAACCTATACTTTTGAATGGAGGATTCGAGGCTATCCAAGTTAAGTTGATTTAGAAGAGACTCGAATGGAATGGTTTAATCTGGTTTAACGTTACATATCCATCTTACAATCACTTTATCGTTACGCAGCAGTTTCTTTAGAGTGTTGGCAGAAACGGCCCAAGTTTCGGAACCATACATGAGAACATTCCTTACACATGAAGAGTAGACCCGTCCTCTTGTAGCTTTTGGAACCTGGTTGTTTGTAAGGATGGGCAGATACTCTCGAAATTGTTTCCAGGCAGCCCTACAACGCGTGGTTGCAGCAAGATCACATCCTCCTCCAGACGACAGCATGTCACCAAGATAACAAAAGTCTGTCACAACTGCTAGCATCTCGCTGCCCACATCAATCTCCGTCATTGGTCTCCCATCTATAGGTCTTGCGGTTCCAGCACATCTTGAACACATATAGTGGGGGTCGGCTTTAAGTGAACCTTTTATGCCACTGCATCTCTTATGAACCCATTTAGAGCAGTGCATACAGAGTACAGAGTTGCTCCCAGTGCCACTCAGACAAACGGAGCATGGATGCTTGCCAGATTTCTTTAATAGGTCAAGGTTTTGACCAGCAATCATTACTTTGGTCTTTTCCATGCTAACTCTGAGGCCCTTGGCTACCATATTGCCTTTCCATGTTTCCGGGCGTTTCTTGAGTGACTCAATTGATGTATCAATTATTGCCTGATCGTCTGCATAGAACAGCTCCCAAGGGCAGCTGATGCGAAAATCTAAGGATATAGCCTCCATTACAATGATGAAAAGCAGAGGACTTAGGACCGAACCTTGATGACCGCCTACTTTCACTTTGAATTCGTAACTGTAACTATCACCAACCCGTACCTTTCTACGAGCATTGCTGTACATTGCCTTCACCGTTTGAATCAGCCACTAAGTAAAACCCAAACTTGCGCAGAGCCCACTAGATGACCTTTCTTGGTATACGGTCGAAGGCCTTTTCAAGGCTGCTAGTTGCCATGTGTTTCTCAATGACTTGGCGGATAATGAAAACTTGCGTCAGTAGTGCTCCTGCCGGTCATGAAGCCGAATTGCATTTCATCAATCTTCACTTGTTGTCTGATCAGCTCTTCAACCATTCTTTCCCAGAATTTCATGACTTGATCAGTAAGTTTGAGTCCTAGATAGTTAGATCTGTTTAACGCATCCCCTTTTCCTTTGTACAGACTGAGTATGTAGCTCTCTTCCCAATCTGCAGGTATGCGACTTCACTTTGATGATGGCTTTAAAAAGTTCAAGTAACAAACTTGCCCCTAGTTCTTCTGTTGGTTTCAGCATTTTAGTGACAATGCCAGAAAGTCCGGTTGCTTTACCATCGCCCATTTTTCTGATTGCTCCTAAGATCATCTCTTGGGTGATAGGGTTGCTAGGTCCCTGTACTGGAGGTTCATTTATCAGGTCATCAGGATTCCATGGGAATTCAATGTTTAGCAGATGCTCATAGTACTTGTTTCCATGATAGCTGTTTCGTCTCATCATCGAATGACAATTCACCAGAGTCATTTCTTATTGTTTCTCGCCTACAACATCTTGGTTATCATATTGCATTTGTTTCGCGAGCCTATAGATGTCACTTGACTTGGGGTTTATCTTGTGAAGCACATTTGAATCGGCATCTGTCCTAGCACGGTATACAGCAACTTTAGCAGCGCGTTTGGCTTCGTTGTATGTTTCTCACTAACCGCTTTGTCTACAGTTTCATTCCACCACCAAGTCTGTTTTTTTTTCCTCCTGTCATTCTAGGACACTCCGCACACCTGGGTTGCGACCTCAGCTTATACATTCTTGAGTCTCAACCAATGTTCTTCTACGCTGTTTGCTTCCCTGTCTTCAATCGATGAAGCAAATCGTTCGACAAATTCAGCTTGAATGGTTGGGTCCTTCAGTTTCCACAGTTTAATGCGAGGATTAAACAAATGTTTATCCTTATGAGGAAACGGCACCTTACAGTCACAAAAAGAGCAGGTTGTGTTTTGAGGCACATTCTTCGCCCAAAACGACTCTTACATTTGTAACATGTCTTCTAAAACTGCGACGAAATAGAATGTAGTCTATCTGTGTCGCGTTCTCTCCGGATTGGTGAGTGACTAAGCATTTATGCCTCTTCTCGAACATCGAGTTGCCAATCATTAAGTTATTCGCAACAGAGAACTCCAGCAGTCTTTCTCCTTACGCATTTCTTTTGCCAATTGCATGGCCACCGTGTACTTCCTCATAACCGCAGGAATCCGTAGCCAATATGTCCATTCCAATCACCACATACCAACAGTTCCACTGTGTAAGGCACGTTTGCCACCAGGCTCTGTAGCTGCTCATAGAAGTTGTCCTTTTCCACATCACTAAGCCCAACCTGTGGGGCATATATGCAAACAATAGCAAACACAACCTTACTAACAACCAAACGTACAAGTAATATTCTGTCTGACACTCTTTTCACTTCGAATACCTTTTCCAACCACTTTTCGGCCACCAGAACTCCAACACCACCAGTCCCCTTATCATTTCCAGACCAGTAGAATCTGCAGTAAGAGTCTATACCAATTATCTTCCTGACACCTTCTTTTCTCCATCTTGTCTCCTGAAGGCAACACAGGTCAACCTTCATTCGGGAAATGGTCTCAACCACTTCATTAGACTTTCTACGCATGGTTCCAACGTTCAGGGAACCAATTCGAAAACGTTCGGGGCGCTCGTAGGATTTGCCGTAGCCGGACTTTTCTGATGTTCAAATTTAAATCCATAAGTATGATAAAAATGATAAAAAATCATTTTAAATGCTATTTTTTATGCAGGTTTATTGTTAATACATCAAATATTCACAGATGTTAATATGGTGTTTGTAATGCCAATTGTGTCCATAATTTTAAATTAAGATTTTCTTTAAAAAAGGGGGCCCATGAATCTGCACTGAGGCCAAAATATACCTGTATGAAATTGTCCACCATGTCACTAATTTTGATGATTAACACATAAAACTGCATCTCCGTGTTGGAAATGTAATATCCTTAAAGGAAATACAGTTTTAAAAGTGTTTTAAGGCAATAAGTTGTTCTTATACTATGGCTTCCAAACGCCAACTAGCTCGAAAGTAGACTATAACTTGGTATTACCTATCACCAGTATGTCTACTTGATGACAAAATGTACAGGAAACATTCTAAACTCGCAAATATTAAAACGTCATCTTTATCTGTTACATCTGCCCTCATTTGAACAATATAATTATAACCTGATACTTATGTTACAGTGATATTCAATGTTTCTGATTTAAACATTCAACATAATCAGTGACAAGTTGATTTTATCTAATATCTCTTAGTATCAACAAAGTTCCGCTGTTATTGCACATTAATCTTCGCAGTTTGTCATTATTTCCAGCTTAAGTTAAAATGACTTTTCAGGTAAATTTAGACCTTGATGTATATGATGTAATAAATTTAGCCTTGTTAGGCGCGCCTTCAAAATCAGAAGCGGAAATAAAGAGTCTTTTTATCACACAAAATAGTCTTAAAAAGCCCAATGAATAAATAAATTTATATTGATATTCTCTTGCATTTCAAAGAGTTGTCTCACCAAATATTTGCTACGGTCATATCAAGAATAAACATCCAAATCTTAAAACAGTGTCCTACTTTAATTGTGCGTGCGTTTTAGGGAAAACAGATCTTAGGCCAGAGCGATCGGTGGAACCCGCTCAACAAAATATCAACACTCTTCTACCTAGATACTAATTTGGGTTGCATTCATTAAGAATATTACCTATCTTTTTTACTTTAACTAAGATATTTCTTAAATCTCGAGATATTTCCTTAGATATAAGAAGCTTTAATAAATTTCAGTGATAAAAGCAGTCAATCTAAGAAATGTCGCTTAAATGTTTCTAAATTTAAAGACTTTTCTTTGTTAAGGCGAAAGCTATAAGATACTTTATGAATACAACCCAGATCATCTGAACGTTGGATCAAACCGGTACAGGGAATAGTATAAGGTATGCATATGAAAACATATGGACAACATTTAGATGTGTCATTCCTATATAAGTTAGTCACGCTATTAAGTAGCAATGAAACAAATCCAAAAACACTGCACACACACACACACACACACACACATCAGATGAACTTTGAGGTTTACTTCTAGCATTTTTATTTAATTTACTCGCTAGTTGGGTGCATTAGTTTATTCATTTACTTTACATTTACTTTACACAACTTTACACAATGAATAAAAGATAAAAAATAAATAAATAAATTATTTTATTGCTATTTTTTCTGTCCTATCAAATACTAAGCAACTTTAATGGTCAATGTCATCATACCTCTACGACACTTCCGGTGTAAATGGGCCTTTCAATTGACAGTACCACACTTCCGGTGTAAATGGGCCTTTCTATTGACAGCTGAGGTAATAATTGTTCACCATTAGTCTACAAATAGTCATTATCGCTCAGTATGCTGTAAAATGACTTAAGGCGATTTGGCAATCAATTTGCGATGAGCCATTGACACACGGACAAAGTTTGGATAATGTGTTAGAGTTATGTAGTTTTTTAAACTGGTTTTCCGGTTGTAGTCAAACAAAACAATCATTTTCGAAGAGGAAAAGAATATCAATTATGCAAATGTCTTATGTGTTCCTTGTATTATACAATGTACATTAATACACTTTACCTCTGTTCTGGGGACAGCGTTGCAAGCTAAAAATACGAGGGACATAATAATACTGACCTTAGGAATGGCAGTTTAGTATGCGTACCTGGTGGGGAGGGGGAGAGGGGCAGGTGGCGCGGGTACAGACACAACTATGGCTGTCCAAATAGACAAGACGCGTCAATCATAATCGGTATGCTGTAGGTGTTAATATGCTAAGCATGCTAATACTAGAAGTTAAATTTGTTTGAGGTACACAAATTAAGATAAGATTTATAAATGAAACATTTGTTGAGGAATACACCATTCAAGTCTCCAGCAGTGAAGTTAGGTGTGATGGGACCAGGATAGGGAAATATATTTTTTAAATATATTTACTCGCGCAGTTAACTTTTGGAATAATGGTCAGCCGGCATTGTTTTTTTGTCCCTTTATTGCGGTCTTACATCCATTCAATTTAAAGTCAATAATTTTAATAACATTTTTAAGGAAACATTAAAGGATTACGGCAGCATTACTCTGTATTCTTTGAAAACTATTGATGGCGATATTGAAATTATAACAGCGCCATGAGTCGCATAAGAGCTTTGATAACATTCGTTTCTTAATATTCACCAAGTGCATTTAAAGTGACTGTTCATAGAAAGTGTAGCAATACAGCAATACAAACACAGTCGACAAGTTTCAAGCAGAGAATCAAGACGACGGTATTAATTAACGGCTCTGTGTGACAGATAGCTCTCACAATTAATATCATAAACAGAACACATCGACATAAATTACCACTTAACACGTATTTTAATATTAATATAATTCTTGGGTGAATATAACCATAAACGTTCTGTTCAGATATACGAGTACAATCTGTATCTGTAATCCGCTCCATGAAACTGTCAATCAAACTGTCAATTGTATTGACGTGTTCAAACTTGTCGTCACAAGGGGAGGAGTCAAGCCAGAATGCGTGTTTTGTTGCACATGCGCAGTTGAAAATAAAACCTTTTAGTAAAATAGATCGATCTTTTTTGTTCATTGTAAAATAGAAAATAGAAAGGAGTTCTATTGAAATAAATCGCTGAGGAATTTGAATTTTCATAGCTTCTGATTGACTACAAGTGTAGGGCGACTTCTAAGTACGAATCTTGCCCAGATCCCCCCAAACAGGCATAATAAAATGTTAATTTTATTTAATATAGCCAAACTATTGGATACCATTTTTAACGTAGCTCAGAGGTTCCTTTGTTTACAGGTGATAGTCTGGAAAAGGTTATACTCGAACATATAGCAATATTTAATATGTTGTTGATGTTCTTAATTTATTTTTAAGTCAAGCCGTTTTTATTCATAATACTTACATATTTTTTTCTTAAGGCAGTTAAGTGCAGTGGATGCGAAGCAAAGAACTCGACTATTTAGATTTTTTAATTATTTAAATTATTGCATCTTTGTTATGTTAATGGGTGTGCAGATAATTAGTGACATTTGCACCTGACGTACATTACATTGAGCTTCAAAGGATAAAAGTAGGTTCACTAATAAAATGTGAAAATTGTTGGATTTTTTCAACTTAATGAAAACGCAACCATTGTAAGGACGGTATATTTATATATTATATAGTGATCATACATTAGGTTTATCTTGCAATTTAAGCAATAAATCCCAAACCTAAACTGACAATGGTTAAAAATCGAACAAATCCCAATATATTTTAGAAAAAAGTTAAAAAACCAGCACGTTTTGGCTTAAATTATGTCTTACTCATAATATTTACCCTATGCCTAATGTACTTCAATATAATTTTAAGTCGCATTACCATCGAGCATGTCATTGAATTAAGCAAACCTTAATTTATTTACACCAGAACTAGCCCATCGGAAAGGACTTAAATCAAAACAAAATTACTTATTTAGAGCGACATATTTTATACACGAAATCAAGTTTGTAGATTTAAAAAACAGGGATTTTTTAAAACAACCAATACAATAAATAGACTTCTTGATTGCGTACGGGACAAGGGCATCCAGCGGTGGCGGACGTCCAACATGGCGGTATGGGTATATCCAACACCGTTTCTCTGGAAAGAAGAAATACAATTACAAATGAGAACAACGGTGAATTTGCCATGAGCAAAATAAATACGCAAATTAGTCAAGTTTCCTTGTGTATTCTTTAAGAAAAGTATTATTTCAGTGATATTAATTAGTGCTTTGAATGCACTTTCAGTTTTAGTACAGTGACATCACAATTAAGGATTCAGTCAATGGGAGGGAGGCAAGTGGCAACACAATTAAGGATTCAGTCAATGGGAGGGAGGCAAGTGGCATCACAATTAAGGATTCAGTCAATGGGAGGGAGGCAAGTGGCATCACAATTAAGGATTCAGTCAATGGGAGGGAGGCAAGTGGCATCACAATTAAGGATTCAGTCAATGGGAGGGAGGCAAGTGGTAACACAATTAAGGATTCAGTCAATAGGAGGGATGCAAGTGGCGTCACAATAAAGAATTCAGCCAATGGGAGGGAGGAAAGTGGCATTACAATTAAGGATTCAGTCAGTGGAGTGGGAGGCAAGTGACAACACAATTAAGGATTCAGTCAATGGGAGGGAGGCAAATGACATCACAATTAAGGATTCAGTCAATGGGAGAGAGGCAAGTGGCAGCACAATTAAGGATTCAGTCAGTGGGAGGGAGGCAAGTGGCAACACAATTAAGGATTCAGTCAATATAAGGGAGGCAAGTTGCAACACCATTAAGGATTCAGTCAGTGGAATGGGAGAGAGGCAAGTGGCAACACAATTAAGGATTCAGTCAATGGGAGGGAGGCACGTAGCAACACAATTAAGGATTCAGTCAATGATAGGGAGGCAAGTGGCAACACAATTAAGGATTCAGTGAATGGGAGAGAGGCAAGTGGCAACACAATTAAGAATTCAGTCAATGGGAGGGATGCAAGTGGCAACACAATTAAGGATTCAGTCAATGGGAGGGAGGCAAGTGGCATCACAATTAAGGATTCAGTCAATGGGAGGGAGGCAAGTGGCATCACAATTAAGGATTCAGTCAATGGGAGGGAGGCAAGTGGCATCACAGTTAAGGATTCAGTCAATGGAAGGGATGCAAGTGGCATCACAATTAAGGATTCGGTCAATGGGAGGGATGCAAGTGGCAACACAATTAAGGATTCAGTCAGTGGAATGGGAGGCGGGTTCACTTCTAACAGTTCCTTTGTGCTTTTGGAACCGACAGGTACTGCTTGCAATGCGTACATATGTACATATAGATCCACTTGCAGAAATATTTCTCGGTTGTAGTTATGCTCAATTTTGTATGTAGATTATTTCCTTATTACATCTTTAACATTTCATTAAAATATATTAATTACACGACGATGATATTATTTGATTGGATATAAAAGTAAGAAATTATAGCATCATGTCTGTGTATTCTTGTTGAATATTTGAGCTTGACAATAATCGAAAACGAGAAAGGATTCTGTTAATGGAGCCAAGTTTTTACACGCGACCATACAAATCAAACGTACACCCGCGGGATTACATATTACACACAGAGGCATCTACATGACTAAGACTATTTTACGAAAGCCATATCTAACAGGATTACCGAGTAGAGATAGCTGAGATGCAGATATATAACATAGGTTCGAGTCCAAGAATATGCAAACACATTCATGACTGGAGGATATACAGCTAACCTGCGGTCCACCACGAGTCTATCCATCAATCGTCTAAAGCAAACCCTCAATAGTAACAACTACAGGGCGCCTCTACGACCACAGTCATTCGTAATTCAAGTTTCTATCTAAAGTTAGGGACCAAACCTAAGCAGATGCATGCCTATTGCTGAACACAAATTTGAAGAATTCACTATAATTGACTTACGAGCGTCGTTAACCGGAGGAAGGTGGGGTAACAATGATCGGGGGAGATGGGGCGCTGCCGCTGCCGCTTCCATCCACAATGGCTACAGTTGATTTTGCCATCAATGGAATAACGAAGAGAGCCAGAAAAACTGTAAGTAACAAAATCGTCGTTATCATCATCATCATCATCATCATCATCATCATCATCATCATTATCATCATCATCATCATCATCATCATCATCATCATTATCATCATCATCACGACTACCACCACAACCATCATCGTCATTATCACCACCACCACTATCCTCCTCCTCCTCATCAAAATCACTATCATCATCATCATCATCATCATCATCATCATCATCATCATCATCATCATCATCATATTGCTTTATTGCTTCAGTAAAATGTTCTCTAAAACAGTCAAGCATTATGAAAACGAGTCTTTGAAGACAGCTGTCAACAGTGTATTATCTATAATAAGATCTGATAGGCTATCTTTAACTTATATTTATAATTAAAGTTCTTTGTATTGTTACGAAGGTATGCAATAACGTGTAGTTGAAATATTTGAATATAAAGAAATATGCTCTTTCAAGGTCTTGCAAGCTAAATGACTTCCAAAATCGCCGTCAAAACAAGCATTAGATACATTTTATCATCAATACGATAACGATAACATATTGAATCATTTCTCAAGTGCTAGAATTTATTTTACACTTTAAGTAACTTTTATTTCGGTCACATTAATTAAGATAAATAAAAAGACTCAATCTTACGGAAGGCGGATCCTCCAAGGATTCCAGCATTGGTGCCTGTGGCTGGATACTGGTATTCGGGATATGGGTTGTAGAATAGCGGATAGCCTGACACGGGTAGGGGCCGTGGGTGAACCGGTACGAGAACCGTTTGTCCCGATATGAGAGCTACAAGGGCAGCCAAGATGCAGCCGGTAGCTAGAACTGCTCTTCTCATGTTCGATTTCTAGAAGGAAA
Organism: Sinonovacula constricta; assembly: GCA_007844125.1. NCBI lineage: Eukaryota > Metazoa > Mollusca > Bivalvia > Cardiida > Solecurtidae > Sinonovacula > Sinonovacula constricta. Next base: position 56,213,933 of record CM017563.1, on the reverse strand, counting down.
ATATCGTCACGTGTAATATCGTACGGTTTGTACAAATACACTGGTGTTTATGTGTAGTTAGACTCTATTAGACTGTTTACAAAAACATCAAACAACAGCAAATAGTCTATTTCAATGTCCCATCGAATTGAAAAAAAATAAAGAGCATTTTGAAAATTCGAATATTGTCGTACGTGATGCATTTTATTTCTGATAAACCTTAATTAAGTACGGCTTCACTTTTTGTGAAAGGTTTTCACGTATTTTAATCTCAAGCCGACAAGGAATCGTGTTAAGTTAAGAAGTAACCCATCTGGCATTCATTTTCGACAAAATATACCGACTCATTCCAACTTACAGACGTTACAATATTTATATCCAGCAGATATGAATCCGTAGTACACCTTTGATTTTGCAAACCGATAAAATGTATTAAAAACAAATCTATATCTTAAATTTTCAAAGAAATTAAAAAAGCGTTTTACGTGCATTTCATGTTCAAATCACATGTTTCAACACAGTTATAAAAACACACAAAATTAATAAAAAGAAATGCGAATTACCTCTTTACACTTCTTGCGGTAAAAAATTCCAAACACACACACTCCACTCTGGTTCAACAAATGGACATTACTGGTCGAAAGAGGTTAGGGTCCCACTTTTATTTTCCCATCATGCTTCTACCATACTTCCGGTTAAAAAAGGACCGTCAAGGGACAGATGATGTCATAATTTTTCATCGTACATTGCCAAAAGGTCTTATCGCCTAGTATGTTGTAAAGGGACTTAGTGCGCTTTAGCAATTGCCTCGGGATGTACCTAACAATTCTCCTGTCAGCGTAAATCAAATGATGACCCAATGGCATGTTAATGAAAGTTTGTTTTATTTATGTGACTGTTTTTATACTTTTTTTCCGCGTCTGGTCACCTATCTATTTTCGAGGAAGATTCAATTATTGTGTAAATTTTGACAAAATAATATATTTGAATTTACTTTAATTATTTTTTATAGGTTTTTAGCTTCTATTATCTTATGTTATTTTGTCATTGTTTGCATTAAATCGATTTGAACATCCATACAAAAAATTGACAAGATGAACATTTTACCAGTCATACAACTACCCCCCCCCCCCCCCCCCCCCCCCCCTTGCTTTTGCTGAACATTTAAAATTCACGTCATTGATGGAACTCCTCAGTGCTCAATGTTCTGGAAACATATCTGGTGGCCACTGTGATATGCTTGGACAGACTGTCAGTATATTAAATAAATTTAAATATAATAAATGAATCAAGCACCGAAATGTAGATGTGGACGATACAAGATACTGATTTCAGCTACTAATTTCAGATGTTGAACACATTATGGAACACCATGAATAGCAGTACTTCGAAAATAAATATTGTGTTTTAACAAAAAACATTATCACCTAAAGTGCAAACTGGAATTTTGTGAAGCATATGTCAGATAATTTGCTAGTATATTTTCTTTTCTTTTGTGTCAATATATGTACAGTATGACTTGACCTAATTTGGTTGGTATATTTAGGTTAGCCTTAAAAGTAATTAATGCTCACATTTTACTTTGTAGAAGATAGATTTGAAAAGAATAAATCCAATATACTTACGACAAATTATAAATACAGACAGCATGTTTTAAGAGTCATACATTATTTGTTAATGTTTTCACATAAGCCTTAAAATAATCAAGTGACCAAAGTCACATGTGATATATACGTTTAATTAATTTTAAAATGCCTTAAAAGTATCTGCACTCTGTAATATCACCTTCAGAATATTCTTTGATTATAATCTCACAAGGAAACTTAATTTAAATTAATGTGCTAATCCATACTTTTTACTTTCACTTGTATCTGTTGTCCCTCAATATACAGATTTCTTTCTGAAATATGTTTTACTTTAAGCTTGAATGAAGTAATTGCATTTTTCTTAAATACAAACAAGTCTAAATGAAGAACAACAGATGTGTTCTTTGGATGGGCCCATATATATTAATTGTAAGTTAATAGTACCATTAAATGAAAAGAGAAATTATTAGACACCAGAAGAAAACTATTTTTTATCACATCACCTTAGTCATATATATTTTTTATTCATTTGAGTTAGTTCATTTGATTACAATGTAAGAATTAGACATCACAATTGAAAAATTATTACAAAAGAACATTTATTTCTTATCTGAAAATACATTTAAGTTTTTTATAATGGAAGAAATTATTGTTTTCCATTTCTAAGGAGTCATTTTAAAACCCACTATAACATTATATTGATAAAAATGTAATAAATTAATTATAATGAGAAATAACTGGTAGTTTATAACTTTATAAGATTGTGACTTAGAATCAAAAACCCACAGCAATTTAAAAAATATCTTCATTTTATCCATCAATTAAGGTTCATGAATATTTATTAGGGCTAATTTGCATGCCTATTAATTTCAAATCTTGGCTTAGTGATAATCTTCGATATAATCATGTTCTAAAACTGATTGTACCAGTAAGTTATAAGCAATACAGTACAATACGCCTGTTTACACGCAGGTTGCTTTTCAACTTCATATACTAAACTCAATGATAAAACATTCATAGAAATTAAAGAAAAAGTAGTAATTATAAAAAAAAATCGTTCAACTAATACAAAACCTCAATCAAGTTTTGCCAGTCTAAGAGAGGTTTCTATTTAACAATTAAAATTGTTCAGTTTGTTGGAATATGGCTTGTAAATGAAATAAATTCTTATAAATGTCTATTTTTAGATTCTCATTAAGATATATTAAAATTCATGTTGGCTAATTTGCAAACATAATTATTTCAATTCTAAGTTTAGTGATAGCCTCTACTTAATGAACAATACAAAAAGTATTCTTCAACGTTATGTTAGACAAGAAGTTGTATGTATCTAAGCATTTTTGTAAACATACCTTACTATCAAAATTTCATGACGGTTGCCATGGAAACCATTAGTTATTTATATAGCCCAAATGAGTACATTGATATTTGGGTACATTGGAGATTCTGTTTCTAGACACCTTAACGAAAATTTTGGTACCCATGAAAAAAGTCTAGGGGCGGTGGGGGAAGGTGGGGAGGAGGGGGTTGGGTAACCATACCTGGTTGCCGTACTAAAAGTACAGCACGCCAGGATCCAGGATTTTTCGGGGTCGGGGATCCGAATTGAGAGGTGTAAGCCGTGCTAGGGGGTAGGGGGTCGTGGGGATCGTGTGTGTGTGTGTGTGTGTGTGTGGGGGGGGGATCATGCTCCTCCAGCTTTTTGTGGCAGCCAGAAAGAGCCATTTCCTGCATTTTCAGACGCTGCTTTATTTTCATGCGTCCAAATCTCGGTGATGACCTATAATCATTGGCGACGCGCTGGAGCGCGCCGCCTATATATGGAATGCTAAAAAATGTTGCACATGCAAGCGGATGTCTTCAGACATTCTCGTTCTAGCTATAGAATTATCGAGGGAAAATGGACAAGGCGTTACGAATTCCAGAAGTTTCGCGATTTACACATTCCCAACGTACGGGTCCTATTTCGGTAAATGGCGTTTATTTATAGCGAGCATGCAGTATTTTTTTCTATGTAAAGTTGTTCTTTGTATTAATATGTTTATAAATCTTATAAAACACTATTGGTTATTCGTTTAAAAATTACTATTTTCTCTATTTCTAAAAATAGATCGATAGCATCTTTAGTTTATATATAAAATATCAATTTTACTCACACACAGATGAAAATCGTGAAATAGCGCAGTGGTTATTGACTTGTTCTGATATTATTGTCTCCAGAGATCGAATCCTGTCGCAGTCAAATAATTTTTTTCTGTGACTTTTTTCTTCTTTGTTTTTACAATAAATGTTACAAACGAACGAACAAAAATATTGTTCATTAACAAATGTTATTTTTTTTAATATTGATTAGGATCATTGATCAGTTATTGGCGACGCTATAAAAATGCACTTGCGAGCGGATCTCCTCGGCCATTCTCGTTCTCGCTAGAGAATAGGCGAGCGAAAATGGGCGAGGTGTTCCGAATTTCGGAAGTTCCGCGATTTACACGTTCTCAACATACGGGTCCTAATTCGGTAAATGGTGTTCTTTTTATATTTATTTGTATTTATTCTTTGTTTGTAACTTCCACGCAAACGAGGTATTTTTACTTTTTAAATTTCTAAACATTAATGTACATCTGACGGTTATATTTGTTAATGAAGACATGTTTGCCTCTTTTTTAGGATTATACATATAAGTATCCTTATATACCAGAATTAATTTATTCCTGTGATTTTAATATTTACTAAATAATTCAAATCAGTCATCTCTAAATTTCTAATAAATATTAATTTTCACTATTGCGTCGCCCTTTGATGCTTCGCATCAATGCTTTTCTTGTTTTTGTTCACGGGATAAGGAGGTTAAACTGAGCGAGGACCATAGATACGAGTTGTGTTAGGGGATCTGGGACATTCCTCCACAAGGAAAGTGTTGACATCTAGATGCTAAATTGTGCCATTTCTTGCATTTCCGATGCTTGGCAGACATTCATAGAAAGCTGCATTTTAGGTAATTGACAGACATTTATAGAAAGTATGCCTCTAAAGTAGATGACTTAATTTCAATGCGTTTTTTTCCAAGACATTTTGAATAGGCGTAAATACGTGCTTTCTCGTTTTATCTGTAGCACTGGACACATATGTGACTATAATATTTCTAGTGCTATAAACACCCTGCAATGTCTAAAAACTACCTTCATGGAAGGCGTTGTTGTTTTTATGACAATATTGTGGGAAGGAGTACGGTCTGCAACCCTCCACTCATTTTTTCGGCCAGTTCCGCCCATACTATGTAATTATAAAATTTGAATGTTAACATTGTGCCAGACCATATGTATAATAAGCTAAAGTAAATCTGAATCATACAAAAAGCATGCTTACTATTTTTGCCTTACAAAGTCTGTTACTTTTTTTACTGAATATGATATTTTCAGTCTTTTAGTATCTTAAAGTAAGGTCTCAGTAATTTATTTAGCAACATGCCATTTTAAACTATAACTGCGAATACAAAACAAAGTGTATGCTAGAGTTATAACTATAACGGTTTTAAATATTTCGAGAAATTTTCTAAAAAGTGTTCTTGTTGAATTTGCCTTATAATACAAGACCATGACCAATTTGTTTGATTTCATAGACTTTTACTATATCAGGTACCATATGTGTTTATAATATCATGATTTATTCCAAAATATGTTATTAAAATAAAGAAAAGTGAAACAAAATCACTTCTTTTTGTCTAAATCTGAAATGAGTAATTAGGTATTAGCGAGTTCCCGGCTACAAGCGAATATTCATCTAGCTAGGTATTGGGTACTAAATATCGAGATACAAACATTTGTAGCCGGCGAGGAATTGTGTTATCGCATGATCAGAGCTACGCTTTAATACCCAGCTTGCTTGGAGGTGGGTATTCGAAATATTTTAGCGAAACGACAAGTCAAGGCAAAGTTTGGATATCAAACTAGGACTGAATACCAAGCTAGCTGGAAACTGGGTTTTCAGAATATGTTAGTGTCCTGACCTATCAAAGCGAAGTTTCAATACCCTGCTAAGACCAGTTTGGAAATAGATGCTCAACATATTTAAATATACAGGTGATTTTAGGGAAAGTTTGGATCAATTAAGGGCCGTAGGCCCACTTTAAATACATAGCTAAGACCGAATACCCAGCCGGCTGGTATTCAAAATATTATCTTATAATAAAACACTAATAGCAAAGTCTTAATACCCTGCTAGAACTTAATACCAAGAAAGTTGGGAAATATTTTCAATTAAAGCAAAGTCTGAATATCTAGCTAGGAGTAAATACTCAGCTAACCGGGAATAAGGAAATAAAATACATGTATGCATCGTTTAATGACAATTTAAAGGGCTGTTCGAATACGCAGCTAGTACTAAAATCTCACCTGCTGGGAATTCGGTTGTATCTAGATATTGAATACACATATTTTAACACGTATATTTAGACAGGCATGCAAGTAGATAAGATAGAACTGTATGTCGGGTCGAATCTGTCAGTTACAGTTGTAAGATGTAATCTCATGTTGATGTTTTTACGGAAAAGGATATTTATGGGTGTAATATGAGACAGTAAGGTCGTATAAACACTTTCCATCCGCATAATGAACATTTGATAGCTGGATCAAGCCCCCACCCCGAAAGAAAATTCTAGCTCCGATCCTGATTACTTACTTTGAATGAATTTTGTTTCAAATTCAGGAACAACGTATAGCAACAGTTGTTTTATATCACAATTACATATTTTCAAATCCATAACTTGAAGTTTCCGCGATTTTCGCATGTTATCTCTGATTATGTTTTGTTTGGTTACTTTTACTTCTCTCAATTCTTTTATATATCAGTTTATAGTAGTCACAACCCATATTAAACATCTTTTAAGTTTTTTCATTTCTTTTGATTTTGAAAAATGAGATCACTTTGAAAATTTTGACACTGTTGTGACACGAAAGCCTTTTATGGTTAAATATAATTCACTAATGTGTTAAATTGCTTTAAAACCTCGTGACAATGTGACACATTAATTTCTGACATAATATAAAATATCTTATATACACCAAAGAGTTCGGATCCTTATTGACATTTCTTTCATTATATTGGCATGGATGTAACGATTATACAGGGTAAGCCTGTAGGAGTTTAACCCCTTTTAGGTAATTCAAAAATAAAAAAAGGAGAAGTTTTTTTTTTGCGCAGTTTCATCAAACCTTAACAAATCTTGCGGCTGCTTTCGTTTCGAGTTTTTGAAGTAGTCCGAATCCACATTGATGACATTCACAACTGATATCTATGAATATCAAGCATTCTAAAATATCACATATATTGATGTCGGTATATTTTCGCCACTTGAAAAAGTCAACAAAATTTAATGAAATGTATTGGGTTTTCATTTATAGGCATCTAGTATAATGAACAATATTTTGTTTATAAATATCATAACATAAAACTTTTGAAACGTACAGTAGTAGTGGTATACTTTCTCTTGCCTATCCCTGCATACAGTGGAAGTTCCACAAATGGTCATCCCGACAGTCAGGTAATGTGGCTGAATGTTGTTTCATGTCACGTGTCCACGACATGTTATTACCTTGCGGAAATGAGCGAATGCATCTATAAATATTATAAATATTAGATTATATTATTATATTTCAATGGCAGCCTTTTAATTTGCATGAAAACTTGATAATTTATGTTGATAATAACCGTTTAGTGAAACTACTTGAGATATTGTGAAACTAGAAACACGTCGATGTGGAAGAGACATACAGCACTATTACACCGAAAATCCTGCTAAATGCGGTATCCGCCAGGTTTCTATATCAAAACAGGTTGTAGCAATATCCTACCACTGCTTTGGGGGAATTAGGCATAATTTCTGAATAATATCATAATTTAGTCTTAGTATAGATATTTTTGAAGACTACTTATATTTGTTTACAGTACAAATAGCGAAATAAGCACTTTAAATGTTTATTATTTCCAAACCTACATAAATAAGCACGACCGTGATCACTGCTAAACTAGATATCGACCTTAGATTGGACAACTCGGAAGACAATAAAACCTGATCTCAGAAGTAAGTAGTCACGTTGTTTTCTTAGTTGAAAATAAGCTTACTGTGTCAACAGGGTGTTTTGCATCATTTGAAAAACACAGATCTAGGAAATTACGAGGGGTGTTCAATAAATACACGGAAAAGAGCCGCCGTTTCCCTACTTTTTAAGTTAGCTGAAATAAACTTATACAGTATTAAAGACAAACATATCTTGATAATGTACAGCAAGAACAAAGATCTTCAATTAAATTTTGCATTTTGAATGGGTTTTTTAAAGAAAGAAACAAAGTTAAGGTTACAAAAGCCATATGGTGATCAGGCGATGAAGAAAACGGCAATGTACATGTGGTAAACCCGATTTCTAGACGGCCAGCAAAGCATCCGTGACGGCAAGCGCAGTGGACGTCCCAAGATTGTAAAGTCAAATCACGTCACTTTGTTAAAGGAGCAACTCGACAATGGTCGTCGCATTACAATTCGCGAAATACACGAACGATCGGATTGTAGTATCGGCACAATACACCGCATTATACACGAAGAGCTGAATATGAGACGTCTTATGCCAGATGGATTCCAAAAATGCTGACGGACGAACACAAAGTGGAAAGGATGCGGTGTTGCCAATGTATCTCAGACGGTTTCATAGGGAATATGAACGTTTCTTGCGACGGATAGTGATGAGACATGGATCAGCCTATACGAACCTGAAAAATAATCAGTCTTTTACGTAGACACCTCCGAAACTGACTTCACCTAAGAAGTTTAAAGTCGGTCCATCTGCAAAGAAAAAGATGTTCATCGTCTTCTTTGACGTCGACGGCGTGATACTGAGCCATGTGGTACCTCTGGGTCAGACGGTGATGGCGACGTATTATTCTAATGTGACTAAATTTTTCAAATCTATAATACAATATTCATTCTAAAGTCAATACATTACTTAATAATTATTAATAGTGTGTAAAACCTCTCGAAGCGGCGCCTCTAAGCAGCGGCTACTTTAAGAAGCGGCAGTTAAATTTCCCCCCAGTAGTTTTCAGCGCATTTTAACCTCTAAGCAGCAACTCCTCCGCGAAGCGGTAAACGGCCGTGTAATTCTCTTCCCTGAGGATAGTTTAACCTCTGCGTAGCAACACCAGTGCGGCTATTTTTAGAACAGTCTGTCGCGTACACCAGAAATGTCACGCGGTCGGCTAATTACTGCTTGTACCCTGTTGAGGAGGTGTTAATAGACCATTTCAAACATCCAGTGCGCATGCGCCGATTTATATCTCGCGCTACGAGACTTGACCCGTTTTCTGGAGATTTTCAAAACTGGGGGCTCTTGCGCAAAGGATTTCATCATTTGTGTCCGTACTTTCTTAGAAAACAAGTGTGTTTTTTTTTCGGTTTGCACATATTAGCGCCAATTAACGGCTGTTAACAACATTGTTCACGCACTTATAACATAGAGTCGCTAATTACATCACTGTGATTTTAATTTCTTCAAGGTTGTAAAAAATAAATGCGGTGTTATTTCTTTCTGGCGCGGAGGGCTCTCTGGCTTACACTGTAACATCAAAGAAAATTCTGGGAAATAATCGACGGTCACTATCATTTGAAGTCGCCGAAAAGAAATATTTTTGTTTCAAATTGACCGACCCATTATTTCTCTAATACTGTGTAACATGATGTCGATCGATAATTGTCTTCAAGCTGCCATTTAGAAGATAGAGAGGGTGTGAACGTTGGGTACTGTTGAAAGATTAAAAATGATAAGTACACGTGAACGGCGTGTGCTATGAAAAAAATATGCAACGTTATTGACGATTTTCCTTCGCGGCATAAATATATAAGTTCTGAAGGAGTGAGAGTTGAGGGGGGAAACTGTACTATGTAGTAATATTTCAGACTGCGGATGTTTTTACTTATATAAATATCCTTACAAACTTCTTTAGTCCATTGAATGATCATAAACATTTTTTATAAAGGAATTATTTATATTTAAGGTATGGATTAACTACAAAAGAATAGGCGAGTTATTGAAATAATACATTTGCAATAAACACGAGATGAAAATATACATTAGATTGTGTTCCTTGAAATCCCCACATCCACGTTTCCTCTTCCTTAACGAAAAAAAGTAGGGTTGGGAAAGGGTGCACCATTGTGGGTACTTCTAAATATAGCGTTAGGTCCTTTTATGAGCCAAAAAAGATATTGTAGACCTTAGTGTTTTGTCCTTTTTATTGTCCTCGCGTAAGTCAATGCATGTTGCTCTTTAAATGGTGAAGGTCATAAACCACACGACTGCCATATGGTGACAGTTTCAAACACAGCTGCATAGCGGATGCATGTGTTAATTCTTGCGAAGGGGAAAAGACGCCAAAACACGGTCACACTTCCTGTCCACTAGACAAACAAGGTGTCATAAAACTGCCAATTAGCTTAATTAGTTGGGGTGTCCGCTCAAGTCTTAAAATTAGGGATTCAATTAGAGTAGAACTTTATGATGGTATGAAAGGGACCCACGCGCATAGAGACACATAAGATGAATTTACAAAACGATATTTAAATTAATACATTTCTATCTTTAAATGGGTACAAAAATTAAGTATCCGGTAGGGCCCACTTTAGACCACATTTTGGCATAGAACATTCAAGCCATGAATGGGAAAATAAGCCGTAGCCAGGCGTGTAGACCCTCATTCAAATAGTTGCAAATCAAGTAAAGTCAAAAGTTGTATGCATATTTTTAATCGCGGTCAACGAATTCCTATTAATCATTTATACATAATAGCGCATTATGGGACCGATGCATTAAGAAATAGGGATTTTGACACCATTGTCCAAATTTACAACATTGTTCATTATAAGATATATAACAATTAAGATTAGAAGCATAAGAAAATTTGCTTGACAAAGATCCATACCCCTGTAACTAAAGTAATGATGATGCAAATGACGGCGATGCTGCTGCTGCTACTGCTGATAATGATGACGGTGATACCGATGCTGTTTATGATTATCATGCAAATGGTAAAAACGGTCACGATGATGCCCATGACGATTACGATGTAGATCGTGATGGTGGTGATGCTGCTGCTGCTGATTAAAGGTGATCATACAGGTAATATGGGATCATGATGATGATCATATGTGGCCAGGTAAATTTAATGGCGGTAATGATTATAATTTCTTTAATATTAAACATGTAAATGGACGTGATATAAGTTCGTTTTTATTACGGTTGTTTTATTTAACTTTCAATCGATGATTGTATACGTGCACAATTTGGCAACTTATGGTTATTCAGACGTTGAACTTTTGTCAATTTCATGATTTTCAGTACTGTATTACGTTCAATTAGATAACAAAAAATCCGGAAGTGAAGAGCCCCCAGTTTTGCAAAACACGTCGAGTCTCGCAAGATTTTCTCACAAAGCATCTACTTGATCAGCGGAATAGGATTGGCCAGACGCTTGGTTTGAAATGGTCTATTGGAATCAAGTTAAAGTTGGACGGGAAACCAGCTGCATGCTACAAACATGCCGTTGTAGATCTAGGGTATTGCGGGAACGTGTGAAAGAAGTGTCAACTATTGATGATGATAACGGTAGGTTTGTTGTCTTTAATTGATCGGAAGATTACAAGATATCACTTTATTGATTGCTTACTTAAAAGATGTTTACGATAGTGCTAAATGCAAACTGTCATTGTTTTAGGATGTCTGACTATAAATTCAACAACTAAATGGTGCAAAACAACTTAATAATGCTGAACTTACATGTACAGTATGAGTGTACATGTACATACGTTTACAAGTTTTTCCTATGTTCAACAGCTTGCGTTTTCATCAAGTACACACATTTTTAAGTTTTTTTGTGTGTTATACAACTTGTTTTTTCATCATCAATAAATTCTGTCTTCTGTTTTCTCTTATAACAATATATTGCATTTCATTACCAAAGCAAAATCAACTGAAACATATACTTAGGAAAATCTAATATCAGTACAAAACTATTAAAAAACACATTTCTTCTCGTCTCATTTAAACCTCTGAGCAGCAACACCTCTCAGCAGCAACACTTTTTCGTGCCTCCGCCAGATGTTGCTGTGTAGAGGTTTTACTGTAATTATGAAAATTAGTTATTACGACAATAATTTACAATTACTTATAATTGAATTCCTTTATGGCTTCAGATTCTGAGACGCTATTTTATGAGGGCGATGAGAAAGAAGCGGGAAACAAAAAACGCCAACATGATATTCCATCACGACAATGCACCCTGCCATCGTGTTGTCGTAAATCAGGTTGGTCAGTCACTTATTGGCGAGGCGCTCTTTTGTAGAAGCAACACATCACTTTTAAAACCGTTGATATTCATTGACGTATAAACATCCCAGGGGCTTTAACCGTTGACACACATATATTAGTAATAAATTTCCCATGAAGTTTCATCCGTTAATATACAAGGTAAATGGTTTCTAGAGAGCTACATCAGTTAAGGCGCAGCGGATATAACTCACAGGAGAGCTGTTTATGCGATGTATCAATGCATTTAGAACTCAAAAGGCGTCCATTTTGGCAGCTATCTTGAAATTGGCGGCCATCTTTGGATGTGTGGTGATTTACATTGCTTATCAATAAAGCATGAGTCAAGTGCAAAAAATCCAGCTAGCGACAAAAATCCGTGATATTGTAACTTATCTGCTTTGATTAGATATGTATGAAGCAATATTATGCTTAAGAAGCTATATATTCAGGTGTGTTTAAAAACTTGTTTTTTTCATTTTGCACCAAGTTCTTTTTAATTCTTAACTTAAATATGGAAATGACAGTTAATTTTGCAAATTTTTCATTGTGTGAATAGAACGAAATGTAAAACCTAAAGCTTGTTTGCTACGGTGCGCATTAGATGTGACCAGTTTCATCAGCGACTCTACTAAGCGCCTGGGTCCATACCATCGCGGTATCAATGGAACAGCGACTCTACTAAGCGCCTGGGTCCATACACTCGCGGTATCAATGGAACAGCGACTCTACTAAGCGCCTGGGTCCATACCATCGCGGTATCAATGGAACAGCGACTCTACTAAGCGCCTGGGTCCATACCATCGCGGTATCAATGGAACAGCGACTCTACTAAGCGCCTGGGTCCATGCCATCGCGGTATCAATGGAACAGCGACTCTACTAAGCACCAGGGTCCATACCATTGCGGTATCAATGGAACAGCGACTCTACTAAGCGCCTGGGTCCATACCATCGCGGTATCAATGGAACAGCGACTCTACTAAGCGCCTGGATCCATACCATCGCGGTATCAATGGAACAGCGACTCTACTAAGCGCCTGGGTCCATGCCATCGCGGTATCAATGGAACAGCGACTCTACTAAGCGCCTGGGTCCATGCCATCGCGGTATCAATGGAACAGCGACTCTACTAAGCACCTGGGTCCATACCATTGCGGTATCAATGGAACAGCGACTCTACTAAGCGCCTGGGTCCATACCATCGCGGTATCAATGGAACAGCGACTCTACTAAGCGCCTGGATCCATACCATCGCGGTATCAATGGAACAGCGACTCTACTAAGCGCCTGGGTCCATACCATCGCGGTATCAATGGAACAGCGACTCTACTAAGCACCTGGGTCCATACTACTATCGCGGTATCAATGGAACAGCGACTCTACTAAGCGCCTGGGTCCATACCATCGCGGTATCAATGGAACAGCGACTCTACTAAGCGCCTGGGTCCATACCATCGCGGTATCAATGGAACAGCGACTCTACTAAGCCCCTGGGTCCATACCATCGCGGTATCAATGGAACAGCGACTCTACTAAGCGCCTGGGTCCATACCATCGCGGTATCAATGGAACAGCGACTCTACTAAGCGCCTGGGTCCATACCATCGCGGTATCAATGGAACAGCGACTCTACTAAGCGCCTGGGTCCATACCATCGCGGTATCAATGGAACAGCGACTCTACTAAGCGCCTGGGTCCATACCATCGCGGTATCAATGGAACAGCGACTCTACTAAGCGCCTGGGTCCATACCATCGCGGTATCAATGGAACAGCGACTCTACTAAGCGCCTGGGTCCATACCATCGCGGTATCAATGGAACAGCGACTCTACTAAGCGCCTGGGTCCATACCATCGCGGTATCAATGGAACAGCGACTCTACTAAGCGCCTGGGTCCATACCATCGCGGTATCAATGGAACAGCGACTCTACTAAGCGCCTGGGTCCATACCATCGCGGTATCAATGGAACAGCGACTCTACTAAGCACCTGGGTCCATACCATCGCGGTACCACTGGAAACGTGTTATTTTAGCAGCTTGTGTATGTCCGTGACACTTCCTCTTTGTCTCGGAGATCACACTAGGCAAAGACTTTAATATTTTATAGAACTATTCCAGCAACTATATGCAAGGCTACTGTAGATATAGTGTTTTGCTAAATTATGCCACGGTACGTGCGGCAATAATCGCAAATTTAAGATAGATAGATAGATTTTATTTAGGACTTGTACATACATTGTACCTCGTCGTAACATAAACACAGAAATATAGAACAATAAATTGTAGCATATGTAGATATCCAAATCACAAAACATTTTCTTCTACTGTACTATGCAATATAAAAAATGTGGTTCCAGGTTTCTTTCCAGATATTATTGTAATAAATATTTTAACACTTTGCAAATCTTTAAATTAGTAAGTCAAGTATTTTAATTGTAGATCAAAAGACACGAGCCGACAGAAACTACACCGTCAACAATCTTTTACAAACATTTTTAATTGATAACTGGATATTTTTAAATGTCACGTATGTGAAACTCTAATTGATAATAATAATTAAAACGGCGCATTTTCTGACGATAGTCCTCTCTGTTGATAAACTAGTACCTTCGGAACTAAAAGAATATACATATATAAGCGGAACAACTAACAGTTTCGATTAAATACTTTTCGTCTTATTGTAAAGGCGTGTTTGGTGTTTGAGAAACTTTCCCAGTTTAATCAGTTCATTTCGATCATAACAAATTTATACATACTGCAATTGTTATACCATTTTTCGTTAATAAATCTTTTTCTTGGCATGGAATATTTTACACGAACAAATAGGAAATGATATTCGTCTTCGATGTCATTGTTACAGATTAAACACAGTCTATTTCTCCGTTCAGCTCTATCTCTCCCATATCTTCCTACCTCTATTCTTAGTGGATGTGATGATAACCTAAGTTTGGAGATGTAAAATCTTAAATCTGTTGGAACAGCATCTAAGTAACATACGAACTGAAATTTACTTTTGAAGTAATTATAAGATATTAAGGATGTGCTATTGTTAATATTCTCTTTCCAATTTTGCATAAAACAATCAATTGTCTTCTTTTGAAGACTTTGAAAAACCGATTTGGTTCTGATACTGACATGGGGGTTGATCCAAGCCTGAAGAACACCATTTATTTCTAGTAAAGTTTAAGGTGTTACATTCATGTCAAGAGTGTTTATTGTCCTAATGTTGCCATTTTATTGTAAATACAAGTACTACTGGCATCTACTAAATTATGTAGATAATACAATATGTGATTTTTGTATTTCATCAATAAAACCAAACCAAAGAAAAACAAAACATCAACAACAAAGCTGTAAAAATCAGAAATGTTCGGTTTGATTACTATGTGATAATGATTTTATAACATTTCTACTTGTTTGCCAACTACTTTATTATTTCACACAATTTAACGATTTGTGTTATTTCAACCACTTGGCAATCATCGGGATCAGCTTGACCGCTTGAGAATGATGTGTTAGAACAGGGGCCCCAGGGTTGTCCCGGCACCAATATTTGGACAAGCCGGGGCGCCATGATGGCTGGATAGATCATTTTATTTTGGTTGGACAGGTTAGACAGTTAGGGAAGTGGTGGATATTTCGTTACACTTATTGACGGTTTCAAGAAAAATTTACGTCTACATTATCGATATTTAAAAGTGAATCAACGAATCCCGGATTCATACAATTGTATTTTCTAATCATTTCATGTACAACTGAAGAGCTATACAGTGAAAATTGGGGGATTATATGGTGAGAACGTGCGTATATTGTATTGTCTTTTCATCCTTTATACATGTACATATGGCATTATGTGAAACATTGACATCAGTTAGTAATGATCCGGACGACCTTAGAAAGGTATTTTTTTTTTAAATCAGCAAGACTAGGAAGCACGTATTACGCCTAAAATGTCTTGATAAAACTCATTGAAATTAAACTATTTGTGAAAAAATACTTTCTATGAAAGTCTGTCAAGTATCTGAAATGCAGGAAACGAAACTTTTTGGCTTCTAGATACCTTTACCCCTGAAACCCCTCAACATTTCTCATACCCATGGCTCTCATTCAAATCCCCTCATCCCATGGAAAAACACGATTATATATTATCCTTATTGCCGAGAATACAGTTTGGACTCATGGAAAAAAGTTTCTGGCATCTTCTGAAAAGTTCTATCTGCCTGCTACATTTAAAAATTTCTAGGGGATCATGCCCCTAACACTCCATTAGCACGGATAGCACATCTGGTGCTCCCTCAGCTCAGACCTCACCTAAAACAATACTGGATCCGCCCCTGGAATATATTATAGAAGTAAGGATAATATGTCGTGCAACAATACAAAGCCTCCCGTTTCAATACTCGCACTTCGTAAAATCGTAGCAAATAACACAAAAATATTTGAAGAACAATACGATCTTGTATATACAAGAATGCGACGATTGACACAAAATGACAACGACTGTTTTAATGCGGGCATTCAGACCACTGATATAAAACAAACACAAAAGCACAGATTTGTTAAAGATTTAACGTTGTTTTTAACACAATTTCTTCATCTTTTTCGTTTTAAATGTGAGACATTCTTTCAAATTAGAACCACAAATTTTAATTCTGGAAGAGTTGGATTTTTGTAAAATATCCTAAAATACATTACATAAAATATCCTTACACACAATATCTTCAAACACAATGCACAAATCATTCATTCGTTGGTATAAGGTAAACCAATTGGACCTGTTCAAGAAGTTAATAAACCAATTAAACGACACATAACTTGTACACGTTTCAATGTAACATTGATAGATCTATTGTCTGTCGCGAAGGTAAATGCGGCTATTGCCAGTCTGAGCAAGGGTCAATAAATAAACAGGCATATAATAAAACGATGCTTAATAGTTCATGTTTGTTGAAGAGTTGATTTATCTTTAACATAAGTTTATACAGTATTACTTTGATTTTTATACTTAATATCCACAACCTGTAGCTTCCGTCGGGCCTAATGAAACCTTTTGTATAAAAACTTGTAGGATGTATTGAACCTTGACCGTAATTAGTATTTTCATATTTATATCTACAACGAGCTGGATACGACAATATCGGTAGTGGCATAAAGTTCTACTAAACTTAACGCGCCAATTAAGGAGGCACAAAGTTTTCTTTCAATTTTCGTTGTTTATTGTTTGCATGCAACAATGGATTTCTGAAAAGGAAATAATACTAATACAACAGACTTCGTGATGGCAAACGGGACTTAGACAACCACAGATGGCGGGCCTCCAACATGGCGATAGGAGCTCCAACACCACTACTCTGGAAAGAAGAAATACAAAAATGATTGAAATATTTTATGTATTCATGTATCATAAAATATTCCTATTTAAGTCAACATGTGGTCTCATTTTTAGGATAAAACATACGTTCCTGCTATATCAGTTTAAATAGCTGATACAAATATACAACAACACTATCATTCCTAACCTTTGAATGGCCGATACAAATACACATCAACACTTACATTCCTAACCTCTGAATGACCGATACAAATATACAACACTTAAACTCCTAACCTTTGAATGGCTGATACAAATATACAACAGCACTAACATTTCTAACCTTTGAATGGCTGATACAAATATACAACAACACTAACATTCCTAACCTTTGAATGGCTGATACAAATATACAACACTTACACTCCTAACCTTTGAATGGCTGATACAAATATACAACACTTACACTCCTAACCTTTGAATGGCTGATACAAATATACAACAGCACTAACATTCCTAATCTTGAATGGCTGATACAAATATACAACAACACTAACATTCCTAACCTTTGAAAGGCTGATACAAGTATACAACACTTACATTCCTAACCTTGAATGGCTGATACAAATATACAACAACACTTACACTCCTAACCTTTGAATGACTGATACAAATATACAACAACACTTACATTCATAACCTTTGAAAGGCTGATACAAATATACTACAACACTTACATTCCTAACCTTTGAATGGCTGATACAAATATACAACAACACTTACACTCCTAACCTTTGAATGGCTGATACAAATATACAACAACACTTACATTCCTAACCTTGAATGGCTGATACAAATATACAACAACACTTACATTCCTAACCTTTGAATGGCTGATACAAATATACAACAACACTTACATTCCTAACCTTTGAAAGGCTGATACAAATATATAACAACACTTACATTTCTAACCTTTGAAAGGCTGATACAAATATACAACAACACTTACATTTCTAACCTTTGAAAGGCTGATACAAATATATAACAACACTAACATTCCTAACCTTTGAATGGCTGATACAAGTATACAACACTTACACTCCTAACCTTTGAATGGCTGATACAAATATACAACACTTACATTCCTAACCTTTGAAAGGCTGATACAAATATATAACAACACTTACATTCCTAACCTTTGAAAGGCTGATACAAATATACAACAACACTTACATTTATAACCTTTGAAAGGCTGATACAAATATACAACAACACTTACATTCATAACCTTTGAAAGGCTTATACAAATATACAACAACACTTACATTTCTAACCTTTGAAAGGCTGATACAAATATACAACAACACTTACATTTCTAACCTTTGAATGGCTGATACAAATATACAACAACACTTACATTTCTAACCTTTGAAAGGCTGATACAAATATACAACAACACTTACATTTCTAACCTTTGAAAGGCTGATAAAAATATACAACAACACTTACATTCCTTACCTTTGAAAGGCTGATACAAATATACAACAACACTTACATTCCTAACCTTTGAAAGGCTTATACAAATATACAACAACACTTACATTCCTAACCTTGAATGGCTGATACAAATATACAACACTTACATTCATAACCTTTGAATGGCTGATACAAACATACAACACTTACATTCATAACCTTTGAATGGCTGATACAAACATACAACACTTACATTCCTAACCTTGAAAGGCTGATAGTTACATTTAAGTTAAGGCGTTCAATTCTTTTCAAGAACCAATGACTTATTTGGTTAATTGAGCATAAAAACAAGAAGTTTGGATCAAACTGTCGGATACCATCTTTAAAGTGATTTCTTTCATAAAACGGTCAGTTTTATCATTGATGGACTTAGGCCCAAATGCAGATAGGACCCGAATTACAATCGTCGCTACCGTGCAAAAATTAATAGAAAAACAATTTTTAGTTTTTTGTGAAGCGCAATCGAATATGTTATTTATCCTTTTGCGTTATGCAAATGAAGTAAATTACAAAAAGCAAAGATAAAAAGAAGAAGAAAACAAACTACAACACATCCTTTAATTGTAACGTGGGTTTAAGTCTTAGAATATGAGTACGCTTTCAAGACAGGCGATTAAGCTAACCTGTGGCCCCTCGGTGAGTGTGTCCATAAATGATGGAGAGCAATTATCCAATGGGACCAGTTAGATGGCGCACTACTACCATATTCATTCATTGATTCATAGTTCAGAGTCCTATATAAAAGTGGCGATACAACCTAAGCACATGCCTGTCTATTAATGTACTGTTTAAGAAAAAGAGCCAAAGACTCACATACTTATTGAGACAAGCGTCATTAACCGGAAGAGGGCGGGGTTACAATGACCGGCGGAGAGGAGGCACCGCCGCCGCCTCCAATAATGTCCACTGTAGATCTCACAAACAAAGGCATGATGAACAGTATCAAGAAAACTGAAAAAAAAAAAACAGCGATAGGACACTTTTTTAGTAATATTTCAAACCAGGCTGCGTAATAATGTTACACATTGTGCGGCTCCTTGCACATTATTTTCACAAAGATACAACTTGGTTACATTTGAACAGATCAGTCGCCACTACATAACTCATTACAGCGCTCCAAAATTTAAATTTAACTTCTTTTAAGTTTACAATTTAATTCATATAAAGTAAAATATGTTAAACAAGAATTGTTTTGAAAATTTAAAATAACAACACTAACATGTTCAAAAATTTCTTTAATGTCAGACTCTCTGAAATTGTACACATAAATCGAATTGCTGTTAATTAACGTAAAGATAGAAAATGAATCTTACGGAAAGCTGCGCCCCCAAGGACTCCAGCGCCGGCGGCAACTCTGGGATCTATTCCATTTCCATTAAATGGGTACTCGTACTCGTGCTCGTACTCCGGATGAGGATAAGGACCGAAGAATGGCTGGTAACCAATCGGGGGTAGGGGTTGACGTGGAGCCGGGACCAGCACCGCCTGACCGGATATGAGGGCCACAAGGGCAGACATGATACAGCCGATAGCTAGAACTGCTCGCCTCATTCTGGATCCTTGAATGGAGAACGTTTTGTTATATTTATAAGTATGGTATAATCTTAAGAAATGTTTTGATGCTTATGGAAAATCCTGTTAGACTGCTTAAGAACAACAACGACAAGAATAACGACAATATCGACTATGGATACTGTCTTCTTGCCCTGTCTCTAAGCTGATCTATTTACATTCGTAAATAATTCAGTTTGTGATTTAAAGATGGTTTTCGACAGTTTACTTATATGAAGTACATGTTGCAAAATCTTACCACTGCTTTGGGAAAGTTTGGCAGATTTTCTGGAAAATCACTCCTAAATGTTAAGTCTTTCCAAAGCTATGAATATGCACAGGGCCAGGGCGGACTTGCCGGATGACAATATAACCTGATCTCAAAAGTAAGTTGTCACATGGTTGTTTATTAGTTTAGAATAGCAATCTTTTCAGTGTAGCTTAGACAGAAGATACTTATCTGGGGCATCAATGAATAGCTTTTCAGGTAACAATGTCTTATTTGGTCATAAATATTTGTTGTCCTAAGTTTCGGATACCACCTTTTATAATCACATTGATTCTTATTTAAACAGACTGGGCACATTAAAGCCATCAATTGACCCCTTCGTTGCATTAAATGTATGAGTTTGCTTTCCGTTTAGCAAGAAATACGTGTAATTACTTTTTGTCACTCCGGAAATAGGAATTGGCTTAAATTGTTAGGTCGATAAGTTACTGTGCCAAGCAGTCACTCTGTACCCACTCATTACGTAATAAACACAATAAGTTGTTTATAGGTTCTGTCAGTCAGATGGTTGCATTGCTAAATAAATAAAAAATATACTCCGCTTTCAATGTTTTGGACTGAAAGAAAAATATTACGGGTCAGATCACGGTGGCACGGCAAAACATAACCAGTGTGAGGAGTCTGGCGAGTTAATCACTGGTTACATCCCATGTACCATGTTTTACTGGATGTGTAAGTCAATGTACATTAACTTTTGCACTTTATAATCATATTTGCATTTATTTTAAACAGTCTGGGATAGCTTATGTAAACTTTTTGAAGTTTCTGCTAAGTGTGACTCAGCCTTTCGTTTCACAAATATAAGTAGAACCACAATTTTGTCGCTGACGAAATGTTCATAATGGCTGTTAGAAAAAAAGACAAAATGTTAAAAAAGGGTTACTAAACATCAGACACAACGCTCTGAGAGGTTCATAGAATCAGATAAAATGCTAAAAGAATTCCTTAAATCAGACAAAAATCCCTAAAATAAGACACAATGCTTATAAAATTAACAAAATGCTCAAAATCTTTCATAAAAATCAAACAAAATGCTTAGAAAGGTTCGTAAAAATCAGACAAAATGCTTGGAAAGGTTGATAAAAATCAGACAAAATGTGCTTAAAAAGGTTTGTAAAATTCAGACAAATGCTTAACAAATATGTGGTTAAATCAGACAAAATGTGCTTAAAAAGGTTTGTAAAATTCAGACAAATGCTTACAAATATGTGGTTAAATCAGACAAAATGTGCTTAAAAAGGTTTGTAAAATTCAGACAAATGCTTACAAATATGTGGTTAAATTAGACAAAATGTGCTTAAAAAGGTTTGTAAAATTCAGACAAATGCTCACAAATATGTTGTTAAATCAGACAAAATGTGCTTAAAAGGTTTGTAAAATTCAGACAAAAGCTTACAAATATGTGGTTAAATCAGACAAAATGCTCTCTAATGGGGTTATAAAACCAGATAAAATGATCCTAAAGGTTCCTAAAGTAAGAAACATTTTCCAGCTATGAAAATTCCTGCAATTAAATGTGTTGCCATTCTAAATAAATGTTGCACGAAGTCCCGGAGCATTGATAACAATCGTCTTATATTGTTCATATGGCATGGTGTTTGCGTTTTAAGGGTAAAAAAGAAATACGCCAGATAAAAGGCCCGCCAAACAAAACCATAATATAATTAGCCTAATAGACATCAAATCATCAAAAATGTACACTAAACAGTTAAATACCAAATCATATAGATGAACAAAAAAGCAACTATAGACAGAAATGTTCTAAAATGATGTAGAAATGCTGCATTATCAACTATTCACTCCTTTGCGCAGTGATATAACAGACCCAATCTTCGAATGTATTAACAGTCTAGTGTGAAATAAAGATAAACTTTTACAAAATTCAAAAAATCAACTCGCTCATTACATTTTCAAATCGTATATTCTGTTGATTTGTACATGCTGATTTAGTTTGATGGCTATACCTTTTCTTCAATATTGTTCAAAAGTACAGTTTGCACGTTTCGTATGCATTTTATTTCAAAACGGATACGTTACAATACAAAAAATTAAAAACAAACAAACTTATTGCACTAAGACAAAGAGGCTAAATTACTGCGCATTACCTTTTACTTAATCGCTTGAATAAATATGAATCCAGCCAGCCGCACTTGGCCAATAGTCCGAACTAAACGATGTAGGTCAAATGTGCACTTATATTGGTTTAACTCTGTATTTGAGAGAGGGAAGGGTCACACATGTTTCCTAACCCGCCATGCCCCCACTTCGACCATGCATACATGCATCTGATATATTTCTATTTACCTTGAACTGATAGGTCATAGGTATTACCATTTCCTACTTCATTGCAACAGGTTATACCGCTTTTTGGTGCAGAATATGCACTTACGGTCAAATTTATATAACAAATCTCTTGGTAACGTTAAGTGAAATGTAACCTTGACTGAAGGAGGAAACAATTTTTACCATGTGAATGTCTAAACATATGTAAACTTTTCTTTCTCTTTTATTATTTCTAGTTCGTATTTTAAATTGTTTTCACAGAAAGCTATTTTTTCAAAATATGCAGAAAAACAGTGAAAAGGGGGAGACGAAAGAAACAAAGTAAATGTTAATAAAGGATATTAAAGTCGGCGGTGTCAATTAGCAACAAAAACTTCAACAACAAAACAACAACTAGAACAACAATATTTTAACAAATAATGCATTCACTTGCCAAGATGACAATTTAACACATTGTAAAGGGGATTAGTGTTTGTTTAATGGGTTTATCGTCCCACCAACAATATTTCAGTTATCTGGAGACGGCGTCCACTTGAAGCAGATATAGTGCTGCCTTCACTGTGTATAGCATGCCGTGAACACCTGGCATGATACCACACCCAGTCACATTATCCTGACACCGGGCCAACCAGTCGTGGAACTACTCTTATATTTGCTTGAGCGTTAGCAAGGGAGCTATGCCACTACCATTTTTAACGACTTTGGTATGTCGCGGCCCGGGATAGAACCCGGGGCCTCCTGTACCTGGAGCCGACGCTCTACCGATTGCGCTACCAGGTCCGGTAGGGGATTAGTGAATGAATATGATCATTTCTAAAAATTATTCAACAAACATAATTGCGTTTAGCTCAGAGTCCGCCTAGAAGTTCAAGTTCATGTAGCACCAATTTAAACAAACCATGTTTTAAAGTAATTGACAGTACATTATCGAATATTAAAAATATATCTTATCAATTTATAAGGAAACTCAAAATGTTCATTTTTATTATCTAAACTTTTTTCAAGTTTTATGTGAGTATCGTTTGAAAGCAAAAAAGAATCATAAGCCATATATACCAAACAAGCTTTTTGTGCAGTTTTCATCAACATAAACAAAATATGTTAAATCTTATTAATTCATTTTAATGACGGATCTTATAATTGCATGGTTTAGCAAGAGGCTGAGCTTTAAATCATAGCGCTACGTATCCCAATGTTTTCTACAATTGCCAATATTGTCGTTTGCCAAATATAATAAACCTTTACTATTGGTCTTTGGTCTGTTAAAGTTAGCATCCGACAGTTTGAACCATTTTTTTCTAAAATAAAAAGGCATTTTTTTCAAATTAAAAGGTCCTGTAATTATCTTAATTGGTGGCCTAGATGTGTGTAAACGGTGAACCATACTCGTCATTGCGTACGGGTATTTCCGATCGTAGCCACGCTGCAAAGTTAGCCATTTTTAAAGTAGGAAAGCCACGTGATAACTTACTTTTGAGATTACTTAACATCGTCATCCGGGTAATCTGCTCTGACGTCGATATCTATTTTTAGCAGATATGAATGTCGTGCATATTTATAGATTTAGAAAGAGTGTAATTTAGTGTAAGTTTTATCGATTTGTACAGACTAACAATATAGATAGCGTTACCAACGCCTTTACTTAGACTGAAGTATGTATTTATGCTGAAATTATGCCCGAATTCCCCAATGCATTGGTAAGAGATATAAAGAGATTGTATTCGATTGTATTTCGAATATGACCTTTGACCATGCAGTCCATACTATGTGGTATAAATATAACATGATATATCAAATGAATATAAACTATTTTGGTGAGACATGATGTAATCATTTCCAAAATGAACATAGTAAATAAAAGATTATCAGAGACATAAGCAGTCACAAAACAAATAAAACAACAACAACAACAAAACAACAAAACACACCTGTCCGGAGACGAAGGCTAATATCTGGACATATTCATATAAGAATCCACTTGCGTTCTGTCCTTGGTTTTTTAACCTTGAATGTTTGGGATGCTTTCTTAAGTACACATTGACAAAATATTTCTGAAGTGAGTCTTGACGAAGCCTTTCTGAAGTGTAAATTGACAAAGTATTTCTGAAGTGTGCATTGGTAACGTATTTATGAAGTGTATATTGACGAAGACTTTCTGTCTGAAATGTTCATTGACAAAGTATTTCTGATGTGTACTTTGGCAAAGTACTTTTGAAGTGCACATTGACGCAGTATTTCTGCAGTGTACCTTGGAAAAGTATTTCTGAAGTGTATATTGACGGAGTATATCATAAAATGTGTATTGAGTTTTTACGCAGTGTACCTTAACGATGTATTTGTTAAATGTATCTGGACGAGATATTTCTTAAGTGAGGTATTTCTTAAGTGTATCTGGACAAGGTATTTCTTAAGTGTATTTGGACAAGGTATTTCTTAAGTGTATCTGGACAAGGTATTTCTTAAGTGTATCTGGACAAGGTATTTCTTAAGTGTATCTGGACAAAGTATTTCTTAAGTGTATCTGGACAAAGTATTTCTTAAGTGTATCTGGACAAGGTATTTCTTAAGTGTATCTGGACAAGGTATTTCTTAAGTGTATCTGGACAAGGTATTTCTTAAGTGTATCTGGACAAGGTATTTCTTAAGTGTATCTGGACAAGGTATTTCTTAAGTGTATCTGGACAAGGTATTTCTTAAGTGTATCTGGACAAGGTATTTCTTAAGTGTATCTGGACAAGGTATTTCTTAAGTGTATTTGGACAAGGTATTTCTTAAGTGTATTTGGACACAGTATTTCTTAAGTGTATCTGGACAAGGTATTTCTTAAGTGTATTTGGACAAGGTATTTCTTAAGTGTATCTGGACAAGGTATTTCTTAAGTGTATTTGGACAAGGTATTTCTTAAGTGTATTTGGACACAGTATTTCTTAAGTGTATCTGGACAAGGTATTTCTTAAGTGTATTTGGACAAGGTATTTCTTAAGTGTATTTGGACACAGTATTTCTTAAGTGTATTTGGACAAGGTATTTCTTAAGTGTATCTGGACAAGGTATTTCTTAAGTGTATCTGGACAAGGTATTTCTTAAGTGTATCTGGACAAGGTATTTCTTAAGTGTATCTGGACAAAGTATTTCTTAAGTGTATATTGAGTTAAGTATTTTCTTTACGCAGTATTTCTTAACCTTCATGAAATATTTCACAAGTGTCTATTGACAAGATGCTTCTAACGTGTACCTGCAGTGTATCTTTACTATTATTTTCTTGGTGTACATGTCATGCCATGTACATGCCATGTACTTGAAATTATAATTGGGGTTTCGGATAATAACCCAGATTAAAATTGTTCCACTGGCCGCCATTTTTAAGTATCATTATTGTTTTTGTAAATTAATATATTGAACGCGTTCCGTGATAAAATACTTGTTTTCCATAAGACATTAAAACGTTTTACTATCCAAACTTATAAAGCTGTTTATGATGAATTCAGTAGGCAAAATGCGGTCATCTTGAAAAAATGGCGGCCGGTGTTTTTTTTTAATCAAGCGTGTTTATCCAAAGATCATGCAAAAATCATGGTTGCATCTCAAAGCACAATATTATTAAGTTACCTGATTAACTAAAACTGGAAATACATAACTAGACATGAACATAACTGGAGGAATATGTAGTAAAACATCTTGCTCAGTGACTAACTTGCGTCTAGTCTGTACTTCGAACCTGGGACCCTCGTGCTTAATGTCAAAGTCTTGATCACTTGACCATTGACGCTTGTTTATGGCTGTCCACGATGGAGATATCTTGTATATGCTAGTGTTTGTTTTTATACAAATGGCAGGTCTGGAGTTTAGATAATACTACCTGATGCATAGAAGTTCTACATGTTTGATGTCTTCAGGATAACAAGGTCTTCGTATGTCATTGATAAAGATCGATGGCATTCATCACTAATTAAACAGAATGCGCGTTGAGTGTTTATGTAAATGAGAAATATTGCCACATACTGCATGCTATATGGTCAGATATAAAACTATCCAAACACTATATCACTTGCTGCATTAGTTATGCGCATGACTCAAAGCGTATAATTGGACATAGACGGACACATTTTTGCTTGTCATATTCAATTAGCCGTTCTTTACTGCATGGTAGACGACAAGAAGGCACAAGATAAAACACTTATCGTTCGGCCTCGACGTCATGTCGCCGCAATGTCAGAACGTCAACCGTACGAGAGTTACCGTTAGCGAAGGTTACCGAACGTGAGCTGTTGTCGTATGACAAAAGACCATTGTGACGGCTGTCAATTAAGGGAAATCGTAGTGTTAAAGGCATAGTAGCCTAGTTTTACGGGTGAAGCACTGGTCACTTTTAGGACATATGATGACCATATTGCGCAATGTTGACTGTTTTGCCGTCGTCTTTGATTGACGTTACATTCTTTTCTCGCACCTTTATCACGGTGCCGAATAATTCCGGTGACTGACGAAGTACGATCGTGCATCCCGGAAACGTTAAGACATTTGCCGGAAACAAACGAAGTGCTTAACCCTTGGCTATCTATTGTTTACATCTATCAGTTGTCTTATTCAATTTACATTGTCATCTCGGCATGGAAGCATCTTCTTTTTATCTCTTAGAAACTTTTGATAATATAAAATTAGAAATAGAATATTGAGTTGTGAATTTCCTTTCCGGAATATAACTTGTGCATCTAGATCTAATCAAATAACTGCTACAGAAATGTCGGATATGTTGGAACGGATTTCGAAGAATGAAAAACTTAAAAATGAGGACTTGGTAAGTGCTGCCTATTTCAAATAACGCATCTATACTTTATGATTGTTAATTGCGTCTTAAATTTTACAGTTTCTGTTCTTTTTATATCCTGGGAGTCTTGTACTGCAACACGGTGTTTAAGATCAATTTCTTCATGTACAGATTATTTCAACATGTGATATTTGATATTTTGATAATAACTTCAGAAAAAAAAATTAAGCCTTTCTGCAGATTTACATGGCGTTTTTATCTAGTCGTTAGGGTTTCTGACCAACTTAGCTTATTCATCGCTGCATTTTTATTTCTGCCACATAAGTTAAAGCATTTATGATTACGTTACATAATGATAATTTCGCGAATCGATTTGATTATTATTTCAAAACGAATACGTAATTAATGCATTACGATGGTATAAAGTAAAAAAACCCTAATTCCTTTATTGTCGATTCAGAAACACGCTATTTCTAATATATTTATCCTTTAGGAAGGAAAGTTCTCTACACAATCGGAACGCCTCGGATAAATCACGAACCATCTTTCGGATCTACGACGGGAAAACTCCGCACAAATATGCATGTCGGTGCCTATGACATCGTTAAAACAACAAAGATATTATGTATTGTTATCTCTACGTCAATGTTGTATATCTATGCAAATGTGGACAGTTAAATTGAAAAATGAAAGATTATCTGATGAAATAATTCCATACACTAAACCTATTGCTTTTTAAGAACTTTTTAAGGTGTATTCTTCTTCCGGCGAACGAACGATAGTGATTCTGTATCATTGCACCAGTCTCCAGGTACGGGAGGCCCCGGGTTCGATCTCGGACGGCGACATACCAAAGTCGTTAAAAATGGTAGTGGTATAACTCCCTTGCTAACGCTCTTGCAAATATAAGGGCAGTTCCACGACTGGTTGGCCCGGTGTCAGGATAATGTGACGGGGTATGGTATCATGCCAGGTGTTCACGGCATGATGTACACAGTGAAGGCAGCACTATATCTGCTTCAAGTTGACACCGTCTCCAGATAACTGAAATACTGTTTGTGGGACGATAAACCCAATAAACAAACAAACAAACATCATTGCACCAGATACATCTGAGGGATGAGTGTCACGGAATTACCCGAGGAGATCCGATTTTTCTCTGCCATTGTAAAAACAGTTATCAAGTAGAACCTACCTGGGGCAATGTACAGTTCTTAGGCATGCTTTAATCTCGTGGTTGGACTGGGGTCTAAACCGGGGCCCCTGCGATCTAGAGTCCAACGTTAGTAGAGACAAAACGTCATTATTCTGTACTAATCGAATATTCTTACGCCAGTAGCAAGCGGTGACCCAGTATCCACTGGTCTGGTTTCGTATTTTATTAATGAAAATATGTAGCAATAAATTCTAGAGTCAAATACGGTTAAATTATAGACATTCATCGAATACGAACGAGATTTTATAATATCTGTTATTTAAAGTTCTGCTTATATAAATGAATTCTTAAGTTCTGTCTCCATGTCAATATGACGCCACGAAAAAAAACAACACGAGCCTAATTTGACAGGTTGACAAACTGGAAGTTCTTAAATGTGATTTTGGTTGTTCTATAAACTGATACCTCCGTTTTTTACCATAATTGATTTATAGTATATTCTTGTAACACTTCAATCTTTTTAAACTAAGCTTCATTTTGGTATATATTTCTTTTATTTTCTCTAATTCGCTTCAGTCTGTATCTTATTTTCATTCTACTTCCTATTTTCCTTCACTTGACTAGCCCGCTACATTGCTAATTAAATAGCGCACCTTTTGTCAATCCTCTGATCGTAACCGCAAAACTTTTCCTTCCTCATTATCAAAGAGGGTATCTGACAGTGTGGATCAACTTTTTTTCAAACTTAACTATAAAATTATTGGAAAGATCCGACAAAATGGTGTTTATTTTCCTTTTAATTTAATCAAAACACGCATTCCGCTTACACGTATTTCCTATTTGAGCCAGGCTGCACAGTTAGTTATTTTAACATCAAGTACCACATTTTTGATCACGTTATATCATCGTCCGGCTAATCTGCTCTGACGTTCATATATCTATTTTATCAGAATTCCCTCACGATCATTAAGGGTAATCTATTTGACGATTTATTTTGTCTAATAATTTGCTTAGTTTTCATACTCTTTCTTTGCTGAGACTAAAGTATACGTTTATGTAGAAAGTATGCCAAGATTTCCCCAAACAATGGTAAGAGATACTTGTATTTGATATAGGGCAAACTGTGGGATACTATCTTTAATAACCTTCCTGGAAAACAGATAGCTTCTTTTTTCCTTTTATTTCTTTCTTGCTAAGACCCAACTTCTTCCGCAAACGAGACTTCGATGAAACATAACATTTATTAAATGCACCTAACTTGTCAGTTTTTACCGATATTATATTTATTAGCCACAATTTGTGGTCACATGATCCACTTTTATTTAGCGACAGAAGCGTATACCACTAGGCTGTTACGGTCACTTCGTGGCCAGTTGACATCTTTATGTGTAGTGTGAGTCATAAAATGCACGGACCACAGTAAAGGCATGTCCAAGTCACTGTCGTCTGTGCATCGTTATCAGAACAATTAACACGCAATGAAACGCGGTTTTGTCGTTTATTGTCCACCTGTTGCAATTTAAAAATTACAGAATAGTAAAAAATAAAATATTATATAATTATGAATAGTTTTGAGTGTCTTATTGTTGCCTCAAATTATTGAATGAAATGTGGAATGTTTTCTTAGTGAAGAACATTCAAACGACACCGAAAACCCGCCTTAGTAAAATAAAATCATTGCAATTAAAATACCGTATTTCAAATCTGATGTATGGACACTCTAGTTTAAACCCGGTCCCGGCCAATAATAAGTTCATTTACTGAACACGTAGACCATCTTAAACAAGTGCTTATTTATCGCATATCAGGATAATACAAACAAATTTTAAATATACAAAACTTCATACGCCCCCACTTAATAAATATTAAGGTGCGTTTAGTTTTCTTTCAAGTCAAAATTGTTCTATTAAAAAAGCATTCCCATAGAAATCAAGAAAAGATACA
The DNA here is from genome assembly GCA_007844125.1 of Sinonovacula constricta. NCBI lineage: Eukaryota > Metazoa > Mollusca > Bivalvia > Cardiida > Solecurtidae > Sinonovacula > Sinonovacula constricta. Next base: position 56,183,174 of record CM017563.1, on the reverse strand, counting down.
TTCAATCTTTTAGCGGCGATGAATACTTATGTCGCCAAAGATTTTAACAAAAAAAATCTAGTTTAAAATGAAAAGTGTATTAAAGCTTGATCTACGAGATAAAATAACAAAGTTTCAACCCCGAGACGTATTGTCACCAAATCATTTACGGTGAAGATGGCCCTCTTTTCCTTTACCATTAGTACACAATATATACCACATGTCACATATTTCGCATTATCTACCACATGTTCTTGTTTTGCCAAGATTTCAAAGTAATATTCTGTTAAGATTTAATTTCATCGTATCCTAGTAACTGAAAAATTGTTTGTGGCACATATACAAAATCAATTTCAACATTGCTGCTGTTTTTTTTCTGCCCTTTTTTCTTGGCTTGTTATGTATTTATGTAGTAAACAATATTGCTGGCGTGACTTATTCGTTGTTGTTGTTCTTTGTTTTTTCATAAAATGTTTAAACACAAAAAATCAAACCATTTAAATTTGACAGTTTTGAAAAGGGTCTAATTCCCACGTAGTAATAAGTTTCCACCATAATTTCCATCTATTTAATAGCCAAACCGTGGCCGCAAATGGACTGTCACATTGCTGTTCTGACACCGTCATGGGCAATATGGCGCCGTCCAGCTTTTAAGAGTGGTTCAAACCAATGACAAATATCTGAATGAAACCCAAGACACGCCACAGTAATTTCCATAAGAAGTCAACCAGGAACTTCCTTTCATGTTATTTTGTTACAAAACCCCGAAACAAGTCCAGAGCATTGTATTTCATAATATCTGTCAACAAATTTTAATTACTACAAGACTTTCAGGTTTCAGTTGGAGTTATGTGCACTGATTAATACTTCAATGTTGCTATAAATGTAACGTGTTAACATTTCTTTAAATAAAGAAGCAAATAATATTTGGTCATTTAATGTAAGGTGATAATAAGATGGTGATGCTATAATGTCGAAGTGTATGTTGTTATGTTAATGATGACGATGTTGGTGTTATTTGAGTTGTTGTTGGGCGTGGTGTCATAAAACTGATGACAATAAAGGGATAGTCAAGAAAGGAAAATACTATAAATAAATTATATTTATACTAAGAAGAAAGATAAAAAATCTTGTGATGACAGCATCACTAATATTACTTACAACCAGACTAATCACCATAACAACAGCAACAAATAGTTTCATGGATATTAGGTCGTCCAACATTCCTGACACAATACTAATGTCAGGGCAACGTATCACTTGTCTTTTTGCCTTGTGTTTTTGTCTTGTTTGTTATTTTTTGCCTTTTTCGTAACCGGCCTACACAATTCTGTCATTTCTACGTCGTACCATAGCCGGACACGGCACGGTCTGGGTCGTATCGTATGTTAGGTGTGTTGTGATGTTGGAGATTTAAACATTTGTTATAATTCTGAGTTTCGGACAAAGAGGGTAAATATTAATTGGTGATGCATCAATTAATCTGGTAAATCCCCTTTATTGTGGGTGTAACAGGTCTGGATAGTTAGAAGAAATAAGTGCGCTGAAGACAAAATGGTGTCTTTAAACTGAATCTCAGTGTAATTGTGGAGTTATTTGGGTTAAGCCTTATTGAATTTTATTGTTTTGGGGGGATTTTTCTGTAATATGTCAATTGTGTTATGCTATTGTGTGTGAACATAACACTTTTAAATTATCGTGTGACCGGTTATATTGTAATGGTTATTGTTATATAAATTATACAAGTGTTGTTGTACTCGGCATCGTGTTGTTACCTGTGATATGTAACGCTATTAATCTGTGATATATCACTTTCTGAGTTTTATTTTCTGTGATTAATCAAAGTTAATACGCAGTGTTGTATGTGATAAATTACAATATGATGTGCGATAGATAATTAATCTACTCTGTTTTGTTGTGTCTTCTGTGATCAATCAATGTTTGCACGCTGGCTTATCAGTGATAAATGTAATTAAGTTGTATGACATATGATAATTAAACCATGTTACCGACTATCTACAGTAAAACACTTTTGTTTAAGTTAAAATAGAGTTATCACTTCAGAATATAAGTGACAGAACATTGAACCAGTAAATGCAGTGCAATGCATCGCAATATTGAGAATGATTGTATAACTGAAAATGAGAAAATAGTTTTGGCCCCCGAGTTAAGTCGTTTGTAGGTCTAACTCTGTATATAATCCCGATTTTTAAAAAAAATATCCCTTATTATTTGAAAAGGTCAACTAAACTGGAGATATAGCACATAGTGGTTATTGTACATTCTCCGAAAGTAACCAGTAATTTGCAGTCTTAATCATTATTTGTTATTTATGCACAGTGTTGATGGTAGACATCAAAACGTCTAGCATCGCCATTTTTTAAACCTGTAGCATAAGGTGTTAATACGCGCCGCTTGCTTAGCGTTAATTAACTGAATGTCCATGTTTAACCTTTTCCTATGTAATCCAACAGTGGTGTTATCTGCCGACGCGGCTTTTCGAAGCAGACGATATGTCGGTGCCAGTGGACCAATCTGGCATACAGCTATCTCCGATACATATGACAGACGCTCGATACCCAGGCTGGGAGAACTCTCGACACTGGGCGGGTAAGTCCGCGGTGGATATGACCCACTTTGTTAATATTGACAAGAAATGTGTACATCTGGGCACATTTATTTGAAACCGGATTAGGATTGTCATACAGTATTGTATAGAAGTAACAAAAATTGCATCTACGATAAATGAGAAGACAACAGTATTACCAACAGCGCAACTACGATAAAAAAATCAACCTCAACAAACAGAACGACAACGATTTTGACAAAAACACGACAGGATTGAAAACGGTATAACACTATGACGTTGGCAAAAACGACATTATGTACTTTTTGTATTTTGTATGCTACAGCACACCGACATTTGATTAGGTCATACGGCGCAAAATACGATATGGCTTAACGTAAATAGTGCATAATCAGGTAAAAATAAAAAAATGCGACGGCATTATTTAAGGGTGAGCATGTTTAAGAAACTTGGTCAATGTTGGTCCAATTAGGAACATAGAATATTTCCGAACTGAGCATTCATTGAGAAAGTCATGCCTCGAATACGTACCGATCGCCATGTTAGTGTCGTAATATTTAAAATACATACAAAAAACAGATCGCGAGGTTCTCTATCATGTACCCGCGCAAAACTGGCCCAGTCGCCGAAACGTACAAAATATATCTGCATTTCACAAAATATTGCGTCAAAAACGTTGACGACACTATACCGGATCTTACTGAACAATTGTATTTAAACTCATGCTCATTATATGCCCACGACATAACAAAATATAAAGTTTTTTTATATTTCTAACGAGACCGATCAGTGTTGGGGATTTGAAAAGATAAACACGTGCACAATTCCAAAGCGGACAGTCCATTGGTTTATTTTTCGCAAACACAACAAAAATGCAGATTCTTGCGTTCCTCTATACCGGTTGTGGTCCATAGGACTTCCGAAATCTTAGGAATAGGGTAAAGTTAATGTTCAACGTTTTATATGTTTTGGCCTTGGCAAAAGTAGTTCATTTCCGCATACATGCTGGGTAAACATTCTTATATCAGTATAAAGTCTATTTAGGGATGGTTTACTGTGCACTTACATATGGACAAATTAACAACATATTAAAGCTCGGTGTCTTATATCAGTATAAAGTCTATTTAGGGATGGGTTACTGTGCACTTACATATCGACAAATTATCAACATAATAACCTCGGTGTATATAAGCGTGCGGACTTTTCTCAGCTGATATTTTGATTGCATCAAAGCAATATCAAGCAGAAAAGACTTAGAAGTTAGGATGTCAAATGCGCATTAGGCCTTAAATATGTTTCTTAATTAGCTCAATTTGGGTGTTTTAGAAAACAAATTTATGCGCTTATTTATCTAGTCAGTTAATCTGCCTGTATCATGTTTAGATGCATCTTGCTTCTTTACGTGTTATATTTACTGCATTGTTGTTTTGATTTTTCATATCAAAGGTAATGTCTTTATAAGGTAAAGTGGCCCTCTTTAAACATTTTATGAAAGTTTAATCAAGCATTATTTGAAGCTTGTCGTTTTTTTTAACAGATTGGAACCAGGTTAAGGAGGTTACCCTTGACAACGAGACTGTTCATGATACATCGACTTCCGTTGCATCGACTGGTTCCCGCGCAGACAAGACTAGACGCAGACTGTGTCGCAACTTACTCTGGGTTTTCTTGGTCGGAAGTTTCGTTGCGGCAATAGTTGCGGCAGTCGGTTTATCGATTATTTGTAAGTCAACACCGTGTGTCAGATTTATTGCATAATGTACCAGTTTATTTTAATAGCTCTTTCTAATGTTTTATCTCGTTTATTCTTAAATGAGAATTTAATTATAAAAAAATCAACATTTACATTTAAGAAATAACGGTGCACACTTATCAATCCAGTCTTGTAACAAATAACTTTATACCTTATAAAATATATTTGGACTGACAGTTGTTTTTGGCGTAAATATTTTTTGTCGTGCAAACTTCTCGAAGTTGCAATCCGGTAAATGTAGTTAAAAAAAACTTAGCCACAAAACAGTACTCTTAAGCCTAAACTGGCACAACGCAATGTTGTTAACGTCACAATAATGTTGTCATTGTTTTCTGGTTATGTCGTACAACAAGATTTGCTGTAAAACTGAAAAATATCTAGTTTGTGTCCTCCCCTGAATATCGAGTAGAACTGAAGAATAGCTGTATATCTGTTAATATATAATTTCGCAGTAGTTGTACCTTTTATTAAGGATATTTTATGTGTTGAAATCACTTGTAAAACGTAAAATATTTTTGTATGAATTATTATATTTTGCATAATTACGTGATTTTGCCCTCACCACAAGCAGGGATGGATCCAGATGGGGGGATGGGGATGCACCCCCACCTACCCGGTAAAAAGTAGAGTTGGGAAAGCACATACATTTTTGTTGACTGCTTAGGGCGAAGTTAGGGTCCCTTACTGAGTATATATATATCTAGTATTTACTACGATCTTACCCCCCCCCCCCCTCCCCCTTCGTTAAATTTTCTGGATCCGTCCATAAACATAAGAAAAAAGAAAATCGAACAAGAAAGCGAAAAATATATACATTAAAGTCAAGTAGACTGGATTATTGGTTGGGCGTGATTTTATACACTGTATTTATCAAATCAATCATTTAAAATAAAGATTGCCAGTAAGTGCAAACGAAGGCATGTAAGTACATTGTATTTACATAAAAACAAAATAATATACATGCATACCATAAACATGTCATACATGTCATAGGCTAAACGTTAATATGTATATGTTTTAAGAGATTATTCATACATAAATTAGATAACATTGAAATATATATTGTACATTGCTTGTAGGGAACGCAACATCTGCTTGTAAATGTTTACAAATGTTCCATCCTATGTTCAGTTTAATGCTTTTTGATGACAAAAACACACATTAAATCAATTGTTCCTAACGAATAAACAAAGAAACAAGGAAATTAACAAAAATTATTTTGTAAACGTATGCATAAATAAACCAACAATCCTTTTGCGGCAGCCAATGTGCCTTTAATAAAGCCTTTAAAATTCTGCATACTATTATTTACTAATGGTTTGAATTAAAATTCTATGTTTTCTTTTTTATCTTTTCAGTTACCTTTTATAGAAACAAGTCCGACAATCTTATCTATCAGGAAGGTAAGTTAAGGTTTAATCATACACGCGTATTTTGGCTAATTTAACTTCATTTGTGGGGGAGGGGGCGGGGGGGGGGGAGGCGAGAGACGGTGTCCATTTGAAGCAGATATAGATATAGTGCTGCCTTCACTGTATATACATGTCATATACAAGTAAACACCTGGTATGATATAACATCCATTAAAATCAATCTGACGCCAGAGTAGGGTAGTACACTACCATCATATTTGTTTGGAACGTGAGTACAGGAGCTACCAGTGTATACCACTACTATTTATAAACAACTTTAATATATCGCGGTCCGGGTTTAACCCGGGGTCTCACGTACCTGAAGCTGACACTCTACCGATGGCGCAATCGGATCCGGTTTAAATATATTAATAACGTAACAACTGATTAATGTTATAAGTAAACGAAGTACAATTTGTATGTAAAGTTCATTAATAATTATAAGACAGTTAATATCATTGCCATTTAAATATTCTGCACACCGCCCAAAGAAACCGCCCTAATAAGTTGAATGTCATTACTTAAATGTTCATTTTTTGACGTATTTCAGACTTGGACAAATTCCTAAATTCTGCAGAAGAAAAGTATCTTTCAATAAAGTTTTGCGACTTGGTAAGTGGTCCAGTTATTCATTGGTTAAAAGCTTGTCAGTGACTGTAAGTTGTGCGACTACCTACCTGTCTACTAGCCTGTTTGAAATGAAGTGCTTTTTAAAAAATGAAAATTCACGACACGAAACTTCCAAAACTGGGGAAACATACCAAACAAGCATTACGGAATTCTAGCTACACTTACAATTAAGATTAAATAAAAAATGAAGAATTGTTAAAACACCTTAATTAATAACTTTATTCCATCTCCTACGCTGAAAGAATTGAAGAATGTTATGGCGAACAATTGAACTTCTTAATACATGGTATTTTTCTGAAGTATATAATACTATTTAAAAAATGATTCAGTATAGAATTAGGACATGGTCAAATGTTTAAATACAAATAAAATACATGTTTATAAGTCGTGTGGCTTTTTTTAATGCGGTGACTCTGCATGTGTCTGTACTTTACATGTTTTACTCATGTGTGTCCATGTATTTTCATGTGTAAGTCAAGCTATTATAGTAATTTAGTTATCCAAGTCATCTGTATTATCCTATATGGGCAATGTGTATGTGTCTGCGGCTTAATCTTCTACATTTAACAATTTTATATGTATATAAAATGAACACTTTAAATTGACATCCTAGGGTTCATTTCAATAGTTAATAGTTTATAAATGCGCCATATAAGTCATAATGTTATCATTAGTGACAGTTTATGATATGGAACTTAGTAAGATTAGGTGAATATATAACCTCGCAGCCCGGTCATCATTCCTGTAACAACCAGTAAATGTCGATACAGAGAAACCTCTGAATCGTTTTTAGTACAGGTTAAACTTAAATAATCAGTCAAAGGAGTTTTCCGCAGTGTCCGAAGACAAAAACACAAATATGCAGCTTGAAACAAATATCTGAATAAGCCAATAGATGATTTGCATTGACATGCTCTTGCCTCAATCTCGATGATAAAACCTGAAATGACCTTAAAAATGACGTTGACCTTCAGGGCCGCACTTTTATATGATGTAAGCGACACACCTTCAAGTGTATGTCTGGAAGATAGTTTTTGTAATGTACTGTACATTATGCGATTATATCTGAGGTAATATATGTAGTCCTTTAGGGCAAAAGATATAAGATGTTATAAGCCTCGGACAAAATAAGTTCGAATTAAGCTGCAATGCTGAAATATATTAGGTACATTAATACATTAGACTGCAGCAAAACATAACCACATTGCTGTAGAAATAACTTGTTCAAAATTAATAAATACATCTCTTAGCATCACTATCAAAAAAAAGAAAGATGTTGAACGAGCAAAGAAATAAATACACTATCCGACAATTAAATACTTACTAAAAGCAGGTGCATATATTTTACACAAACAACTTATTTACATAATGAGATACTATACCGTTAAAAAACAACGCAGCATCATTGCAGAAAGATTGAAACAAAAAATAAAATGCTTTTTATTCAGGTTCGTGTGCTAATGAGAGGCGTAGAGTTTCCAGTGGATGACGGAATTCTAGATTGCAGTGCCATTCTAAAGTAAGTCTCCTTCCATAGATGGTAGTTACATTTTAACATAATGTTTAAACTGTATATGAAATAATGCAAATTTATGGTGGAAAATAACGGTGGAAAAATATTTCATTAAAGAAGATGTTGGGGTTTATATTAAATTAATCCTTTAATCAGTTTTATTTAATACTTCAGCTTGCACATTTTATTGTTTACTGTACATTAACGTTTAATAACGTTTTTTTATAATGGATTTAATAACAAAGTTGTGAAACGTTATATATTCATTAACAGAATATTGTTGTTGTTTTAGTCAAATCCTCCGTTTCCTTAATGAATATTTTAATTGCTATGGCAATACTATTGTTTCTATGTCTTCTATAGAATATGTACTGTTATATACACGTATTGATGAACCTTTGTTCAGTTCTGATAACAAGATTTTAAGGAGCTCGCAAAATGCTACACACGGTCATTGTACTCGATGCCGGCTCTGTTTCAGGTTCCATGAATTGTGTTTTGTTTCTTTTTAACCTGAAGTAGTTTTATGACACTGTGTTTATATCCCATGATCGTTGTCCTATAATCGATTAGTTCTAGGGCTCTTCTGAGTTCATACCATACACACATTTCTTTTTTTTATGTTGTTGTTTTTAGTGCCTATTCTCCACCTCCTTTTTATAGCTCAAAGTATTTCTAGTTTTGATGAAACGAAATCTGTACAAATATAAATGCACGAATTAGATTTCTAGTTTACTGAACTTTTCATACTTTCTGTGATTATTTGCCCCGACCGTACATTTAGCAAAAGCTTATAATAGGGGGGTTGTTTGTATAAGTACTGATACAGATAGTCAAAGAATATAACCTTTTTTATTCCAATTATAGACTAACGCCCGGATCCGAGGATCTCCAAATAAATGTCCACGTGGTTCCGGAAAAGGGATTCACTCTGAAAGAGAAGTTCCGACGAGCTCTTCGGGAGCAGGTGCTCCTGGAAGGACTATATAGGTGTGTATAAAACAATAATGTTAAACATTAAATAAAACATACGGTATTTATATTTCTAAAGTCATAGAATCACTGATGTAATTGTGAAAAAGTCCAAGAATATAAAGTAAAGAGGTCTTCTGTTTCTCGTTCCCACCTTCACCCCGTAAAACAAATCATTTTACTGAAGACAATCGTTAGCCACCTTGCTATCAGCTAGAAGACGTCTTAGCATAAAACAAGAGTCGCTAGAACCACGTTGATTCAAACGTCTTTACAAATTTATAGAAATTTGAAGCGATGTGGACAAAATTTTAAAAGAGGTTCAACAGAAAAAGAAAAAAAAATACTTACATACGATATCATCTAGATCGTTTCTTTATATTTTAGAATCAACGGATCCGACGATTTTATCAAAACCAAGGACTTAACAATCGTTAACAACAAACGGAACCAGCAAAGCATTAGTTTGTCCAGCGGAATTCACGGCAATGTTCAGCATACACTCCATGGAAACACAAACGCTAATCCCACAGCTAGCACTGCATCATCTGATGAAAGACAGTCCATTGTATCATCAACAGCTACAACAATGTCGACAGCAACACCATCTACTACAAAGACTCCTTCAGCAACGAGTACAACGTCTGCGGTGACTGTGACTTCAACGGATGGAACGTTGTCAACATTGGGCATATTAAATGCTAATGCAACGATTGAAGCAAATTTGGAAACAACAATGTCATCAGAGATTTCTTCAACTGACACGAATAACTTTTTTGACGAAACCACAAGTTATAATTTAGTAAGTGCTATTTCTTTAATAGTTACGAATAATGCAACGAACGCCAAGATTTCGACTACTTCAGCATTAGATCCTGCTAGTAAGTCCACAACGACAGAAGCAACAACTACAACAGATGCTCCGACAACGACAGCGTCGACTACGACAGTATCAACCATGCCCACGACGACAACAATGACCACAACGGCATCCCAACCTTCTACAACAACAGAGGCATCTACAAGTGCGCAGACAACAACTGAAGAAGCTGCAATAACAACACAAATAGCAGCAACTGAGAACCTCACAAGTTCAAGTTTCGAAATCACTACTGCCAGACCAACTGTGCCACTTGGTGGGAAAAAATTTCTTAGCACACGGCCCTATTTTCCGCAAACTAAAACAGTAACACTTTCTACAAGCAAGCCCATTGATACCAACATTGTTCGACAGCAAGAAAATACTAAAATAGTTGCCACCAACCTCTTTGATGTTGGTATTATGTCCAATGATGTCACCACAACAGCAAGCACTGTTGAAGAAAAGAAAAAATCATCTGAAAAGTCTATGATAGTAGAAAGTCTTATGTCGGGTGGTATGTTTAGGCTGCCATTTAAAACAAATTCAAATTTTAAATTTCTGTTCGCACCTCGTTCTGAGGTAAGACATGTGACAAGGACAGCAGCAGCGCGCACACCTATTGTTGTAACCAAAGATGCAAAGAATGAAAGCCTTACAGTAAATAAAGTCACCACCGCTGTAAGACAGCCAGTTAATAGAAGAAAAACAAATGATGTCATTTCGAAGCATGAAAGAAATGACGTCATTGGTAGAGTCACTGGGTCCCCCGGGTTACGTCCAATGCCACAAAAACTCATAGAATTCCCAAATGATCGAGTAGTTCAAGTTCAAAAACACGGGGACAACGCATTTGCCATATCAAGCAACAAAGTTGGATGAGCGCTAGCAGAACATAAATGAGGCTAAATCAAGTGTTTATTCAAATCAAGTGTGATCCGGTTTCACTGCACATACATTGGCTTTAAATAGATTCTTATTGTTCCGGAGACAAATAACTTGTTGGGAAAGTTTGTCTACCTAAAAAAGTCAGTTGGTACCGTTTATTCGAACATTAAACCTGTCGACATCTTATGTATCTTACCCGAGTCGACATTACGAGAAATAAATGGTTTCTATATTTACAGTAGTCGAATAACGGCTGTGTCGAAGTTTCCAAACACGCGACGTCATAGACAAGGCAGGATAAAACTGTAATTAGAAGATCACGTTCTGTAGCGATAGGTGGTTTTGAAAGGACAAGGAATTATGTGTTGTTTTTTATCATTCCTTCAGTCCTTCGTGCGTTTCCATGGTGTAATGACGTGTCAGCAGCGTTCGATATTTGTTGATATGTGGTTTTGGTGATTTGATTTAAGAATCACGTTGTTAAGTGTTTTGTAAAAGAGTGTTGTGTAGAAAGAAATATTATTTGTGCAGTCTAGTACCTCTTTACAAAAGGTAATATGCATAAAATTATCATTAAAACCAACTTTCATTTTATAAAAATGTTACAGATCAAAATGCTTTTCAGAATTAGGAAATTTTCTTCGCCTTTCAGGATTATGGTTTCGTCAAATTTTGCTTTCGTTGTTATATTACTAAAACTTGTCACCATTAAATACATTTATATGTCATTTACAAATGATGTAATGGTCAACTTACACTTAGCATATTATTAAATATGATTATATTGCACCATTTATTCCTAATTTTTAGACTGTGTTTAATTTTAACTTAGAATTTTACTGATTTTATATTTATTTATGTACCAGTTGTAAATAGTTATTACATGTTGTTTTTTTTACAAACATAGCAAATGCAAATATTTGTAACATACATTTATTTATGATATTTAATTGATATTTATAAATAACATGTGTAATATGCAAAGTTTCGACCATGAATCAACTTCGGCGAAATCTTTGGTACATTTAATTATCGTTTTTTTGTGAATCAACTTCGCAGAACTTTGTGGTATATTAATATGCGTATTTATTATGAGAAACATTCGATACTCTCGTTAGAATTATTTTAAGCTGTAATAAGCAACAGTATCACCGTTTTCGAAGCACATTCCTCTATTTCAAATAGAATATGCTTAACATACGCTGTTAAGTTGATGACGCGATTATGATTGCTCATATAAGCCGCATACTTTGAAATAGTACTTTAAAAGTTATTTTGTTTTTATACAATAGTCAATTTTAATACTAAACACCATATGGCATAGCAAAACACATTTCCGTCCTTTATTATAAGCCATATGTGTAGTAGGGACAAATATTTCAATATTAAATACAAAGGATGTGTCGTCTTTAAAGAACATATTATACCCACAGTCAAGTGCAATTAAAAGTTAACTTACAATTTGCAAGTGTAATGCTTGATTTTATGTTCTTGTTTTTAACTAATCGTATATGTGTGTGTTTTAAAGTTGCACATCATTGTCGGACAATAATCATGTCTTAATTGAATTCGTTTGTTTTTGTAATCGTTGCACATTTATGTACCATGTTTTAAACTTACGCACCAATTTGCATATTTATATATATGATATGTTGTTTTTTCCATAAAATGTTATATGTTAACTAATGGTGTTTTAAAGGTGGTCACCGACAGTTTGTCTTCATCAAATACACGCAATCATGGATTTAGGTATTGGGACATATATTCTGCAAAAAGTCAAATTTAAGTCAACCCAAAGACGCTTTTTAACATTTTTAAATGTCTAAACTGTGAGACATGAATCATAAAATAAATTACTCAACATTCCCATTTTTTTTCTAAACTATAAATAATCATGCTCGTGATTTATGCTAGAAATGGATATCGACGGATGACCCGGATGATTTTATAAAGTTTGGGGTCACTTTTTTATTAGTTTATAAATAGCTAACTGTGCAGCGTGGCTTAGATAGGAAATACCTATTCGTAATGACTAATGATGTGTTATGCTTCACTTGTCACATAGATGTACGACTTCAATAATCAGCATTTTGTGAGATCTTTTTCAGGCAACAATAATTTTTTGGTTCTTGGAGAAAAAAAATCTGGTCCAAATTGTCGGATTCTACCTTTAAGCCTGATAGAAATTACGCTGTTGTATTACACATTGTGCATCTGCAGGCATCTTATGTGCCTTGCCCATGAATTGCACGCTGCCTTATACGTACAGACGTTTTCATATTTACGCTGATGTTATTAACTTACATTTATTAAGACACAAATGTTCTTCAAGGTTATATGTTATTAAAGATGAGTGTTCAATGTGTTCATTGTTTTATCACTTTATTCTGTTTCATTGTTGCACAAGGTTGCGATTCGAATCTGCAACGGAATGTAAATAAAAAAGCATTAAATGTGTTACGTACGGAATGATTAAGGAACAATTGTTTTTTGACAGAATATATATATAGATATATATTTACTTGATCCACTTTAATATACGCCATTATCAGGAAGCATTACATTAAATAACATTTAAACGCTTCCTGCAAAACCATACGCAATTAAAGTATTTAATCAAACACAGGCCACTGGAACATATTTAATGTATTGATAGGTAAGCAATACATTTTGTATATCTTGATCACAAGTTCCAAGCAAAAAATTGGTTCATCTGGATCTTCCTTGCCCACATAGTACCGACCAACTAATATGTTGTAGTTTAAGGAGTTATTCACCTAGTGTTTGTCATAACATTATAAAAATATAACGCAAAATAACGACATGAAGAATGTCAGTGTTTTGTTATCAATTAATTATAATATGATAGAATCGTTAATTTGTTATAGAGATGTCTACTTCTTAAATACACTAGTTAAATAATTGTTTTATTTTTTAAATACATGGTAACGACCAATTACGATCATTATAGCGATGTCCAGCTATTTTAGTGGAGAACGACCCCAGACAAATGTCTGGTTAGAACAACCAGTGCTGAAAGGTTAGTTGGAAAACCTTCCCACATACCCTTCCATTGCTCCGAACGGGACTCGAACCCACGCGGTGGGAGGCTAAGCAATCAGAGAAGTTACAAGTCAATTAAATAATGAAAACATACATTTACATAAATGTACACTTCTTTTATAGATATATTAATTAGTGTATTATAGAGTGAAATAAGGCATTCATTTTATATCTCACGCGCATTCTGAATGCGCTTGTGTGCGCGCACTTGTTCGGGTGCATGCGTGCATGCGTCTGTGCGTGTTTACTTGTGTGTTTAATAAATTAATAAAGGATTAAGTTAACATAAGTCTGTCATTCGTTCATAAACATCTTTAATAGATTATTGAAATTTTATTCTCTGATTGAAAACCTTAAGAAATAGCTAGTGTATGTTTTACAAAATTATAACAAAAGGTAAACACTTTTTTCTCGTACAAGAAATATGCATATATATAAGAACTTAGTAAATTTGCATTCAAAGTGTTTAAGTATTACGTTTCTTACAAATATAAAACCATGCCATATGTTTCGAAACTAAAAATGTGCAAACAATCTGAATAAAAGAGGGTTTTAGGATGATACTTAAGTTAAACACAGCCAATAAATAACTATCTTATCTGTATTATATGTTGACACTGAGGTCAAAACGACAGGAAGTCATTGCTACAAAATTTGTCAAATAAATTATCGTCTGCTTTTCCTAAGCACTGTATATTGCCCCTAGGGGACGCAGTGTAATATGTTGTCAAGAGTTCATTTAAGTCACGTGATAGTGTGATCGTTTGCTGATGATTTGACGGCGTATTTGCAATATTGCAGAAATTACGCACAAGGCGAAATAAGTTATTTAACTCGTGATAATTCCGTTTTATTCTTATAATATTGACCTAAGGGACTTTTCCCTTTAGCTGGTGTTATTAGCTTATTGGTGGTACGTACAAAAAGTGGTCAGCAAAAGTGTATTTTCATAAGCTGCTACGCCTAGTGTTGCTGACCAAAAATTGAAATACAATTATTCATACAAGAAAACACACAAACAAACACACACACAAATAGTAGATAATAAGGCTTGTTGTTTTTTATTGCGATAATTGGACTTTCAATTAAAAGTCTTTGTTTAAATATCTACATGTTCCCACGTAAGAGTTCCCTGAAGTACCTCTCAAAGTTCAATTTCAGCCTTTAATCACGAAACAATGAGTTTAAGATTAAGCAATTTAAGCGCCAATAGATAAGGTAACAGAATTGCGTATTAATACAATGTCGAATAATGCTGCATGTTAATTTACATGTCCGCCAATAAAATTAGCGTCTAGAAAGTCTTCTTTTTACAGTTGTTCGTGTATTTTATCTATATATCCTGATATTTCACCTTTTCACTACAAGTATATTTATACCAATTGGACAAATTCAGTCTTCCTATTTTTATGAATATGCGTTAGGGTACATATAGTGTTAAAAATGTTCGTCGTATACGCCGAGAAAATAATTTGTGTAATATTTAACCTTAACGGGGATGCTTCAAATAAAATGTATACTATGTATAAGAACAGAACAGAACAGAACGGAAATTTTATTTAAGATTTGTACATATAATAGTGTACATCATCCAACATGTATGCATATAGATAATTAACATGTCACGTGAATCAAAAAAAGTAAGTAAATAGAATATATATCAGCTATTTAAAATCAAGTAAAAAAATATATATCTTTAAAGACCGATCACCACACACAATACAATAAGTAACAATAATAAATCAAGCATGAACAAACCACTGAAAATCAAGAACCTCATCGAACTTAGTTTTTACTTGGCAGTTATACTTGAATTGTACAGGGCTGAACACATATAATCTTTATTTCCTCCAATGGTGAAGATTCAAAAATTGTTCAAAATGAGCAATTTCAAAAAGAAAGAGTAAAAATAGCGATAAAAACATATACATACAAGACATTATCATATCAAATGTTTTACATAGATTTATAGATTGTACATAAATATATAAATCATCACTTTGAAGTGTATTCATATTTTAAGTAAGAAATATACAAATAGTGACGAGTTTTATTGAGGAAACATGACAAAAAGCTATGTATCCATTTATTTGCAGATACACTCTTACAAAACATTCAACTGCACACACAGCCTTTCTAAAACGAATTGTTACAAGGAGAGAAATAGTGACTCATATTTAATCAGATGGAAATCAAGTTAAAAAATGCACAAGTTGCACATGCGACAAAGAGAATATTAATGATGAGTATTAATTAGACATACTAAAATATATGTTGTTGAGAATAGAATTTTTACAGTGTTTGAAAGTTTAATCGAAACGAAAAGCAAGAGTTTCAACGGCCGTATCGATAAATAAATAAATTTAAAAAAATACACCCGAGAAAAGAATAATCGCTATATCCATTCATTCGTTGATGCACTCTTTCAAAACATTCGAAAATCCACATAGGTGTGTAGACAAATGTCCTTCCACAAGGAGAGAACTAATACAGTCTGTCATACGGACAGACAGACAGACAGACAGACAGACAGACAGACATACAAGCATACTAAAATATATGTTGTTACGAATCATTTTATGACTGTTTGAAAATCTTGCCAAAACGAAGAGCAAGAGTTTCAACGGCCGATCACAATCATAAAAAGACATGCATCTTTTTTCTTTTTTTTATATGAAGATTAACGATTGATAGTATGAATATAAAATAAACAACATGTTAATTTACAAAACAACACATACGTTAAGGCAGTTATTTACAATTTATCTGGTTAATGAAGTACTAACTTATATTTTCTTGTACTTGAGCCAAACAGCGTGGCAAAAGTGAAAGGTTGTAGAATAAAATTCCACAATTCTGTCTCTTGTCATGCATACTAACGCTTGACATTGTACGCCTAAAAGAGTATTGACTACTGTTTCATTGTCCAGGCTAGAAAAGATGTTTATAAAGCGAGATCCAAACACCTTTGTAAGTTTTGCCTTCAGAATTTATTATAAAAAGACGAAAAGAAAGCACAATCTAAACAACCGAAATATGAATAAAAAACCCTTCCGACTGAAAATAATAATTATGAAGATATGCAGCTTAATGGCACCTCAGTAGATAATGATTGTTAAAGTTAACAAACGTAACTAAATTGGTAGAAAATAAAATTTACAAAAGCTGTCAAACAGGTCCATCTATAGTAATTATTCCTCATTTTCGGAAATGAAAGACATGTTGTCGTTATCTTCCTTGTGGGAAGGTATATTCATAAACAAATATAATAAATTTTATCTTCAATTTCCTTGTTTAAAAAAGCGCTCAATCCTTTTAATAAATTCTTATCTAAATCAATAGGATTCCATTTTATGCGCATGTTTCTGTCTTAATTGTTTTTCAAAAGTTTAAAAAGTGAAAAGATCTTAAGTTTTCTGCAGTAACATATATACCAAAATACCTACACGCAAGGGAGATACGAATGTACTTTTAATAGTAAGAGTAAAGTCCCTTTACATAAGAAATGTGGGAACATTTAAATGAAAAAAACAACAAATACACAAATATGCATATCATTTGTAAACTTATATGCATAGTACTATGTCTAGTAGTCAGATATGCATACGACAAGTAGACCTTTATACGTATTCATAGTACACCAATATACATGTATTGATATGGAAGAAAATGTTAATAATAAATTTAAAATACTTAAAGGATCCAAGTATAACTATTTCATTTCTGCGTCTTGTCTGGCCACATACCAAATTTAATGAATGAACATAGCTAATTGGTAAAAAGGTAACTTCAAATGTACTATAAAGTAGCATATACCACCGTAAAAGTATCATCAAAGTGCCATAGGACTAAAACTTATTATGAACTCATATATCTTTATTATCAATTAATACGCTTTAAACCGTTATTTTCAATGTTAATTTCAATTAAGTTAAGAAGAAAGATAACTCCGTTCAAATTATGTTAGCGATGTACTTATTAATTCCCAATGGATCATAACATGTAATTTCATTGGATGACAATTCAAATTACGGAGAAACAAACGGCACAAATTTAAATGGAGACAAGAATTGTGTCCTAATTATCCTGGGAAAAGTAAATAAGTTTTCTATCATTAATATTATTACGGCCTAATTTAAGTTTGATTTGTCATTGTTATTATATAATCTTATTCTAACTTATAAACAGTCATATATCAATGTACATATATTTATTAATAATCAAAATAATATAGGTTTGGCTTCTTACATAGTTGGCCAGAGTTCGACTCTCGCTCGATGTTGAGATTTTTTTATAATCTGTCCCTTTTTTCCGCTGCCACATGCATTGATAGATAATGAAGTCTGATTGTAGTCATTTGTAGAGATTGACCTTAAATATGACATTGACCTTCAAGGTTGTACTTGCTATGCGTGACACGCCTATTACTGTATGTCCGTATGATGGTGAAGGTAAAATATGAAGTTCTCTGTAAAAATAATCACAGTTGACTGAGACACAGATATATATTAGTAACCCTTGTATTAGGAATGTTCCTAAATATGATGATGAATATGACCAGATCTTAAATATGATGGTGAATATGACCATGGCCTTAGTGGTTGTCAATGGAGCTGTTTGCGCGTCACATTTTCAAGTATATTTCGGTAAGATGCTGAAATTTTATTGAAGTACTGCACGCAATCTGAAAGTTATGGCTGTGACACGAGATGAACAAGACGACAAACTTATGGTGAACGACCTTCTCACATGATTAGAGCCACCGAGTGACTGACCTGTCTTAGTTCTATATGACAAGAAAAAGGAAAACATTTGAAATATTTCATAAACGTCCCCTACATGTTCCAATTTTAAGACATGAAAGCGACTTGGTCGAAGTTTGGCGTAAGCACAATCCGCACAACATGTGTTTTTAAATATATAAGCTATAAGTTAATTAGTATTGGCAAATTACCGCACGTGAAGTAAGGATAATTATTACTCATATATACTACCATGTAAAGATTATAACGTCAACAATTAATTGAAAAAATATGTTAAATTGATTTGAAAAGCGTTGCATTTTCCCAGCCTAACCATTATCTTTAGAAGTTAATCATGTTCACATAAACTATATTGATAAAAGTTGATAATTTATTCCATTAATCAACAAAAAATACACCCACACCTTAAAACTGCAAATTTGACTTCCCAATCACCCATTCAAACACCCCACCTATCCATACCCTCCAACCACTTCCCATCTCCACCTACCATCACCCCGCCCGGTAGCAGAGCAGCAATTTCCAATCACCCAGTCATATTCATCCAAAGTCGACTAAAAGCTGCATTAAATGTACGCTAAATATGAAAATATGATGCAATCATGATATGAGCGTAAGACCAAAGAAGTTGTAATGATTATCTCGCAAGAACTCTGCGTGATTTACTTTAACTGAAATCTCATCACCTGCTTTCAGCTGTACGATGGCAGCCACATAACTACCGTAGATGTTAAACATCCTTTGATACGGATATAGATGCGGTTGTGTGTGCGACACGAGCATTGATTCGTCATCTTCTCTGATGTTGAAACGATAAATTCCGTGAACGAGGTCGTGATTCATCGTTTGAGTCATGTTCGGTCCCATTCTTTCGTTGAAGTCTTCGTAGAAGTCGAGAAAGGAGTAGATATGATAGTATCCACCAACGGGGACGATGATACGTCCTTCTTCTAAGTGAACTCCGTAGGTCTCGAAATATTTTACAACAAATCGTCCTTTTTGCCAAGTTTTCAACGTGTACAGAGTATGATTTGTCCCTGAATAGAAAAAAGCCGTTAAGATAGCATTTTAAACCAAGGCTCGTATTTACCAATCATTGTCCAAGACCTAGACTTGAGATTCGCAACAATGACATCTTCTTAAAATTAAACTATACCAGATCGCTGGATTATGTGTTGAAACCTTTGTATAAAAGCATGTATCGCAAGTAATAACACTGACACTATAATATTCAGAATTATGAACTTTTTATAGCGTCTTATAACATGTTAGTACATATTTTAGTACTATTTTAAACAAGATTTTAGTGTAGTGCTGTTAATGAAAAGCGGCGTTTAATTCATTAAATATCCATTATATAATTAAAAGACACTGAGGCAATAAATAATTAAAAAGGGAAAATTACTTAAGCTAGTGGCCTTAACATGAAGTGACATTTACAAAAGAAAGCCAAGTGAAGTATAATAGCTTTGGACAACAAATGGCTTTGAAATGTCGTTTAAAAAACTGAAAAGCATTGAAATATATTGGCTTCAACGCAAAGTGACGTTTCCATTAATAAACCCATTAAAGTATAGCCGCTTCAACACTAATTGACACTTTAAACAAGAAACCAACCTAAGTATAAGGGCTTCAACACTAATTGACACTTTAAACAAGAAACCAACTTAAGAATAACGGCTTCACTTCTAATTGACACTTTAAACATGGAACCAACTTAAGTATAACGGCTTCAACACTTATTGACTCTTTAAACAGAAAACCAATTTAAGTATAACGGCTGCAACACAAATCTACCTTTTAAGTGGAAACCCACGTTAATTTAATGGCTTAAGTACGAATTGGCCCTTTCAAACAAGAACCCAACTTGAGTATGTCGGCTTCGACACATACTGAGCTTTTAACAAGAAAACGAATTTTAGGTTACTGGCTTCATTAAGAATTGACTCTTAAAAAGGAAACTTAAATATAACGGCTTTATTATGACCTGACCCTTTAAGCAGAAAATAACTTAAGTCTAATGGTTTCAACACAAGTTGCCCTTTAAACAGAAAAGCAACTTCAGTACAATGACTTCAACACAAATTGCCATTTAAACAGAATAACCAACGTAAGTATAATGGCTTCAACACAAGTTACCAATTGTAATCATTGTAGCGAATTCCGTTTATTTTGGTGTTTGAAGACCCCAGATATGAATGAATCCACTTGAAGTTCAGTAGCTTTAACACAAAATGCGTTTAAAAACTATTTTTAAAGTTTAGAACTTTGACATGTACTGGTGTTTAAAACGAAAATGCATTTTAGTGAAATGACGTTACAGTTAAGTTGGAAAAGTGTAAGCGTCAAATGCTTTTCTTACCTGCAGTTTTGTCGTCATGATCGAAGTAGGCTGCAGTATATCTTGCAGCTGGTCTAAAGTTGTGTGATTCATTTATGAAACACTCGTCTATGTAACTGTTTGTATCTGTAATACAATTGCATCAGTTAAAGTTGTAAGTTGCAAGTCCTGTGTGAAAATATAGTGCCAATGACGGAATGCTATGGGTTCGATTCACACTCAAGACGCGGACGGAATGGTTTAGTACTAGTTACGTCTATCACAAAACGGTTCGATGAAACAATCTGATTTAAGCTAATAGTCCGGTCCCACTGACGAGATGATAAATTTAGGATGAATTGAGTATACACATTTTCTTGGGATTCGGGTATTTGTTGATGTCGTCCGCAACAGAATTTAAAATGACAAATTTTCCGCAATAGTGTTTTCATCATTATTCACAGCAACGGCATAGCGATAACACCATGTTTCCAAAACACAAGCACGTGGCCAAGGAGGTAAGACCCCTACAGTCCCCTTCAGGCAGAGCCCTAGGAAGCTGCAGCTGCTGAGGACGAGGCAGAAGGCTGCTGGCGACGCTGAAGAGAGGCTCCGGTATCCCATGATGCTGTCGTCTTCCAGGCCTTGCTTCGGCTCACTGTGGTTGTATATTTAGGAATCTGATCCGGCGCCATTGCATGCGTCAGTCTAGAGGAATTTGTAGTAGGAACTGACCATGGCAAATAGTATGAAGATTGCCCTTGTAGTTGTAATATTCAGACTCTGTGTTGGGGGAGCTTTGCATGCCACATGCTTGCCATCAGTGGCTGCAATGGTGTGAGGAAAGTTCTACCTCTGCATCCAGTCGTCAGAAATGTGGCGTCAATCTTGTTCAGAGGTAGGGTAAGACATCTGCTAGTCAAGGTACTCGTCAACTATAAAGTCACAGCCTTCTCGGGCAACTTTGCTAATGGTGTTGTGTGGTACCATCCAGGTAAATTGCATGCCCCTGTATTTGGCCCCTGAGGTCAAGTGGCGCAGGATTATTGACACCTTGAGGCCTTGCTCCACGATGGCTCAGACATTGGCTGTTGGCCTGGTCTGTTTGGGAATAAGCCAACAAATTCATCAAACATGGTTGGAGCATTCTCATGAAGTTGTTGAAGGCTTGTGGATCTTTATTGCGCCACTCTAACATCAGCTGGTCGTACATCACCAGGTTTAATCTTCTGCCGATCCATGGTCTCACCCATCTTGGTGGTCTTCTTCGCCTTCATCTCCGCCTCTGGCTCGTTTGTTGGACTTGGACAAGTTGATTGTTATGTTGCTGGATGGCAGCAACAATCAGACGGCGTCTTTGGGGATCCATGCCTGACCATCATGAGGGGCAGCAGACCGAGGGTATATGTATGTACACCTTTACAGGTGGACGCAGGCTGACAACGATGTCGATTTCTGACCTATTTATATACCAGTTTGGGCGTATGTTAAGTGTTTGTTATCCGTTCGCTAATTGTTCGCAAATCAGACGCAACACAAACGCTTAATTCGTGACAAATCCGGAATATTCGCAGTATATTATTTTAGTTCGTGATAAGGGCGTGATAGTGGAGCTTTATATATGGTTTATTTACTCAATACATTCTCTCCCAGTCCGCTACCAAGTCGCAATAACCCATGAGCAATGATAGAGCGGATAATAGCGCACGTATTGGATATGCATTGCGGATGTATTGCGGATATATTGCGATGTATTGCGGATGTTATCCGCAAGCAAAATTTTGTGCAGGTCAAAAATCACGGTGACGAAAAAAGTGCCTCTGCGGATAACAACGTACGTGTGCGGATGCTGGCCGACTGATACAAACATATATCGCGAATAATGCAGATGTTTCGCGAATATCAACCAATTTTTGTGCAATTCATCATCCTAAACTTCTGTGGGACCGGGCCATAACGACCTTTGAATCGATCTTTCGTGTCACTCTGAAGCCACACACGAGGTGTTCAACCAATTGGCTATTGTTACAATCTGTATGTTAAAGATCATATAAAATGAAATGTCACATTACCTACTTTTGTCATTAAAGTTATAAAAATAATAGATGTTTATGCTTACTTTTGTTACGTCATGTGTCGGGACGTCTTTAAGAAGTCAACAAATGTACAGTTAGTCTGGATTATCTGCCCTTTTCTAAACAAAGGGTCAGGCACAAACGAAATAATGGCGGCGGCGATGGAAACGGTAAGTTTACAAGCTAATAGCAAAAGGTGATTCATTGTGATAGTATTGATTTTCTGGTCAATATCAATGTTGTAGTTTTCGTTCGTGTAAAGCGTTGCTAAGGAGCTATTACTTATGATGAGATTTTACATTCCTGACAAGTTGATTTTTTTTCGGACAAATTTACACATAGTGTAATTTCGGACAATATTTATTTAAGTTAAAATAACTTAAGTGAAATTTTCAGTTCCCCATATTTCCTTCATAGGTAATTTATTTTGAAAATCATTACATCTGTGTGAAATGCATTCATAAAACATTTCTTTTATGCAAAAATAAGTCATTTTAAAACACAAGTATAAATTTAATGGCGTTAAGAAAATTTTAATAATTTTAAGGTTTTGCTTAAGATGCTTTGTGAATACGGCCCCTAGGAATGGCATGTTAAATTTGATAAGGAGATCTTATTATTACTTTATTATTGTCATTTTCACTATATTTGTCCATTTTAAACTTGAACATGTTATACAGCCCTTTAGAAGATATTAGTAATAGGTTTGCAGCAAAAAATATTTTTTATGCAGCTAGGATGTTGTTTTAGCTGAAAAATGGTATGCAACATGACACTATGCACTGTGTGGTGTATAGTATCAATTTGAAGAGCTAAAATGATGGTTTTTCAGCATTATGTTGTATCATTTAAAAATTACTAATTTTGCATAGCAAAATATTATATTTTGCATGAACAATTCATACTCATTTGTTATATTTCACTATAAACATTTCTTTCTAGTTTTATAAGCTTTTTGTTTAATCAATTTTAAAAAATTGATAGGGGTTTGTATACAAGTAGAGTTTGTTATACATTTTGACAATTTCTTTCAAACTGAAATTAAGAAGCCAATGAATTGAAAAAGAAGTTTATATTAAAATGGTTTGCAGTTTATTTTTCAAGATTTATATGTATTTAACATTAAAACATATCTAACTTTGAACTAGCTTTTGTGTGCAATGTTTTTAATTATGTCATTCCTGCACACCTGCAAAGGGTAATATTTTGTAGTGTCCGCAACAGAGCTTCACACATTACAAAAACAGGAGATACAAAGTTTACTTTGCTGTTATATAAATTGCCTTGGGCACATGTTTCTACAATCCAAGCGCTTTCACCAAATGCCTTAAGGTTTTTTCGCATTTAAAGAAAAGCTTTGTCTGCAATGGTGTAGTGTCCGCAACACAAATATTAATATGCTTCTTAATAAGGCATTTTTCATGTTCTCAAAGTTGTTTTTGCTAATAAATGTTTGGTTTGATTGCAGTTATATAAAAAAAAATGAAATAAATACTATTGTCTAGTCTGATTTTCTGCCAAACAGGACATAACAGTGAAATTAATGTACTTCTAACATGGGCCAATCAGGATATTCAATATATTTTAACATATATAATGTATATACCAATTGAATGATGAAAGACAGTCCAGGTAACTTAAAAGAAATAGAAAAGATGTGACTTATCTGAGACCAGAAAAAGGGTTTACACATTTATTTATTTTTTAATTATGTGTTGCGGACACTACAAGATGTCTTTTATCCTTTATGTACCAATAATAGGTCTAATTGTTGAAGAACTGATGAAATAATACTTCTATTTTAAAAAGCTTCATCTCAAAAAGCTTAATTGATACCAATTGCAGTCAGGATCAAACACCATTTATCATCTTAATCACATCAATATAAGTTGGTCATTCAAAGGGAGTACTGTTGAAAGAATTCTTAAAAAATCTGGGCTTACCAGTATGTTGATTTCTCTTTTGTTTTTGCCAGACAACTGAACTATTTAGATATGCAAATTAATAAATCGATAGACTGTTTACATGAAACATGCATATAATGATATTACATTATCTAATGAAAAATAAGAAGTTAAAATTAAGCCTAAATGTCAATTAATGTGTAACATAATACTAATATGGCAACTTATATTAACACGAAGTCTGGTCAGTATAATTATTATTTATGTACAGTGAGTTAGTTCTTCTATGCACTGGGAACTGAAGCAAACATTTTTGCAGGATAATTCTAAATCAAACTACGGTTTATGATTATCTAAAACATAAGCAAGTTAACTGTCATCCCTTGTCATCACCAGCAATGTCATTTGAAATGTTTTAAAATATTACTGTGTGCATGTATACTCAACTCACAGGAAAATTCTTTTAATGTCTTTTTTGTTTGTTATTTCTTTAAGATCTGATTAATGGAATTTGTTAAAAATGATTTGAGTGTTTATCATTATTTTGATTTTTTTTAATAACAATGTCAGGTATACAGAAAGGTATTATTGCCCCTTATTTGGTTTTCATTCAATTTGAATTTTTAATAACAATAATAAATAATGATTAAAGAGAATAGAGTGTGTCATTTACACAACAAGTGTGACATTTGCCAATTTTTTCCTTTGAAAGTGACAAATATTTACAAGAAATGCTATTATAAAATGAAATACGGGTAATGTTTCTGTAAGAAAAGTCCTCAGGAAGCATGAAGTCCAAACAAATGAGTGCAAAACACTTACTTAATTTGACTTAGCATTTGCATATTCATTGTTATTATTTGCTATCAATTTTTAAGTGTTTTTTTTATATAAATTAACAACATTAAAACACACAATTTTATCTTCAGTACTTTAGGAAAACTATTTTTTAAAGTTTGCATTGATTTAAGACAACAAATCTGAAGTTTCTACAACATTTAAGACTCCTAATTTTTTATGTTCACTTATTTGTTAGTTTGTATGTTCTACTCTTAAGTGTTTGCATTTTGGCATTGTACAGATTCTATTAAAATTATTCTATCAACACAAAAAGGAGGAGCATGTGTCTAGGTGGATCAAACAGTAAGAATAACAGTACATATTGTGCAATTCTTAGAATGCCCTAATTTTGAAATAGTGCTCTTTCATACACATGGTAAATGATGAAATATTCAAGTAAGTTAATAAAATGACATAACAAGCATCCAACAATAACTGTATAAGCACAATATCTTTGATTATATTGTAACATTTACATTTAAGATAATGTATGTAGTGTCCGCATGGCAATGTAATACTTTCTCAATAAACATAACTAAAACACATTCGTATTGATCACAATGCAAAACAAAATCATTTTATAATCATTTTACAAGAGAACTTATGATCACATATCCGAAATATCACAATCTTCGTATTTGTTCGAAAAGTACTCATCTTATTGAAATTAAAAAAAAAATAACATACGGAAATGCTCCACGAAAAGAAACCTGATCTTTAAGAATTTTATGCAGACATATCGATTGAAAATTGAACAATATCCCGATGAACCGCTTTTTAAAAATATGTGGTTAACTTACAGCTATCATTGCGTCGGCCATTTATTTGTCAATGCCAGACGATTATTATGTTTGCAATAGAAGCTGGGAACCAGACTAATGTACAGTACGCATAAATCCAAACACGCTTATCTCCCTTTGCTCAAATGACGACAATGTTGATCCACGGTCAGCGTAACCTGCGTTGTTACTAATACGAGGGGGGTGTTAGTGTCAGTCTGTCAGTGCAGTTGTTAGTCCGCGTCGAGAGTGAAAGTTTGCATAGTTGTAGACTTTAAACCGGACACTTACCTTTAACTTTATAATTATAACGAAAAATACGCTATGTCTTATTGATTTGTATATTAGTAGTTCGTAAATGATAGATACTTTTGAACTTATTGACCAGATATTAACATCATGTTATTTGAGATAACACAACAATATCTTTTCTTTCTACTCACCCTGTTTCGACTCTTCTTGTTGCAAATGATCGTATTTTTCAGCAATTTTCTGCAAGAAGAAAAGACAACACATGCACTGGTTAATCAGCTTGGCATTGTCATCCGTGAAACCGGTCAGTTCCGGTCAATTACCTTAACAAAGACATCCGTCAAAGTCTGAAAATATGTCTTATATCTTATGTTTCATAAGTTATGTTTCACAATCAGTCCGTTTAGATGTAAGTATAATTGCCTACGACACTTTGGAAATTGTGAGCAGGCGTATTTCTGTTGGATGACCTTTGCCCTAGGTCTGGTCAGAACATGTTGGCTTTTTTTATCCTAGATGACATTTCTTTACACTACTGCATTAATATAGGTCCTTTAATTAAACATTAAATGGAAGATGATAAATATTGTCCAAGGTTAGACTAGTGGATATACACATAGAGATGTATTTTGGACATAAAATGTATATTAATAAATGTTTGTATGAGTTCTATATTGATGAATTTTAAAAACCACCGTTGATACAATAATGAAAATACAGTTGACAACTCTATAAGTAGGACATACGTTATATATTTATGGTTTGAAAGCTTTTTATTAAATGCCTAGAATCTGCCGCAATAGTTCAAGTGGTAGAGCGTCGGCCTGCGGATCGGGAGGTCGCGGGTTCAAACCCCGGCCGGGTCAAACCAAAGACTTTAAAGTTGGTAGTAGTGGCTTCCCTCCTAACGCTCGGGGCTAAAGGGACAGCATTAAGCCTGACTTGTCGGTGTCAGAATAATGGACCGGCCGGCTTCAGTCCCTGGGCACCTCAAAATTGCCCCTGTGCTATAATGATAGAAATGTCGATGCGCGGTATCGGTAAAAATGCGGGCAAATCCTATTCTATACCATCTCAATGCCTAGGCCAAGTGCACACAATCAGTAAAATAAAACAAACAAACAGCACGGGTTGCATGATTGTGATTGACACTTGTTTGATAAAGCCGGTTTGAGTAAACATTCTTGACAGACATTTTAGGGACTCCCCATTGCCGTTTGCAACATTTATACACCTACGTTTTGGATATATTACGTGAATACAATATAAGCATGTGAATCGTGAAAATAAAAACCATTCTCTCATACTGTCCGCTGATGAGAGTATCACTTAAATTATCAGCTCTTTAAGGACATCAACAAGTATAATAAGCTTCCGATATATTTGAATGACTCTTCAGTTTCGGTTTTGTTTGTTGTGTGTATCGTCAAACAAATGTAATGTTACATGTATTCGGAGTCGATGTCCGTTTAAAACATGCATGTATATAGAGCGCTTTAATTGTGTAAAGCATGTCATGAACACTTGACATACTACAACGGCCAGTCACATTAATTGGATATAGGGTAGGGTAATCTAAAAACAGTTTGCTGGGGTGTAAGCAAGTGAGATTTCGTTCATAGTTCAATCAATCCAACTTTTACCTTAAACCAATCGGAATAAAAAATATAATGTTTTCAACGTGAATTGTGTTATATCAATATCATAAAGCATCATTTTAAGTCTAGATAAAATTGTAAATAGTCAGATTATTTATGAACATTCCAAAGGCTCTCTCAGTCCACCCTTCGATCTCGTGGTGATACCGTATTACGCAAGCAACTCGACGTGATCCTGTGACTGGGAACAAAATACTGCAGTAATGTCCCCAATGTATTGAACATTCTTATGTAGAGTAATTAAAACAACAACAACAACAAACAAACGAAAACAAAAAACAAAACAAAACAACAACAACAACAACAAAAAACAAATGCTAGTCACGCAGGGCACACATTTCAGAAAAAAATCGCATTCATTAACAGACATGTAAGTTTCAAAATTGGTACAATCCATTCATTGTCATTTATCTGTTACAAATACTCGAGTTTAAAGACTTTACCTAATTTCGTGAATTTGTGTTATCCCATAAGCAGAAACATCGTGATATTGAATAAGTTCATAATAGTAAGTTAAGTGCCGTAGATGCCTTTACGCAGAGTAGAAACATGCCTACAAATGTTTGACTAAAAACGCGTCTGTTTATTTATTTATTATTTATTTATTATTGTCTTAAACTTTTATGCTGTAACGAATTGTCTTTGAATGCGAAAATGTCCTTGTACAAACAACAGAATAGAGCATAACATTTATCTTGTACATAGTATACCGTCGTAACAAATGCAATTTAAATTCAACAAATCATACATACACCTATGGAACATTAACAGGTCAAAGTGACGATTAATGATAAGGCAACATTTTAAACCATAAACTAATTAAATTCTGGTGTTCACCGAAGTTGACTAATAACCGAAATTCAATGCACGAAAGAGCCGCACTTTACTTGTTTGAGGAACAACATGGCGCCCTTCACAGGACTTTTTCCGGAACGAGTTCAGCAAGACGAAAATGCAGTGTTCATTAATAGAAAATGATTTTTGTAAGATATGGCGCTGGTAACTTAAAGAAATAGTTTACAAAATGAATCTAAAAACAATGAGATTTTCTTGGTTCATTTTAGTGGCTCTATGTTGAGAAACATACTACATAAACATACAACTGTAACATAGATTGATAGCGCATAAAATAGGCCGACGAATGGTTTTGTTTACCCTCGCCCCTTACCGTTAGGCATATGGCGACATCACTATTTTGCTATTTATACCGTTATCTGACCACACCACATATTGACTTAAATATGTGTATCAGGCCAGACTTTACCATCATGATAGAGCCTTAGAGGGACAATCAGTACACTTGTGTACACTTGTACATGCATAAATAAACGTGGTCGGAATATTCATTAATCTTTACTCAATTGTTCTGTGCTTTCAACAGGCAACTAAGCACTAAACAAATATTAATTCAGTTAAGTTGCCACTATTCATAAATCAATTCACTACTGCCAAACGTTTTACCAATTTAATACAGTTATAATACGCTAAGTTCAAATGTGGCAACATTTCATCGTGCACTGCTACAGCGGCAACTATTCCTCTATCAATTTGCTTCAGCGGCACCCATTTCTCTATCAATTTGCTACAGCGGCAACTATTCCTCTATCAATTTGCTTCAGCGGAACCT
Organism: Sinonovacula constricta; assembly: GCA_007844125.1. Taxonomy (NCBI): domain Eukaryota; kingdom Metazoa; phylum Mollusca; class Bivalvia; order Cardiida; family Solecurtidae; genus Sinonovacula; species Sinonovacula constricta. The sequence continues at coordinate 56,153,300 of CM017563.1, read as the reverse complement.
ATTTCTCTATCAATTTGCTACAGCGGCAACTATTCCTCTATCAATTTGCTTCAGCGGAACCTATTTCTCTGTCAATTTGCTACAGCGGCAACTATTCCTCTATCAATTTGCTTCAGCGGAACCTATTTCTCTATCAATTTGCTACAGCGGCAACTATTCCTCTATCAATTTGCTACAGCTGCACCTATTTCTCTATCAATTTGCTATAGCGGCAACTATTCCTCTATCAATTTGCTACAGCGCCATTTATTGTACTATCAAATTACTACAGCGGCATCTATTTTACTACCAATTTAAAGGGTAGTTGTCGGAAAATGTTTGTGTGAGCATCTAAATAAAAGTGTAAACCATCCTTCGGGTCTTGTATTACCATCCCTTACGTGTCTATATATAAACAAACAACCTTACATTGGCGACGAGTATAAACGAATTAACATATTACGGGCTAAAGTTATCTTTTGGATTACATATGGTAAACGACTGAATTAACGCCGTTCACAAAATTCCACGTGTTTGGGGAAGAAACGTCGGTAGGTACGCGGTGGAATTAAATTAATATGTGTCAAAACTAGAAAACCTATTCGTTGGATTAAAAATTGAGTCAAAGAAACGAAAAAAAAACACTGCTTCTCCACTATGCCGGAGATGAAGTGTTTGAGATCTACAAAACTTTGAACTTGAGTGACAGCGAAAACATCTATGATGACACAAAAGACGGACTCGCACAGTATTTTCAATCGAAAAGAAACACAGAATTCGAAAAGTATGAATTCAGAAACATGCGACAGTCGCCAGCAGAAACGAAGGATCAGTTCGCGACAAGTCTGCGTCAGAATGCGGAAAATTGTGAGTTCCAAGACAAAAACAGCGAAATCAAAAGCCAGATTATTCAAGGGTGAACATCAAAGAGGTTGCGGCTGAAATGTCTCGAGGATGACACACCGCTTGGTGACATCCTCACAATGGCGAGGACAATGGAAATCGCAGACAAACAAGCAAAGGCTATGGACTCGCAAAGCAGTGAAATAACTAAAATCCACCACTGTCGTAAAAACAAGAATACCAACGACAAGTCGTTGTCGGTCAATCCTCCACCAAAGCAAATAATATGCATAAATTGTGGGGGAAATTTCCGGCACTTGGTGCGATATGTCATTATTGCCATAAAGGAAATAATTTTATCGCAGCCTGCAGAAAGAGAAAAAAACAGAAGGAAAAATTTGCATGGAAGTAGACAGCATGTGCATGAAATCGGAAAAGGTGACCGTCAAAGTGACGTTACGTCGTCAGACAATGAAGCAGCATTCGAGTAAACGTGTTGACAAATAAGCAAGCTTCCTAAAGTGACACTGAATATAAATGGAGTACCCACAAGGACTCTTATAGACACATGAAGTTCCATAAATGTCATAAGCTAAGGCATTGTGAATAAAATGGTATATAAGCCGAAACTTGAAAAGACAAATACAAAGGTATTTGAGTTTGCACAGAACACACCACTGACCATTAAAGGAAAATACAGCTTCTGTTTGTGGACAGTGACATATTGTGCAGAACTGTGTGACAAATAAAAAAAACCGTGTTTACGGGTCTGGGGTAGCTCAAAGACAAACAGATCAAATTCAGATATCGGATGATGTGTGAACATTTTCCTGGAAGTCTAGAACAATGACATTATTTATGTCTTCAGTTTGGTATCACTGACATTATTCAGACATTATATAGCTTTGGAATTTTATACGAGCTAATCATCATTTAAACATGTGCTTGATTTTAAGACACTGCTATTGATGTATACTTTAAATCATTTCTGTGGGAAGAGAAACTGAGATTGATCAAATATAAATTACTTTAGCTGATAAACTAACTGATTTAATAATTTTAAAGACCTTAAAATATTTAAAGATATTTTTTGGTAAATATGTTAAATATGTGTTGTTATTGTATGTCACATATCGTTTTAATCTCTCCGTTAGTAATAATGCATTATGTTAATGTCATGAACATATCGTTCGAGTTAAGGATGGATGTGGCAGCCAATCTCGCCCAGTGGCTGATAAGACCCGCGCAGCTAAGCCCGCCAATTGGCTGATAACAGTACTGGGTCACAAAATATTTAGACTAGGTCATGTTTGTGATGTTGGCGCAAAAAAGTAAGTACAGTCGTTTGGGATGTAGCGGATCACTAACATTTTCGCTGCATACGCATTAGGAACAAGTGTTTTCAAAATACAGAATATGCATTTACATTGCAAAAAAATGTCCTCTTTCCAAAAATGCTAACCATTTTCATCTCGGACGTATATTTCTTTGCAAACGCTTCAGTTTTTTTATATGCATCAATTTGGGTAGTAGCGGATCACGTTAGGAACGAACGAACGAATAGTTAATTTCAGATTTGTACAACTAAGGTACATCATCTTACAAAACACGTAATTACATCAAAATACATGTGTATAGACAAAACACGACATTAAAAGAAAACAGACAATGTCTGACAAGATATTGTTGGCTATAGAGCAATAAACGTAAAATATTTAAGAGTGTTAAACAACAATACTGTTTCTAACTAACAAAGCTTACATTTGTATTTGGCCAATTTAAATAAAATGTTTTCGTCCTGGGAGGACAATAACTGATTATATTTAACAACTGAAGGTCATGTGAAATAAACACTTTCCAAAAAACTTCTACGTAAGTTAGTGTAGCACTGACAAATGCAGATAAAATGATAAACATCCTCTACATCTTGCGATCCACAATATAAGCAAAAACGCTCATTTCTGGGAATGTTTGGTCTACCATAACGTCCTGTGTGAACCCGCAAAGAATGACCAACAATTCTAAATTTGTTAACAATACATCGAAACTCAATAGGCAGTGCGTTTAAGTAACGTTCGTAAGTAAATTCTGATTTGAAATGTTTATATTCGTACAAAATGGGACTCCTTTCCACCGATGCTCTCCATTCTATTATAAAACAGTCAATTACATGTTGTTTAAAAATGTATGGAAATGTATTTTGTAATACAGATTCTTGGTTTAAGATTACGTCAGAAAAACCAAAATCAAAATCAATTTTCGAACTTTAGAGACACAGTTTATTTTTCCCTCTACACTCCTTGAGGTTTAATACGTATAACTTATGTAATATTATGTTATCTGTATTTAACAGTTTTATCCAGTATTTTATTATTTTAACATAGCGACTAGGGTAAAGCGGATTACGTGATAAACGTCACCTAGGGATGTCTTAAAGCACCAGAATCGGTGTATTTGTCACAACAATGCAACTTAATTATGTTAACGGTATGTTGGTTTTTTTCTCATGAATAATGCTCACTAATTGTTTTCAATGAAGCGTGCTCAGATCATACGGCTTATCCCTCAATTTGAGTCTGCTGTTTCTAGCAGCTGTCTGGTCTGCGCCTCCTCTATGCTCCTTCACTATTTGGGTGCAACATCTACACAAAGTAGGGTAGTTTAAAATACGCCAGTATCATACAAGAAAACAACTACTCACGCACACACACACACACAGAGTTAATTGGGATGGGATATAAATACAGGACCAAATAACATTGGGTAAACCGTAATTGAAATCAGTGTTTGGAATTTGAAGTTTTATCTTACAATGACTAAATCACATGCATTTGGTACCTTTTGTTAAGTCAATCATTAGTTTTTACAACAATTCTGGATTTTATTAGTATGAATTTACTGGAATTTGATAGGCGGGTAAGACAATGGGATGTGCAAGCAGTAAGACATCCGAAAAACAAACGTGCATTCAAGCAAACATAACCGATCTTAGTAAGAAATTTTCTGACCTGTAGCTGTTTTATTTGGTTATTAGTATGAGATGTATGTGAAAGATAACAAGTATTTTTATAAAAAGAAGGCCAAATGCTTAAAGGGGTGTAGACACAGCAGGGTTATTCTGTGATAAACATAATTTAAGTGCCATATATATTATCGATAATATTTACAAACCAATTTGAAACATTGTCCATTTGAACATACCACCTTCATCCATACACCAGACATGAGTTGGGATACTTCCGTAATAATTTTAGGGGCAGTGCAAGACGTTAACAGTTGTGATTGATACGGCATTTTCATTTCAAATAGTGTGTAACTCATAGGCAAATCACTATTAGTTACCGATGGTGCATGCGCATGCGCAGTTTGATGATGCATAAATATCTTTTAATGGAAGGTATATTCATATATTTTTAAGTAATCTGTAACGATATTTCAGTAAAGACGGAATGTGTCTCATCAAAGTTTCAGTGAATGAGCAAAGGTTGAAAAATGCTAAATAAAAAATCTGTGTCCAGGCCTCTTTAAACGTTATTGCAGCATGATCAATATGGAATGAAGTCTACTAAGAATGTAAAGACAAATGCAAATCATTAAAAGGAAACCCAAACCTCTCCTCAACAATTTCCTATGAAATGATATAAAATTTACACAAAATGCCACTGACTAGATTATATGTGAACACAATCTAACTAATTAACATTTGTAAATATTGCATAAAAATACAATAATAAGGATTGGACACTAAGAAAGGTCATGTATTTCAACATACATTAAACATTATAGTACTTTTGAGATATTTTTTTCATACCTAAAAGAGGTTGCATACCTTGTGCAGTGTTAGTTGTAAACAGTTAACTTCATACATCATAAATATGTATCACAGCATATTGGGTGTATGATTTTAATGGATTGTAAATGATAAACAAAGCAGTGAATCTGTTTGGCATAAAACATGACAGGAACCAAGTCACAAATCTGTATGTCTATGGGCAAACAAAAATATTATTTATTAAACAGCTATTCCTATTCGGCCGAGAATATGTAAACGGAGTACCAGCTAAGAACTGCAGAGTTTCCAATAGATACATTGTCTTTTTTTCTATGTGCAAAATCAGAAATGTGATCAGACATGTGATATTTCCTTTGTCCCAAATAGGGAGACTTAGGCTCCCAGAGAGGGAGATTGGGGTGCCAGGGAGGGAGATTTCCGTGAATGCTCGTTAAAATTACTATGTCGCTTATTTTTATTTGTATTTTTCGTCTTTATATCAATAATCATAGTAATGTCAGTGATACATTTTTTCTTTACGATATTTTTAAAATGAATTTTCAAATATATCTAACATTTTTTAATTCGTTAACTAGACATAAAGTCGATGCTTTGGTTTTAAGCTTGAGGCCTACAAAAACAACAACAGCCAAACATAGTGCAAACAAGTCAAGTGTCAACAGCACTTATTAATGAATTAAAAAAAGGTTTCTAAAGTGTCCAAAGTGATCTAAATATATTCTACTGTCAAATTCAAATTTACATAAAATCCTTAAAAAAAGTATTTATGTACTTATTAAGATGTTAAATTTGATATAATGAGTATGCAAGCATACGAATAGTTTATTTAACTAGTAAGTTATTGACAAAAAGAGTTTTGATAATTATAAAATGTTAGGGGTAAACACTCTGATACCATAATTGCCTAAACAAATTAAAGATAAATGAATTAAGAATACATGAAGACATTGGATTAATCAAGTATAAATAGCAAACAACTGTTTTTCTATGAGAAAATAGTAAAGGGATAACTGTCCAGATTTAAAAAAGAGATTTACATATAGAAGTCACTTGCTAATGCAAAAATGCTCAAATTATTTTACATTAATTAACGAATTCTTTTAACAATGTATTATCTTATAACACAAATGATGTAAAGTGGTTCGAACTAGATCTAGCTGAAATGGAGATTATGTTTTAAAATTGTCTATGGTTGGCATTTTATTTACTATTCATGCACAAAATGAGATGGTATCAACAGACACGAAAAACATTTACTTTAAGGTAAATGTATATTTGCAGAAAGAAGACAAATTTCCTTTCAAAAACAAATAACACTACTGTAAAGTGAAGAAACGATTTACTCTTCTGAAAAAAGCTATAGTCAAAGAAAGCTTAACATAATGTTGGGAAACTCTGCCATGTTCTTCATTTCTTAGCTTTGATTTGTTTCAAGTTTCCTGTGACCCTTGCCGATTTGTCTCTTACTTCACCAACATATTTCAGGGCTAGAAGCTTGCCTACATGTATTACACAATGTGTTGTTTAGTGAGTGCCGATAATGTCCTAAATAATATGCAGTTAACAAAAGGTCTTACAAAGTATCAAATTATAATCAACTATTGTTTTAGTAGCACAACGCACAAAAATACATGTTGCAAGCTCTGTACATTTAGCAGTGTTATTGTTTCATACATTCATCTCTTTCATGCAAACTTGTTTTGGTGTTAATTTAACAAACACATTATTACTTTTGCATAATATTTATTTCCAACCATGTTAATTACATGCAACATGTTCTTAGTATAGGTTTTGAGTCTAAACTGGTGATTCTTCCGGTCGGTCCCTTTTGCCGACTGACCGTTCTAAGGCGGTAACTATTGGGTTTTCTCATTTCGTTAAATGACTCATCACATATTTACTTTTACATTTGGCATGCACGTGAATACGTTTGTCCTGTACCTTTTCAAATTTTGGCATATATTACAATGCTCATAGGACTTGTCATATAGTCTTCTTCATGGAATAGAAACCACGCTCGCTTCGTTCGCTCCCTTTGGTTTTTACTTCCGGGATGAGTAACTTATTTCGACACTAACCTTAACAAGTTAAAACATTACACAGCAGTCACGGTTTACGAAAATGAAAATCAATACAAAAGTAAGTTTTATGAGTGCACACGAGCGCATCAGTTTCAACAAATGCTGTAGTCGGCTGAAAAAATGGCGCTATGACTCGATGACGTCACACATATAATTAGCACTAGTTGTGGTTTTTTTGTTGTTGTTTTTTTTTGTGTTTTTTTGTAATGCACGTATGCATGTCAGTTGGTAAACGTTTCTGAATTCTGACGTTCAGTCTAATTATCATGAGCTTGCGTTTGGGTAAATCCAAAATAGTTCTCATAGCACTCTGTAGATAGTTTGCACATTAGTGAAGATCTCTTATCTTGGCAGCCATCTCTGATGGCAACTTCAAGTGATTTTCAGATGAACTGTATAGAAGCGTAAATTTTATTTTCTTGTAATTTCTTCATTTGTGGTCCAAAAAATTAAAAGCTATATATCATTGGAAAGCTCTTGAAATTCATATTCTTGGAAGGCAATATTTTTCAAATAGATATATGCACAAAGAATTAATATACACAGAAATAAATAAAATTATTGGCTCATCCTTAAACAAAATTAACAGTGTAACTTTTTTGGTTGTATATTTTTTTACCTTTTAAACTTTCAAAATATAGTTTTGGTATTTAAAAAAACTTCAAGCTGTTTACAGGGGTGTGATTGGTCAGATACGAAAAGGGAGAAAAATTTTTGGCGAGGGATTTGGGGGCCGCATTAGGCATGGGGTCAAGGGGCAAGGCCCCCAGTAGGGGATCAGGGAGCAAAGTCCCCCCAAAAATGATTTTCAGCTTTAAGAAAGTTCCAGAGACTTTTCTTCAAAGTCCCTAAACCATAGTTTATCTTTGTCTATTAAAACATGGGCAGTTCAACACAAAAAGATCATAGCTTTTTATCCTTTTTTATTTACTTACAACTAATAAAACTTTGTCAATGAGAAAAATAAAATTATCAACATAAAATACATAGATATATCTGAAAAGGAATCTTTCTTTTTCAAAATTTTACTAAAATTGGCCATTAAAATAGTTTTTTTTTTTTTTGCCATAGACATTTTAGGGTAAATATTTAGCTAGCTTAATGCTATCAAATAAAATATGAATTCTAACAGAGTAAAATCTGTCATTTGTTTTCCAAAACTCTTTAAGCACTTTAAGCTGTTCACTCTAAGTATAGTTTGGAACATAGGAGATGACAAGCATTAGAACACAGGGACTACATAAAAGTGTGGCTATATTTAAACAGTGTCATATAAAAAACAAAAAAAGACTTGTCAATAAGTAAAAAAAAATATTGGCATTTCTCTTAACAATCCAGCATATTTATATGGATATGTATTATGTGAAGTAATAATACATATACAATAATGTGACTGACAAGAGATGACTAGCAAAGGCCAAGCTAACCCACAAAGAAGATGCATGTATTTTTTTGGATTTCGGAAATTCTTAAATCCACAAAAGTTTCATTTCACTTAAGTATTTTACTATAGAACCTAACTAGAGCAACTTGTCCTCGAGACCCATACGATACGGTTTTCTGATAAAGAATACACATACAATTTCCTGGACTGTCGATCTTTCTGATAAATTGGGACAGAGCTACACGAATACCATCAAGTTCAATTACACTTTCTAACCATTCCCATCCGAATTTGTTTTTACATTCCGCACCGTCATCTCTCGCCAATTGAGAATCGTCCGTACGTTCAATAATCCGTGACATTTTCGGTTGTTTTTTTTTACCACTTAAATTTTCTAGTTGTAAACAGTCACCATGAAAGCTTAACCGGATGAGTTATCGCTGAGCCAAGGCTTTTCTGATTGGATGAACGGTCGGGTAACAACCAATGTAATCGCGCGTTACAATTCGTAAGTTTAATCGTATCTTGGAGAGCATATTCGTTTAGCGCGTCTATAGATACGCTATGATAATACAAGGAAAATCGTAGAATATTTTCCGATAATACTGCGCGTTTTATGTATTTTTATTTCCTTCAGAGTATTAAACGACACAGTTTCTGCAGTAGTTTATATCTTTTGTGTCTTTATATGCATAGTCATTCATATTATTTAAATTAATTTTTACCTGATCTGATATATGGACATGATGCTGTACATAGTAGGAATCTAGACTGGATGTAACGATCGAGAAGTATATAGGGGATTTTTCCCTATTGTACCGCTCTTATATGATTTTTATACAGGATGACAATACTACAGTTAGAGTAATGTTATTTTTCTCTTTTATTTCAATTATAACGGACTATTTAGATCTACTCGGTAGATAAACTAATGTTAAGAACCATATTAACAAGTATTTCTGCTAGCCTTGGCAGACTGAGGCCAAATATTGGATTTAAAAAATATGAATAAAATAGTTATAAGAATTTTCAGTACTTTGTTGCACGATCCCAGAAGATGATGCATACACTTAGCTAATATTCTTTCATTAAAATCACTTTAATATGTTTGCCATGTATATATGCAAACATGTAGATGTACACCTACAAAGATTGAGGTTTTGAGTACCATAAGTTACTGATTACACTTTGCGTGTATGTTTATTAAAGATAATAATTTTCGTTAATACTAGATCTACCTAGTTCACTTAACATGAGGATTCACACATGGCAGCACCAAATTCTTCAACATCACAAGACACAACAATAAGAATTAGTAAGTCAATCAGTTCGTAGCTTTTATTTATACTCATTATCAATACAATTTTGTATTCTGACCACAGTTATACACTAAAATATTATTACCAAACAATGAAAATCACTAATTTACATGTGACATCATAACATAAATATCAAAAATGCCACTTGTTTTTTATAATACAAACTGTAAGCATTTAAAAAAAATATTCACACAGCAAAGTTAAATGCCCAAGATTTGCAAAAGGTTTTGGTTGAGGTAAGAATACTTTTAATTTGTGTAGAATACTAAGGTAACATGCATGGCATGCCCTAAAATTAATGTTATTAATAAAAACTTGTTTGTTATATTTCAGCTCACTATACTAGTTTATAAGAAGATGTTTGAAATAATAAAACATTCTCAAAAATGTTTACTAAAACATAGCTTCAAAATACTATGAATCTTAATGCATATTTAATTAGCTAACATAATATCTTTGTTAGAAGGAACCAGAGCACAGAATGTGTGATTTCAAGAAGTCATAATGTTGAATCTCCAACTTAACTACATGTAGATGAGTCTTCATTTGAACACCTTGGTCAAAATAAAAAAGTTAACATAAAGCGGCAAAGTGATCCTTTTGCTTTTCTTCGAAAGGGCAACACGAAAAAGTATTATGACAGTGAAGTAGATAAAAATGCATAATATGGAACAAGTGTTTTTCTATCACATGGACAAGAACTGATTTTCTCAAAATGTGTATAGTTTGTGTGTGCATAATTGTTCTAAACTAGCATATGAACTCTCAAGTTCATTTATGCTTAATGAAACAGTCATTAGAGTTTTATAAAAATATTTTACAATGTCTATGCTCAGAATGAGTCCTGAAGACTTTAAAAAATCATTGTAATAAGTATAAATTTACTAAACAATGCACAAGAATTCTGCTGGAATTACACCAACAGGTCTATTAAAGCAAAAATATAAGACAAATATTCTACAAATGTGGATCAAATCTTCCACAGAATCGAAGACTTTCAACTACACATGTATACATGGATGTGAAGATGTACAAAACTTAACAATGTCAGGCTATGCTTCCTTAGGGCTTTCTCTTTATCTCAGTTGACTTCAACTAAAATATTGTATCTCTTACAAACATGTAATTATTGTCTTTTAAAAAGAACTGTTTTGTTTGAGTTATGTCGCATTGTTTTTCCCTTCTGTCGCAAATTTAAAGTCTTGGCCATGGGGTGCACTCTTGCCGGGACGTCAGAGTTTTGCGATGAACCATTTTCTTCTGCAAAAATAAATAATCTGCAAAAATAAATAATACTTACAATTAATTACAAAGATAATCAGGTCAATAATAAACACACACATGTTATAAAGTAACTGTGTCTGGGTGTTTTATTATGTTTGTTTTCAGCTGCCATGGATAGTTACCTCATTTCTGAGCTAATTATTTAAAAGTATTTTCCATACAGTATTAATTTCAAGGAATTTTTCTTCTTCAATGATAACAAATGGTATTTTCAAATGGTATAAGACAATCAACAAATTCTGCTTACCGTCACAATAATGCAGTAATTAAATAAATTTATATAGTATAAAATACCTGAAGATGTACTGGAAGGTCAACATATGTTGGGACGGCTCCACCCCGCAGTCTCGTTATCTGGCCAGTGCGGTCAATAACGTCTTCAGTGAAGTGCTGGCTGCAGACAAGCGCATGCTTGGAAGGTGTAGCATCAGCCCTTCTACAACCTACAATCCACTTGCTGTGCCGTTCAGGCGACTTGTCTTTGTTTGGGAAACTGAAAAATAAACAGGAAATTTAAGTATGGTATTACCCAGTATAGTTTATTAAAAGCTTACTAAACCTCGCCTAAATACTAAGAACAATTCATGGCACTAGAAAATGTCCAAGATATGTGTACTGAGTATGTGCTAAATCAGACATGAAAATACCATTAGCTAGGCTACCGCATAATATCTACAGGGCCATCCCATTTAACCGAAAAAAATCAACTCTTAGCCGACTATATATTACAGTACTTGTCCTAACGTCTTGTGACATTGGACTACATGTACTCAATGCCGATACTTAGCCCAGTCATGGGGCGCAACAGTCTCATTTCAACAAGAAATCAGCATTACTTGTCTACAAAATACAGACCAAGGATCATGAAGGAACCCATTAGAAATAAGCAGCATGTACCAGCTCTCTCTCTCTTTCTTTCTTTCTCTTTCTCTCTCTCTCTCTCACTCTCTCTCTCTCTCTCTCTCTCTCTCACTCTCTCTCTCTCTCGATCGATCGATCGATTGATCGATCGATGAAATAGAGCTCTGTCTGTACTGAAAGTACTTAGTGACAGTCAGCAAATGCAAATTCAATGTTGCGAGATTTCTCTCTGATATAAACAAATAAAAAGCTACTTACTGGTGAACGGTAATCCCTTTAGATCTTGTTTCAAGATCTCTACGATTATTGCAGTTGATTGCAAAACACTGATGGCCATTATAAACCTTTTTTAAATTGTGTTGTCCCATAACTCGCAATGGCAGACGCCATTTTCAGCAACTGGATATGCTCTCCAATATGGCGGCCAATGGTACGATGACGCGTCAGCACTCAGCCAATAGGATAGCCGGTCTATCTTTCTTATGTCTAAGGTCCTCTCGACTTTCGCTTGTTGCCGCCGAGACAGATCTTCCAATTGGCTGATCCAGTCGGTCACTTGTTGCGCAACTGAGGAACTTCAACAGATTCCGTGGTGACCGCTTCCACCCCACGCCCCCCCCCCCCCCCCCCCCCCCCCGTTAGATTTTCTCCTCGAATTTACGCGACTTACAGAATTGGTCCTTGGCCGACCCAAATCCGCGTTTCCTCGGAAAATCACACCACTGAACTGTTTAATTTGATATAAAATTCAGCAAAATAGACTGAAAAATAAAAACACAGTGGTGAGTTTAATAAAGCACATATTTCCAGATTTCGGCCTGCATAAGCTTCTGCCTTCCAAGATGGCTACCTTAAACTGTCTTATTAGTGCCTTTGACATCACATGAAACTATCTATTAGCGGGTTATTGAACATTTAAAATTTCGATGCTCAGTCCAATGCCTGTGTGCGCACGTGCGTTAAGCATTGCTTCCATTTTCAACAGTGTTGTGTTAGAAAATAGAACATGTGACGCTGATTGGGCATGATCTCCGCCATTCACTAAATGGGTGTTGTTGTATTGTCAATCAAGGGATTACAGTTTGTGACGGTTGCCTTCTTACACCAGTAGCACGAAATTCACCTTTCCGCGAGTCTAAAAATATAGTTTAAGCTCCGCCCCTTGCCCACAAACAACCTGGTTTAAAGTGACAGATCTTACAGATTATCTTACAGATCCGCGAGAATATTTTAATTTGATATCTCCCAAATGCAAAGAGCTTGTGATGGAGATGTTTAGATGAAGATTAAGACAGTTTCACCCACTGATGCATTCATGACACAAAATTGAAGTTGTTGCTGGCTACAGCGAGATTTTACCTTTCGATGCAGAAATGGACAAGCCTCATCCAATAAACTAAATTAAGATGCAAACAGAGAAGCGATTACAGCAACGTACGATTCCTTGCAAACCACAAACAACAAACAACCATGTTGCTATTAAATTGAACCAAAAGATCCAACAGATTTAAACTGTTCGCTTGTCAAAATCATTGTTTGTGGGACAATGTGTAAGTGAGAATCAGCATAACGCAGGTAAAGTGTCAATCAACGCGATGTGATTGGCTAATTCCATGCTAATACACAATGCGTAATATCTATTTTTAGATCTCGCGGAAAGGTGAATTATCTCGACAAATGAACGAACGAGAGTGTTCATCGTATCGCTCGAAGATGGGCAGTGATCTGTTCTGATTAGCTGCAAACATACACACGCAGGTGCTGGTCGCTTGCAGTAGGTTTTATTGCGTAATCAAATGATCGGCTGGTAGCTAGCTCATTAGTAGTGAGATTAAGTCTGTCGGCAACATCAAAGTGGGAGAATGGATGTGCTCAGCGTGAGGCATGAGACAGACCCTTGATATTGGGAGTCTCCCATGGAAATTGGGAAAGATCACATGTCTGCAAAATAGCTCTCCGGGCACGCACTGTCTTCCCAGGTGAAAGGTATTTCTTCTTGATGGTTTTGAAATTTTTTACAGCTAGATTTAATCTGATTTCATGACGCAGCCTTTTTATGTGGTTGTCTAAGCATTTTGTTCTGAAAACAATGATGATGTTGATGATGATGAAATATTAAAAAAGATGAGGAGGACTTTTGGATATACCAGCGTATATTGTTCAAACTCAAAACAGACATGGTAGCTAGCTCATTAGTAGTGTGATTAAGTCTGTCGGCAACATCAAAGTGGGAGAATTAATGTGCTCAGCGTGAGGCATGAGACAGACCCTTGATATTGGGAGTCTCCCATGGAAATTGGGAAAGATCACAAGTCTGCAAAATAGCTCTCCGGGCACGCACTGTCTTCCCAGGTGAAAGGTATTTCTTCTTGATGGTTTTGATTTTTTTTTTATTTAATCTGATTTCATGACGCAGCCTTTTTATGTGGTTGTCTAAGCATTTTGTTCTGAAAACAATGATGATGTTGTTGATGATGATATATTGAAAAAGATGAGGAGGACTTTTGGATATGCCAGTGTATATTGTTCAAACTCAAAACAGACATATTCACCGCCCCCCCCCCCCCCCCACACACACACACCGCCATGTGGAAACAGTAAACATATCAGAAAGAGTTATTTACATCACATCAATTTCATATTAATCATACATTGACCTTTTCGAAATTACGAAATCTCGCGCAATCTCGCTCTGCGAGATTTGAGGTCACGGGGGTTCCGTTTATGTGCTCGCGTGTAAACATAGAACAGCTGACTGACTTTCGTTTCTTCTTTACACACAAAAAGAGGGACAAAGTGAATAAAAATGATACACCAAATCATCAGAACTTGTATTTATATGTTTTAAATGAATTTACCCGCTTAGATAATTTTATTTTGCTATGAGACAGAACGATTTCTGCCGTGCTGAAGGTTGTAACCACGAGAGATCTCGAGGTGCCACATGCAATTTTTACAAGGTTCCTAACGATAAAAAGGTTAGACCTGCGTGGCTGACTAATTGGAAAATGGGTACGTTGTCATTTAGCCTTTAGTTCCAATCAAAATTTAAATTATCTTCCAAATTATGTCATTTTGAAGACCACCCCCTTCCCCCCACCGCCAAGTCAAGGAAAAAATAGATAATTTAAATTTTGATTGGAACTAAAGGCTAAATGACAACGTATCCATTTCTTCAATTAGTCAGCCACGCAGGTCTAAGCTTTTTATCGTTAGGAATCTTGTAAAAACTGCATGTGGCACCTCGAGATCTCTCGTGGTTACAACCTTCAGCATGACAGAAATCGTTCTGTCCCATAGCAAAATAAAATTATCTAAGCGAGTAAAATTCATTTAAAACATATAAATACAAGTTCTGATGATTTGGTGTATCATTTTCATTCACTTTGTCCCTCTTTATGAGTGTGAAGAAGAAACGAAAGTAAGACAGCTGTTCTATGTTTACACGCGAGCACATAAACGGAACCCCACTGACCTCAAATCTCGCGGAGCGAGATTGCGCGAGATTTCGTAATTTCGAAAAGGTCAATAGATACATCATATCTTCATTTTAAAGGTTATCTATCCCAGGACTAGTACACCAAGTGTAAGGATAATAAGACTGGTTGTGGTATCATGTCATATATCTATGGCATGATATTACAGTGAATGCATCAACTTTATTATATCACGATATATATTTCAAGTTGATACTGTCTTCAGAAAATTGTTGGTTTGATGGTTATATAAGTTGTTACAATGGTGATATGATGAGAACGATGATAGAAGTAATCATGATTAGCAGCTTATACTGATGGAGTTGAACACAGCTAATATAATTTCAGGGAACATTGTAATAATGAGGATGATGAAGTGGAAGAAGAGGTGCACGACGACTAACAATCAATGAATTTACTTAATTGAATACCACAGAATGGGTTTAAGTTGGGATAAAACCTTGCGATATGTTTCGCAGATCGTATTCTTGTTCACTAATGAGATGGCCCCCTACATTTAATGATCCGTAATACCCCAAAATATGTGCGTCCTCTTTTCAGCTCACACATCAATAAACAAACGTCCAAAGAACAAACAATTTCTTGTGGTGATAAAGGACATATATGACCATCAATTGATGCCATTGGTTTGATCCTTAACCCTATATTGCTGGAAAATTCGCTGTTGATTTGCACTTTCGTTTTTGTGTATCTCCGTAGAAATGTCAACTTCTGGTGACCTCGGTGATGATACGCCATCATTTTCGGTTATTGCAAACTGCTAGGCGGAAAATTTCTCCGTGGAAATCCTAACGGGACATCATTTTTTTTCTAATGCTAGGCTTTTTATTTGGTTTAAATCTATAAAAGTTGTAAAAATCTCCAGCTCTAAATTGGCTGATCCGCAATACCCTAACATCCGCTACACCCCAAACATCTGTACTTACTGTTGTTTTTCGCAATATTTTTTGTCAGAGGTGAAAGAAGCGCTTCCTGTTTCATTTTTGACAACCGGAACCACTTTATAGATGGTATTGTTTTCAAAAAAAAAAATACAAATGAAACTATTCCACAATTACATTAGTTCCACAAGTACATTAGTACTGCAGTTGTAACTACTCCATTATTAATTTACCCATTATGGCAACATTTTCCCTTTACCAAGGTTGCATCAATGCGACGTTATTGAACTTTGAACAATGTGAAATAATAATCTATTAAAATACTAAAGTAGCAAACATACCCTGTTTATGAAAGATGTCAATTTGTTTTGCTGGTCTCCGCAAGATAATCCGTCCTCTTGGTGTATACAGAGGTGATTTCTGCCAGTAGGCGGGACGTCTGGTAAAGTCCACACAATTGCTACAACGATTACGTTTACTGTAAATATCACCAGTATACTGAAGTGTAAAACCTTGGTCAAGTTAATCATGTTTGTATTTTATAACAGTTCGTATTTCATTATAATACTGACACAAAACTGTCCTATACAGACATTACAAAAGGGTTTATCTGTGAGCGATAATAGATGGTTATCGTATGACGTCACACATTTCCCAGCATGCAATGCGGTCCGCCATATTTGTGGTAAATCCATTGTTTACTAATGTCTGCTTAGGTCCCTACTATTCGACGATTGAACCGATTCTTTCGCGAAAGATGTCGTGTGTAATGGTTACAAAGTGCAATAGGACTATATTAATACACTGGAGCTATTGTGCGTGAAAAGGACTTGAAGAAGACTAATTTGATTGCTTTTGATCCGTACTCGTCAGGCCCGTAGCTGAGCCAAAAGCAATGTGCAAGCCTAATTGAGGCGGCAAAGCCGCCGATACGCTAGGGGGGTTTGGGGGCATGCCCCCCCCGGGGCATGCCCCCCCCCCCCCCCCCCCCCCCCCCCAGAAAATTTTGAAACCTTAGAATGTAAATGGTGACATCTGACGCCTTTTTGAACTGTTTAACTGCATTAAAATACTGAAACAAAATTGTGTGTTAACGTGTGATTTATTTATTTTTGAACGAATTAATTAAACAAAGTCCAATCTTCGGCTTTTGCTTCCAGCGAATTTCATCACTACTTGGTCAATGTCAATATTCACATCCCGATACACATGCATCAGCGCTAGTCCTGTCATGCGCTCTGTCCGCATGGTTGACCTCAGGTAGCTTTTCACCCTGCGCATAACGCTAAAGCTCCGTTCAGCAGTAGCAGATGATGCCGGCATGGTCAGAAGAATGGTGAGTACGGTATAAATTCCCGGGTAAAGATCAGGATTGATGGATGCAACAGTTTCACCCAATTTGCTTGGTTTGTCATTTTCATCCATCAACTGCCATCTAGCCTTCCATCGCCTAACTTCGTTATGGAAGGACTGGTTTCCTTGCGGTAGGTCCACCGAATACCCCGCAAAAATGAGATCTACCATTTCTTCTGTGCAAAGGTTCAACTTGGATGGAATCAAGTACTGTGCACGGAATCTTTCCTCAGCCACAAGCAATCTGTCGCTAAGTTCTTGACACAAATGGTCCAAGAAAGGGAAGTAGAGAGCTCGCTGCCAATACTGTTGTGGGTCATTGGCCGGTGGATTTGCTCGGTTTCGTTGGCGTTGAGCCAGACGGGGCATTGAAGGTTCAAGCTCAAATTCTGCTCCAATATCTTTGGCGCATTGAAACAATGCTTCCCAAACATTAGGGTCTGCCCTTTCGTTTTGGAACTGGCGGATGAGGGTCTGGCTTTCTCGTGTGGCCTTAAGTAAATCACAGTCGACTGCCTGGAGGAGATAAGACAGAGGGACTGTACTTTGCATCACATGTTCAGCAACAACAAGTCCGATTATGAAGTCAAACTTCATGATTGACGCCAAGTGTTGGCCTGCCTTGTCATCGCCGTCCTCCTGTAGTTGCTCCAGGGCATGAACCACAACGCTGTATGCGGACTTGAAAGTTGTGAGTGCATCGGCCCGGCTTGTCCACCTAGTCTCACATAGGGTTCTGAGTTTGGTGCGTTTTTTCAGCTTCTCCTGTGCGTCATCGTTAGCAGCAAGTTCATCAGCAAAGAAGGTAAGTCTTTTTGTTGAATAGTCGAAGGCAAACCCTACCTCTTGAACAGTCGTCATCACTGACCTAATGCACGGGTCCTTACTGCTATGCATGACTGCTAGATTGAGGCAGTGGGCTCTACAGTGTACATAGAGCGCAGACGGAATACGTTGACGAATTCGTGCCTGCACGTCCTGTGTTTACCGGACATATTTGCGGCACCATCATAAGCCTGAGACCGCATCTTATCGACTTGGATTCCGCGACTTTCAAGTGAGGTCAAGAGTAGTTCTGCCAATACCTCGCCAGTTGTTCTACGTGCTTGAACAAACCCAAGAAAATCTTCACGGACTCTGAACTGCTGGGAACCGCTTCCACGTTGGACAAATCGCAGACACACGGACACCTGTTCTTTTGTCGACTTGTCGGTTGATTCATCGGCAATAAGAGCGAAACAAACTGCATCATTGCAAGCCTGCACAATTTCGTTCTGTATCTGCTCAGCACACAGACAGATCAGTTCGTTTTGTATGTCGGACGATGTGTACGTTGCCCTATGATTTTCTGGAACATTAAGATGCTGGGCTAGGATAGGGTCATTTGTTGCCTTTGAATACAGTATGGCTAGAAAATTGATTCGTTCTTCGGTGTTACCTCTGACAGCAATATTTTGCTTACCACAAAGGACGATCACTTCTATAATTTTCTTGAGAATATGGCAGTTCTGCTCCACTAGTCGTTTGTGACTGTCAGATACAGAACTTGTGATTGGTTCCATCTTACCTGATTGTATATCAAGAAAGTGTTCTGCCAAAGCTGTAACATTGTGGTGGTTTGACTCTGCTGTTTCGTGCCGCTTGACGTAACTAGCTAGGTTGGACCAAACCTTCACTGGTGTACTAATGAAAGTTTTCTCCTTCGCATCTTTCCGCCTGAATACGAAACAGGGCGCGCAGAATAAGGCATCTGTAGAAATCGAGTATCTGAGCCAGGGGTGGTCTATCAACCAGCTTGATGACAGCTTTCTCATTTTTCCATGGATGCTTCTGCAATAGAGAAAAACAACAATTAACCCTTTACTCCACACAAGCGCATTTTAGCGCCCCTGTAACTGATGGCTATTACCGAGCTAATGCTCCATTTCCTACAATGATTTCAATATAATTCAAAAATGGCATTTTTCTTTTGCCTATATTTTCCCAATTTTCATCAGATTCTTTTCTTGTGGATTAGTCTAAAATAGCTTGTGGAGGAAAGGGTTAAATTAGCTGACCTGGATATTGGAAAAAAAGCAATCTCCAAAAATACTAATCGAAAATATATGTTCTGATGTTTATTATGCCCCCCACCACTAAAAGAGGGGGGCATATAGAATAGCCTTTGTCCGTCTGTCTGTCCGTCCGTGCGTGCGTATGTCCGCACACACCAGAGCTACATTTGAACAAAATAATTCATACTGCTTTGAACAAAAGGAAAGTCAAACCCCATTTATAATGTAGCTCTGAAAGTACGTCCGTCCGTCCCGAAATGTTTGTGTCGCGCATAACTCTAAAAGCATTTTTACTACAAACTTGAACCTTCAGGGACTTGTGCACCTGGGTAGTTTCATCCAGCCACAGTTAATATTTACGGAGATATGCGCCTTGATTTTGTGAAAATAGATCTACGTGTTGTCTGTAATGCATTCGAAAGAAGACAACAAAACGTACCTTGAGGGGAAATTGAACAGATGGCAGTCAGTCCATGCGTCTTTCAAAATCGACAATTTCCACTCTGCTTCAAGTTCTCCACGTGCCACTGATTGTAGACTTAACTGACTGAGCCTGTACAGGTTTAATATTGTCAGATTCTTTGCCAGATAGATCTATGTCCATGCTGTTTGCATGCTCCGAAGGTGCCGCGCCGGTTGTTTCTGGGCACGAAGTCGCTGTCCCGGTTTCTGACATCCGCTTGAACATCTTGTCCAGTGTCATATGTTTTGTTTTCTTCATTTTTATAAGAGTCCGGCCCGACCGACCACCATGAATTATTAAAAAATTGAAAACATGACGTCACTACTATACAGCGGATGACATACTAGTAGTGACGTCATGTTTATGATCGCATACAGTTTACGGCTTAGAGTGCCATGTTATTGAATCAGCTTAAATCATGGGTCGTGTTAACTTCTATAGATCTACATTATTTTCGTGTATAATATACAGAAAAACTAATTATTGATTTAAAGAAAAGTCAAATCGGGAAAATAATGTGCAAGCCCGGGCTTTTTGGCGTAAAGGCAGCTACGCGCCTGCTCGTCTTCGACGACAGCCTGATGACTTGCAGTCGGACATTGCATATCCAGACAGAGTGAACTATCTAGTGTTTCAGCAAAGTGCGACATCTAATTAAATATTGGTGGAGCTAGATCCTAGACTTGTGCCAGGGTAGAACCACTGCGCATTGCAGGTTAGCTGGTAAACCTCCACGACCAGGACCCGAACTCATGCACTGAGAGGCTGAGGAGTTACAAGTCAACAACTGCTTGGACAAGGGCACTGCTAAACTTTGGTTTTAAAACAGGGTTATTTATTATGTGTACTGTTTTCAATTCTTTACATCATGTTATACTATTTTTTCATTGCTTTAAGTTCCTTAAAACCCATGTTATGGTTGTCATATTTATTATATGTAATCGAATACCATTACATGCTCCAATTTCCTAAGCAGTCTGCTTTTGTTTTTTCTGTTAATTGATCGATGAATTTACTGTCATTAAATATTTTTTACCGTAAAATGTGTTGTTTTTAATTCAGAAATGGTGTGGTTCTAAAAGAAGTACTGAAACTTGAATTCAATTTTCTGTGAAATTATTATTCTAACATAATGTAAGTTTGTTAAATTTGCTGAAAGATAGGACAATGATAAAAATAAAAACACTATGTGCTATTATTTATTGACAAATGTCAATGTGAAAGCAAAACCATTTTAAATAGTTAGCTGCAACAGCTAGTTTCGGCTCGTTCTGAAAACAGTTTGTTTCTTACACTTTATTAGAGCTGGTATCTGGCAGTTTGGACGAAACAATTTTCTCTCATGCATTCAAATAAATGATTTTTGCTTGTAAAGTTCCCGCAAAATGCTGTTTTACATTCCGGACTGGATCCTTTGGCTTTATGGTGAATATTATCTTGGTAATGGTGTGGAGTGAAGTCATAGAAGTGGTGATGACAAGAGAAATTAAAAACGTTACTCATACCATACTCAATACACAACCATTTAATTGTACCAATACAAACTGTCTAGGTTATGTATGACATTTTATTTTTGCCCATGTTGCCCCTGGCTATTTACAGCCCCTTGTCTGAAACCTGTTGTTTTAATAGTCTAGTCCAAATGGCTTTGCTTCCTGAGTGTCAAAGGCCAGGTGCAGGTGGATTAGCATTACTTTCTCACGTGTATTTTAGATTAAAAAAGAATTTTAATTAAAATATACGAGTAATTTAATTATCAATATGATTATACATTATTTCAAGTTAACTAAATTAAGATTTCTGCAGTATTTTAAGTAAAAATAGTAGTATTTGCCACGTTGGGGAGTATTTTCCAGCAGGTAAATGCAAGTAAATACCACTGGTAAATACCGGGGGTTGAATTTACCGCCCAACCTTGTTCTTACAGCCATGTAAAAAGTAAAGCATAACACATTGCCTGTCATTACATAAAGGGTTTTTCCTATCTGAGATAACTTGAAATCATCAACGTGCCTATTTAAAAATAATGGACATTTAATGCGATATTTTTAAGATTCACACTGTCGAACAATAAGTAAGTGTAATAACAGTCTTTACTTTAACTAAAGTTTATTCGAGCATTATGTATAAATTTCCAAGAATATTAGTAACATGTGTTGTTACATGGGTACAATATTAACAAATTGTCGGATACCACATTACAACCAATACAGGGCGTTCTATAGACGCTGAACGTCAATGGTCATTGACTCCTCAGTCAAAATTTTCAAGGGTCAAATTCAAATATCTGGGGGTACATTTTGTGCATATAGCATCTTGAGGGGCACATACATATTTTTATGTCACTGATGACAACATTTTGTCTAAAATTGACCTTGATGGAAATTATCGATACTGTTGGTTGCTTTTTAGTTTATTTAGGACCAGTAAATAAGCAATATATTTCTTAATTGTTTGTTAATTATTTGTATCTAAATAAAAACAATAAAATAAACAACAACATAGCAATTAACATTATAGTATACATATTTTCTTTCGACTTTTAATGCAATCCAAAACACTTAAAAACGCTTAGCTACAATGAATGCTCCGTTCAAGCGCGAAAGTATGACGTCCGAAAGTTCTCTCGTCCTTTTCCCTTAGTTTGTACTGACGGCTGGTAATGATAAATAAATATTTCTGATCCGGATTATATATTTTGTGACATTTCACAACACTACAAGAATAAATCATCGTCTTCATTGCCTGTTATGGTCAATTTAAAAAAAACTGCGCTTTCAGGGTACTGATATGTTGATTCACCTTACCACAAAGATGGCGGACAAACAGGTGCGCGCGCACCTTGGTGAAAAATCGATAACCATCTATACGAACAAGCTGGCAAGCAGTTACTCAATCGGAACTCCTCGGGTAATTCCGTCCTCGCGACAATCATACCTCGGATGCAATCGGAACTCCTCGGTTAATTCCGTCCTCGGGACAATCATGATTCGTGAATTATCCGAGGTGTTCCGATTGACCTCGGATGTATTTGGACAAACGACAAGCTGGCAAGCAGTTCCCAGCAAGCAGTTACTGGGTAAACTTTACAAACGAGCGGCGAGCGACAATATTACCCGATACTAATTTTAAATGTTGGCGGCTAACCGCTCTTTATGTAAGAGATTTAGAATAATAAAGTTTATGCCCAACAGTAGTTTTTTTTATTCATTTTAAGATTAAATCAGTTCGCAAAAGATGCAACGAAGGTAGCTTATTTTGAAAAGAAAAGAATCAGCTGATTAAGATTTAGAACTGAACGTGAAAGGTGTTAACGTTAGTTCAACAAATTAACATGAAGGTTCAACAAGAATATTATTTCGTCAAATAATATTACTTTTCTGAGTTAATAGGGATGGGGTGTGTATGTGTGTGAGTGTGTATGTGTGGGGTGTGGGGGGAGGTGGCGGGGTCGCAGGTCGGACTCTTTCCGACCCAGACAAGGCCGACATAGAGGAATTGTGACACCATTTCAAGGGGATCGAACCAGCTTGGAAAAAATCTTGGGACTGACTGCCAAAACGTGTCCCCGTAAGTGGTAAAAAATCCGCAATTTTTGGTTGCAGATATGCCTCTTTTCGACCAAAACAGGGCCGACACAGAGGAAATTTGACAGCACTTCTTCTTATGCATCCGAAAGAGCGTCGAACCGGCTTTCGAGTCCTGAAGAGGACTGCCTGAAAGAAGTGTAAAAACAAGGTAAAAATATCGAAAAAAGCTGGATTTTGGGTCGCAGATTCCGACCCCGACAAGGCCGACATAGAGGAAATGTGACACCACTTCTTCATATGCATGCGAAATAGGATAGAACCAGCTTTCGAGTCCTGAAGAGCCTTCAGCTCTATCTTGGGGATTACTACGTGATAAATGTGTCCATATTTGGTCAAAAATCCGCAAAGAAAGCTTACTTTCGGTCGCGGATAGGCCTCTTTTCGACCCAGACAAGGCCGACAAAGAGGAAATGTAACACCACTTCTTCATATACATCTGATCGAACCAGCTTTCGAGTCCTGAAGAGCCTATGGATTTATCTTGGAATAGACTGCCTGAGAAATGTCCCCGTAAGTGGTAGGAAATCTACAAAAAGGGGGATTTTTGGTCGCAGACAAGCCTCTTTCCGACCCCGACAAGGCCGACTTAGAACAAATGTCACACCACTTTTCGAGAATCATCTGAAACAGAATCGAACCAGCTTCCGGCTTCGGAAGAGTTTTTGGCTCTATTTTGGGGCTGACTGCCTGAAAATGTCTACGTAAGTGGTAGAAAACCTGCAAAAATGGGTGATTTTTGGTCGTGGATAGAACTCTTTCCGAACCCGGCAAGGCCGACATAGATGAAATGTGACACCACTTCTTCATATGCATCTGAAAGAGGATCGAACTAGCTTTCGACCGCCGAAGAGCTCTGGGCTCTATCTTTGGGATTCTAGCCCAATAAAATGTCGCCGTAAGTGGTAAAAAATCTGCAAAAAGCGCATTTTTTTTCGTGCATAGGCCTCTTTCCGACGCCAGCAAGGCCGACATAGAGAAAATATGACACCACCTCTTCATATGCATCTGAAAGAGGATCGAACCAGCTTTCAACTGCTGAAGAGCTTTCGGCTCTATCTTGGGGCTGACTGCCTCAAATATGTTTCCGTGTGCGGTAGAAAATCGGCAAAAAAGCGTATTTTTGGTCGCGGGTAGGACTCTTTCCGACGCCAGCAAGGCCGACATAGAGGAAAATTGACATCACTTCTTCATATGCATCTAAAAGAGAATCGAACCAGCTTTCGACCGCTGAAGAGCTTTTGGCTCTATCTTGGGACTGACTGCCTCAAATATGTTTCCGTGTGCGGTAGAAAATCGGCAAAAAAGCGTATTTTTGGTCGCGGGTAGGACTCTTTCCGTTTCCGACGTAAGCAAGGCCGACATAGAGGAAAATTGACATCACTTCTTCATATGCATCTAAAAGAGGATCGAACCAGCTTTCGACCGCTGATGAGCTTTTGGCTCTATCTTGGAGCTATCTGCCTCAAAAATGTCGCCGTAAGTGGTAGAAAATCTGTAAAAAGGCGTATTATTGGTCGCGTATAGGCCTCTTTCCGAGCCCGACAAGGCCGGCATAGAGGAAAATGTGACACCACTTCGTCATACGCATCTGAAAGAGGATCGAACCAGCTTTCAACTGCTGAAGAGCTTTTGGCTCTATCTTGGGGCTATCTGCCTTAAATATGTTTCCGTATGTGGTAGAAAATCGGCAAAAAAACGTATATTTGGTCGCGGGTAGGACTCTTTCCGACCTTGACAAGGCCGACATAGAGGAAAATTGACTTCCTCTAAAAGACCTCCGTATGTGGTAGAAAATCTCCAAAACAGCATATTTTTATTCTCGTATAGACCTCTTTCCGACCTCGACAAGGCCGACATAGAGGAAATGTGACACAACTTCTTCATATGCATCCGAAAAAAGCTCGAACCAGCTTTCGAGTCCTGAAGAGCCTTTGGCTCTATCTTGGGGCTGACTGCCTCAAAAATGTCTCCATTAGTGGTAGAAAATCTGCAAAGAAAGCGGATTTTTGGTCGCATATAGGCCTCTTTCCAACCCGACAAAGCCGACATAGAGCAAATGTGACACCACTACTTTATATGCATATGAAAGAAGATCGAACCAGCTTTCGAAACCTGAAAAGCCTGTGGCTCTATCTTTGGGCTGACTGCCTCAAAAATGGCACCGTATGTGGTAGAAAATCTGCAAAAAGGGGGATTTTTCATCGCGTATAGACCATTTTCCGAACCCGACAAGACCGACAAAGAGGAAATGTGAGACCACTTCCTCATATGCATCGGAAAGAGGATCGAACCAGCTTTTAACTGCCGAAGAGCTTTTGGCTCTATCTTGGGGCTGACTGCCTCAAATATATCTCCGTAAGTGGTAGAAATCTGCAAAAAAGGGGATTTTTGGTCGCGTATAGAACTCTTTCCGACCCCGGCAAGGCCGACATAGATGAAATGTGACACCACTTCTTCATATGCATCTGAAAGAGGATCGAACCAGCTTTCGACCGCTGAAGAGCTTTTGGCTCTATCCTGGGGTTGACTGCCTCAAAAATGTCGTCGTAAGTGGTAGAAAATCTGTAAAAAGCATATTTTTGGTCGCGTATAGATCTCTTTCCGAGCACGACAGTTCGCACTGGGCATTCAATTTGCGCACACCGTGTAGGTGCTCTTCAGTATAAAGAGGGAAGTTAAGTAAATAATTAAATAAGTAGTTATCTGAAATAAATCGTTGAGCTATCATGAGCTAGGTGATTTGTAATAAAGCACAGTAAGCAGAAAAAAGAAAAATCTGTCTAAGACGTGTTAGGTTTGTAAACAAATAATTACATATACATGTATTTGGGAAGTATGAGTCAAACCAAACAAGTTACATGTTTGGTTGCTCTGTCTAATGCTATAACTTGTTTCCAAGCAATACCAAATAACAAAACACTTTCTTAAAGAGGATATAACATAATATCTGGAGTTTTTTTATTTCTAAACAAATATATCTTTAATACCAATGGTAGAAGACAAATATCCATTAATTCAAAACTGAATGGAGAAAAATGGGATGTGAAAATGTGAAAAATACAACATATCAGTTGTGTTAATTTTCAAATTCTGTTTATTTTCTATAAAACTTGCTTCACCCTAAGAGAATATTTTATACCTATTACATACCCCAACATTTATACCGTATTTTCCTATATAATACTTGTTGATTTATGCACGTGTATTTTGAAGTTAGTTTTCTCAAGCTTATTCCATTGACAATACTTTATTGTTGTATATTGTCCTGCCTTACTCAATGTTTGCAGTGATTATAAAAATGGGACATGTTTTTTTCATGCACGTGTCCCAGATCCAGGTGAATACAGAGAAAACATGCCATTATTACTGTGCTAATTCTCACTATAACATAAGCATTGTTAGTTGTATTTGCTCATTCTATTATTTATTCAGTAAAATAAAGTCGCAGCGCATATTTGTCGACTATGCATGATAGATTTCCATATAGAGCCATTAATTGATCGAATTTGTCAAATGTTTAACGAGCATATGCTTCAGTTGTACCCATTTTACAAAATGAATAAATAAAATAAATAAAACTAAGTCTTATCATGTTTTTCTTTTGACGTGTTCAGCATACATAGAACTATAAAATAAGACAAAATGAAAAATATTAAACTGTTTTCAAAAAATGTGTCAAACTGAGAAAGGAACTGATTTACATAATACATTGTGGTCAAGTTATCATACTGTATTAAAAATCGAATATATTTTTTTACATTACAGTGCGTATGCTATCTATTCATGTTTTGTTAATAAATCGCTTGTATGCAACACATTTAAATAATTCTTTTTAGAGAATACTATTAGTCATACTATTATTGTATGTTTAAATCTTTGTAAACATAAAAAAGTGCTTGTAAAAACACAGCGAAACTCTGTGACCCTATGGTCAGTGTAATGGTGAAAACAAAAACAAAACAACGAGCCCTCTGTTTTGTCTATATTTGAATGAAGCATAGTTTAACAAAATATGTAAAATTGAAGAAATCATTAAAAGGAAATAAAATATAGGAATCCTCTTCACAACGCGTGTTGTCCTATTCCTTAACTCGTATAAAATATACCAATCATTCTATATATCAACTACAATTAAAGTGTGTAATATTATCAATAAATTAGCAATGTTACTTCATTGCGCTATCTCTCTCTCTCTCTCTCTTCTCTCTCTCTTCTTGCTCTCTCTCTCTTCTCTATTTCTTCTCTCTCTGTCCCTCTCTCTTATCTCTCTCCCTTCTCTATTTATCTCTTATATGATCTTTATCTACGCTATCTCTATATATACTCTCCTTTATTTCTCTCTTTCGCGCCTCCTTCTTAATATAGAGATTACTAGCTCTCTCTAATCCTCAAATTCTTCTATATATCGCTACTATTCCTTAGCGCATGTATCTATTTTATCTCTTTCGGTACTCTTCTCTATCTCTTCTCTCTACTCTCTTCTCTCTCTCGTATACCTCTTCCCTCTTATCCGTCTATCTCTCTCTATACTTCTATTCTCTCTCTCTCTTCTCCCTCTCTCTCTCTTCTCTCTCTCTCTTTCTCTCCTTTCGCTCTCTCTTCTCTCTCGCGCTCTTCTCTTTCTCCCTCTCTTCTCTCTCTCCCTTCTCTTCTCGTCTCTTCTCTCTCACATCTCTCTCATCTCTCTCTCTCTCTCTCTCTCTCTTTCTCTCTCTCTCTCTCTCTCTCTCTCTCTCTCTCTCTCTCAGTCATTCTTTTATTGTCAAAAATGGGATCTACAAGTTCACTACGAGAGGCTAAGATAAACAATATTGATCAGGTGTGTGCATGTCCTTACTCCTTTGGGAAAGTGTCATGGCTATCGATTATAAAACGACCAGAGATTTGCACTTAACACCTAGTATCCTTTGTCAGTTCAAATTAGGGTTTGAAGATATCAATTACGCATGTACTACTTCAGCTGACCAATATAGATGCCCATAACATTTCTGTAAATTGCAGCAGAAAAATGGGTTGTGTGTTTTGTTTTACAAGCTATAGAATTTTAAATATCGTTTTGAATTAATAAATATTATTATGATACATTGTCTTTTAAGTATTGAGTATACTTGTCTAAAATAAACTTATCTGCCCATAAGTTAAGGATTGTAACAGGAACCATCGATAGAATTATTATTTAGTCTATTTTGTTCATTGTCTCAGAATGCATATTAGTTTTATCAGAAATTTCCATGGTTCTATCAGTGAACACATTTGTCGTAAAATCGGAATAACTTAACAAATAAATAATCCGTATCATTATAACTATTATTATTTGTCTTAATTAAATTGTTAAATACCCCCTCCACACACATGGTATTTTACCTAAAATTACGTTCATTTACCTTAATGAGATTTTTTTTTACATATGCAACTTAATTGTTGTTAATTTGAATGTGAACACATGTATTTTGTTGTGAGCACTGGCTGCAGTGTCAGTTGTTATAAATACCTACACTATTTAATTTACTTTTCAGTCAAACGTAAGCGTCTTATGACATGAGAACAATTTGCAAATATTTAACTGTTCTAAGAATTATGTCATGTAAACGTGTCAATAACAGTTTGCTCTTAACTTTGATGTTTTCCTAAATCGAAGCAAAATAGTTTTCCATGTATATCCACTACAAGATATGTGCGTGTACAAATTTCGGAGAGGCTACTTAATTTGATTGTTTTTAAAATAAAGTACGATTTTAGAAATATTGAAAAACACCATCTTTCACCTTAACCTTTACTTTTACCTTTACCAAAGATCCATATGTCTATGCTTTTACGAGACTTTTAGAGGCAAATTTTATATAAAAGAAATACAATGAAACATCGAAGAAAAAGCAAGCAAGATATTGTTCGCTTGGAAGGTCTTCCTAAAATGTGAAGTGGTGTTAGATTTCCGCTATGTCGGTCTTGTCGGTGTCCGAAAGAGGCCTCACCGCGACAAAGAAAATCCGCTTTTTTTTCGGATTTCCGACCAAATATATATAAAGCCTTTCTCTGTGTGCAGATATTTGATCAAATACGGAGACATTTTCATGATATTCATCCGGAAGATAGAGCCAAAGGCTCTTCAGTAGTTGGAAGATGGTTTGATCCTCTTTCGAATGTATACAAAGAAGTGGTTTCACATTTCCCCTATGTCAACCTAGTCGAGATCGGAAAAAGGCCTATCCGAGACCAAAAAAAATCCCATTTTTCCTTATTTTCGACGATATTTTTTACAGGCACTCACTTCCAAGAGAGAGCCCAATGCTCTTCTGGAGACGAAAGCTGGTTCGATCCTCTTTCAGATGCATATGAAGAAGTGGTGTCACATTTTCTCTTTTTCGGCCTTGTCGGGGTCGGAAAGAGGTCTATACGCGACGAAAAATGCCCCCTTTTGCAGATTGCCTACCACTTACGGAGACATTTTTGAGGCAGTCAGCGCCAAGATAGAGCCAAAGGCTCTTCAGGACTCAAAACCTGGTTCGATCCTCTTTCAGATGCATATGAAGAATTGGTGTCACATTTCCTCTATGTCGGCCTTGTCGGGGTCGGAAAGAGGCCGATCCGCGAACAAAGATCCCACTATTTGTGCAGATTTACTACCACTTACGGAGACATTTTCAGGCAGTCAGCCCCCAAGATAAAGTCACAGTCTCTTCAGAACTCGGAACCTGGTTCAATCCTCTTTCAGATACATGTGAAGAATTGGTGTCACATTTCCTCTATGTCGGCCTTGTGGGGGTCGGAAAGAGGTCTATACGCGACGAAAAATGCCCCTTTTTGCAGATTTACTACCACTTACGGAGACATTTTTGAGGCAGTCAGCCCCCAAGATAGAGCCAAACGCTCTGCGGCACTTAAAAGCTGGTTCGGTCCTCTTTCAGATGCATATGAAGAAGTGGTGCACATCTCCTCTATGTCGGCCGTGGGGTCGAAAAGAGGTCTCTACGCGACCAAAAATCCCCCTTTGGCAGATTTCCTACCACTTATGGAGACATTTTTGACGCAGTCAGCCCAAAAATAGAACCGAACGCTCTGCGTGCGGCAGTTAAAAGCTGGTTTGATTCTCTTTCAGATGTTAATGAATAAGTGGTGTCACATTTCCTCTATGTCGGCCTTGTTGCAGTCGGAAAGAGGTCTATCCGAGACCAAAAATGCCTTTTTTTGCAGATTTTTTTACAAATTAGACAGATATCTTTCAGTCAGTCAGCTCCGAAATAGAGCTTAATCTCTTCACAAGTCGAAAGCTGGTTCGAACGTCTTTCACATGCACATGAAGATGTGGTATCACATTTCCTCTATGTCGGCCTTGTCGGGGTCGGAATGAGGCTTATCTGAGACCAAAAATCGGAGTTCTTTGCAGATTGTTTACCGAATACTGAGACTTTTTCAGGCGGTCAACCCCAAGATAGTGCCAAAAGCTCTCAAGCATTTCAAAGCTGGTTCGATCTTCTTTCAGATGCATATGAAGAAATGGTGTCAAATTTCTTCTATGTCGGCCTTGTCGCGGTCCGAAAGAGGTATATCCGCGACTAGAACTCCCCATTTTTGCAGATTTTTTTTACCAACAACTGAGACATTTTTCAGGCAGTCATACCCAAGATAGAGCCATAAGCTCTTCATGAGTTGAAAGCTAGTTCGATCCTCTTTTAGATGCATATGAAGAAGTGGTGTCACATTTATTCTATGCCGGCCTTGTCGGGGTCGAAAAGAGCTCTATCCGTGACCCCAAATCCCCCTTTTTTGCAGATTAGTTGCCGATTACCGAGACATTTTTCAGGCAGTCAGTCCCAAGATAGAGCCGAAGGCTCATCAGGAGTTAAAAGCTGGTTCGATCTTCTTTCGGATGCATACAAAGCAGTGGTGTCACAATTCCTCTATGTCGGCCTTGTCGGCGTCGGGAAGAGGCCTATCCGAGAGAAAAATCCGTGTTTTTTTTTTCTCTTATAATCGACCAAATACGGCGACATGTTTAAGGAAGTCACCCCCGAAATAGAGCGAAAAACTTTTTAGGAGTCAAAGGCTGGTTTGTTCCTCTTTCGGATGCATATGAAGTGGTGTCACATTTACTCTATGTCGGCCTTGACAGCCTCGGAAAGAGGCCTATCAGCGACAAGAAAGCTGCTAATTTTGCGGATTTTCGACCAAATTTAGAGCCAATTTTCAGGCAGTCAGCCCTCAGAAAGAGCCAAAGGCCCCTAGGGAGTGAAAAGCTGGTTCGATCCTCTTTCGTATGCATATAAAGAAGTGGTGTCATATTTCCTCTATGTCGGCCTTGTCGGGATCAGAAAGAGGTCTATCAGCGACTAAAAGCTGCTAATTTTGCAGATGTAGGACCAACTACAGAGACATTTTTCAGGCAGTCAGCTCCAAGTTAGAGCCAAAGGCTCTTCAGTACTCCATAGCTGGTTTGATCCTCTTTCGGATGCATATGAAGAAGTGGTGTCACACATTTCCTCTATGTCGGCCTTGTCGGAGTCTGGAAAAGGCCTATGAGCGACCCAAATCTGCTAATTTTGCGGATTTTCGACCAACTACAGAGACATTTTTAAGGATCGGAAAGAGACCTGACCGTGACAAAATCTTTAACAAAAGTGTTTTAAGCATAGTGTTTTTCGCATTCTTCCTGGATAACGAGTATATTAAAGTGATAACATTATTTATTTCTGCATTATTTTAAGTAGTAACTTTAGTTCATAATTTCTTGCTTTTAAGTGGTGTACGAATTTAAGTATGTGTATTTTATCCATTCGGGAGTTTTATTTTAACCAAATAACATCAAACTCGACAATTTTAAGGTAAAATGATGAAAACACTCAGTTAAGAATATGTCACGTAACTATTATTTTGCATAGTTAGGTTTTGCATTTAATCCTTATGTCTAGATAGACAATCTATTTTCTCCATCCGAGGTTTCAATTCGCATTTCGCGCCAGCTTTAGTTCGTACCAATATTAGACAACTCGCCCCTTGTATTCGCTGTAGTGCGAGTTAGTGTAAACTAAGGAACGAGTGATGATACTGGATATAGGTGTTAATTGATATGCTTTGATGTTAATTGCTGTTTGCCGTTTGTAATTTTGATTTTTTTCGAGTTATTCAATATTGGTGCTTATTTTCCCTGACGCTGTTTGATTTGGTGCGAGTTGTGTAGTATTCTTCGCCGAAATATATATTAAGCATGAATTCTCGTGGATATCGAATCCATTTTTTTCATTTAATAACATAACAGATTTAAATTCAGCTCCTCTATTTGATATGCAATGAAAGTGATATTCATCAAGGTAAGAAGTTTCTAGTCTGTGCTGCTGTGAGTAAATAATTGCACGTTGATATATTTTACAAAAATGGCATAAAGAAATCGCATATTTACCAGTACCGTGATAGAGGCCGCGAGAACTGTGCAGAATGGTGCAAACTCAAAGTCTGTCATTGGAGACAAATTTTTTGCTAAAGCTTACTGTATCTGTTCGGTTATGTAGTAGAGCCTCTGCTGGCATTTACACTGTTTAATAAATATCTTTATCTAAAACTCAGTCACAGAGCAGGCATTTCCATCGACAAATAAAACAATCATTTTGACAGCAAATGGTGTTTGATGTCAAGTCCTAATACCTTGACAATGATCACTCACCGCAAAAAAAAAATGATCAAAATGTACATATTTTTGTTTAAATTAATATACATAATTCTGTTTAGATCAAAGTAAACTAAACTGGAAATATCCCTTTACCCTGGGCAGGAATAAAAGCCATTACCTTCTGCTTTGGAGTCAGGTTACTGTGCGTGGGTGGGTGGGGTATAGTATTAAGGTTTAGCGGTAAACAAAACAACAGAGCAGTTAAGGGTTTTAGTTTACTTAATACTTGTTTTAAGATTAATCAATTTTCACCAATCCCTGAGAAAATACATATGTTTCTCTATTAAATTAGTCACTAAACATAAAAAACGAACATATACACCCTAACAACAGGCATGTTTGAATAAGAACCTTTGAATCATGAGCTATGATACGTGTACAATTTACAAAGGCTTTGCAAACTAAATTTACTTTGGTCACTTGGTTTTCACTCATGCATGCAAATTGTAATTTCTTTATGCAGCAGATTGAGAAAACTTAATAATTTTTAATAATTCATGGTTATATCAACTATTTTACATAACAGTTAGTCTGGGTATAAGAACAAATATGTGAAAAAAACATTAGCAGCAATTTTCGTCACTTGTGTCTTTGAAGCACATTTTATTCTGATTTGATAACTACAGACACTAGAGTAAACATTAGCGGATCCAGGGGAAGGGGCGCATCCGCCCCTCCGATTCCCTAAAATTCCCGGACTATACATTTATTAACTTTAAAACGTTAAATACTTATATTTCCTATTTATAAACATATTTTTACCAATGAAATACAAGATCTAATAGTAAAACACAAACAGGTCTAGTTTCAAAAATATCTCGACACCACATTGTGGGTTCAGTTCAGGTAGGTGTTCACTCTGGCACTAATTATTTCCGTATTTTAACATTCTTTCGTCTTTTCGTAATTCCGCAATATAAACTCGCCACTATTTTTAACTTTAATTTTCCTGATTGGTCAACAATAATGGCAGCGCCTGCTAAACGTGCGAAACTCCAAAAGACATTGCTTTCTTTTTTTTAGCAGAAAAGATGAAGAAAGACGGTGAGATGTTCTTTTCTTATTTTTTCTTTGGAAGCATTGAAATGTTTGTAAATGCAATTTACATAGAAGTTCTGAGAACTTAGCTGATAAAGCCTACGTACATGTACGTCAGATCTATCATTATCATGCCCGATATAGTAATGTTTTACTGTAACACCCCTGTATTATTAACTTCTATACTTATTTTGTAGATTTGACACGGTTTGATTATTATTAAGTAAATCATAGAAGGTAGAATTCCGTTTGGATGCAATTCAAACTCATTAAAAGTACATTTATACTTACATGTAGACCTTTCAATACCGATTGAGGTAATGAACTATATGGGCGTTAATAACAGCCATAGTTAGGACAGTTTGCTGTGGTAGAGCATATGGGACAGAAGGCACCCGGGTCGATTTTTCAGACTAATTACAAAGCATTTATCAACACAAGGGGTCTAACCTAAAGTAAGAAGATCGGTGCTTCAAGTCGACCTTTCCAGGGAGAGTGGTGTCAATGGTGGGAAAAAACAACATTTTTTGGTGAAAGTCGACCACTAATTCAGAATATAAGTAAGATCTTCTTACTTTAGGTTAGCAACTTGCAATAGTCAAGTCAATCTAAGGCAAACATAGGGTCAACCCTGAACAAATTGCAAAAGAAACAACAAAAACATGTTCATGTAGTTTGTTATATGTATGATGTGGACAAAAAGTCTAGAAAAATCTAAGCACGGGAAACATATTTTTAAAACTATTGTTACATACCTATAAAAATGCAAACAGTAAAAATATTGAGGAGGCATTGTTGGTGGTAGGTACATTTACTAACATAGGTTCAGCCTATAACCCATGGTTTTCAAGTAAATAACTATGCATGTCCCAAAATGACAAAATAACAATAATTAATGAAAAATAGCAATACCCCGCCCACCGATATGCTGTCAGACAGTATTTCGGTTACAATTACAATTTGTACAAATGTGTAACTATTCTGTCCTATACTGAAACTATGTACTAACAGAACTATATATTTCAGAATATGGAACAGTAAATTACATATCTAATGTTATGACAGCAGTAGTTCTTATAGAAATTGATAAGCTGGTAGATATCCAGATAAATACATGTAGTATAAACAGAAAAAATCCACTTTCTGTATACCCTTATATATTATATTTATTCCAGCTAATAAACTTTAATTCATGATATTTCAGTTTATACTATTTCAAATGCAAACAGTGAAAATATTGAGGAGGCATTGTTGGTGTCAGGTAGATTTAATAACATAGGTTCAGCTTATAACCCATGGTTTTCAAGTAAATAACTATTTCAATTTCATCTAAAGTGAATGTAAATTATACATTTAGTACAAATTAAGTAAACATGAAAATAGAGCACACAAATTGCAATTAAAAGGTCTATACTAATGTTGTTACAATTTGCAGCCAATCCTACAGCTTTGATAATAAACTACTAAAATGTGCTTTGTACTTTCAAATAATATCATGTGCAATGTTCAGGGTTAATATATTCCGAACTGATTACTCATTAATACAAATATTTAATCACAGCATACTTGTTGATAACATACACAATAACACCCCAGGTAAGGTGTATGCAATGACTCGGTACAAAATTGATCTACAATGATAATGCACTTGATAGTGGTGATATTGATGATGATTCATAACAGAACAGAACAGAACATATTTTTACTCAGATTTGTACTCATGCACATCATCGTATTATATATACAATATACAAATATAGTATCCGGTTTAGTTATTAATATGAAAGAGAAGAAATAAAAATGACAATATATTAAGCTTTGTGTGATAGTTGCAATATAAAAGACATAAAAGAAACAACATTAGAGAATGAACCTTATGTATTGTTAACGCTTATGTTCCTTCTTACTAAGGTTGCTTTCTTGATAAAAAGGGCGAGATTAATAAGAATGTTCTTATCTTTTGAATTAAACACCAACATATCCCCCTCCATAAGTGGAAAACATCCAAGTTCTGTTGAAATTCATGAGAAAATTTACAAATAAAAGATAAACAAATATTTTCTGCTGTTGTCTATTTATTTTTAACATACTTCACAACTTTTCTAACTCCACACTTGTATCACTAGACATGGGAAAAAATCAAAGATAAACAGACTGTTTACTGTTTAATATAATGGATATAAGATAGGATACTCTTCTGAACATGCACTAAACTCATCATCTTCTACTATTATTTTGACCAGTGTCATTCAGGAGTAAGTTTTCAAAAGTTTTCATTATAAAACATCGTGCTAAAATGTGAAATTAATTAGTAAAACAGACCAGTAACCTGATTAATCTGCTAAAAAATACTAATGTGGATGTAGAAGAGTTTTAAAAGTAAGACAATCAACACATTTATGAATAGAACTTCTCCAAATAAATTTGTTTTAATAAATATAACATTCTTTTGACTAAGTTGCACAAATGTTTTAATGACTTAATGTGAGGAGGTCTTTCAGCTGACTTGCTGTGGTTCTACCCGGACATACATCTGGTGTTTTCCTCCTCCAAAAAGCTGGACGTTGCTAAAATGATCATAAATGGTCGCTGCATTGTATTTTAAACAAAAAAAAAAAAGAAAAGAAAAACTAAAATAAATAGTGCCTTGATGCTTTTCACCTAGATTAACTATGAAAGAAAATTACTGTCTCTAAAAGACTGACAGAAGAAACAACTAACAGCATAAAGCCTGCATTCTTTTCCTTAGAGCTTACTATGTATATATGTGTATAAAGAAGGACATGTTATTTTGACAATATTGTTTAATAAAAATATATATTCAGCACTTTTCTGTGAACTATCCTGGTTAATGGTATTATTTTATGAATGAAAAAACAAAAAAAAAAAAAAAAAGAGTGTAATGAATCAAGCTAATAGAATAACAGAATTTTATAAGCCTTTTTATCGCGTGGATTCGGGTCCCATTTGGGTCGAAGGATATGATATGATGTCATATGATGTGTTATGATGTACCTTAGTAAATACAAAAGGCCATCTGGTCTATCAGTACATAATGATATCATTAAGGATAACATAAAACATCGGTTCAATAGCGATATATCTATACAATGATAAACAGGTATTTAACTAGTAGAAAAAATTAAGGAGAAAACTAGAACGATTTTATCAGTTAATATTAAATATGGTACTATATCTCATGCAATCATATACAGTTCAAAGAACAATAGTTAACAAGATAATTAAATATTTAGATCAGTAATGTTTATCGTCCTTTTACGTACCTGGTATTCATATATTTGTTTATTGGATTTTTATCTTTTCAAAAAGAATCCCCCTGGCTGGTAATCAATTAACAACGTGTACAGAATAGTAATCTGCAAAGTATGAATGCTGGGAAGACTCCGAAAATGTTCAAAGGCGTTTCATTCAGTGAAACTAACAAAGAAGCACTCTTAATATTTTGTGACGCCTCAAAGCAAGCGATTGCAGTAGTTTACTATGTGAAATTGTGGGACATAAAAGGTGAGACTGTTTGGGGATTTTGCATAGCAAATTTAGCCCTAAAGAAATCTAATCTTGAACTGTGGGCTGCAGCGCTGAGATCGTATCAAAACAACTAGATGTACCGATGTCACTAATCCATTTCTTTTTACGGAAAGTAAAGTTTTATTAAGATAGATTTGTAATCAGACTAGAAGGTTTTACAACTACGTGTACAGTAGATTTTGAAAGTGTCATCCCCTACACAGTGGAGATATATTGCCTCGGACAAGATTTATGTTGACACAGCAACTCGAGTTGCTGTGACCAGACATCGACAAAACTGTCCTCCAACGGTCCTGACCAGATAATATTGGCCTGGACCGATACAAATGACTAGGGTGTCGGTCCGACTGACCGACATATCGGTCCCTCTGGCCGACATATAAAAAAAAAGAAGGTGCACGTGACAACAATAAAACCCATGACATTCGTATCACGCCTGAATTGTTTTACGCATCGGTTTGAACCAGTCTCGATCTGGCGTTGGAGTTGGGAAAAAGATGATCTATAATTCAAAGATGTCTCTTGGAGAAAGTTGTTTGCTTTTGTTTCTAAATTAAATATTTGTAATTAGCTCCCAGAACATAGATTAAATCTTTTCTATTTAAACACCTTTAGGTCTCGGACAAAGCTATAAAATGCATGTAAAACTAAAACGGACTGACTTTTGAAATAATTTCTCACCTGAAAACCAGGAGACTACATGAACAAGTTATCAGAAAAAAGTTATACGTATTCCGGTATGAATTTATAGCAACAACTGTTTATATTTAATCTTAAATGTTGGTAGAAAAACATTTACGATTTTCCACATGAAAGTCTTCTGATAGGGCTATTATGTTTGTTAAAAGGGTATCAAGTCAGTACAATAATGTAAGCGTGTTACAGAAAGTGACGGTCAGTTAGATAAAGCTGAAATAGTTGTAGCTTCTGGGGTGTTTGTAACATGTTTTTCTTTCTTTCTTGGATTTGATCTAGTGACCTACCATTGGCCTGACGTGACCCAGTTACAAAATCGGTTAAGAGCTTAACTTTTGACCCAGCGACGAAGTTTCGGACCCATCTTGACACAATTACAAGCTAACTGAAGATGTTTCTGCAGGCAAACATTCTGGCCAAGTTTAGTGAAGATTTGGTCGAAAATGTGGCCTCTGGTGTGTTCACATATTGTTCTTGTTGTTGTTGTTTTTAAATGACATAGTGACCTACTTTACGACCTCACGTGACCCAATTACGAGCTCAATCAAGATTTCTTGCAGCCAAACATTCCGAGATTGGTGAAAATTGGCGAAGAAAAGGCCGAATTGGCTATTTCTCACGTCTTTTAGATCGCTTTGATCTCATGCATTTGTGTTACATTTGCATAACCATGCCCACAAAAAGAGGATCGCAATGTACATGTATACTAACATAGTGAATATCTAATAAGGAGTTAATATGTATCTAAATGAGTAAATAAACTCAAAAAATACGATTAGACTTATGTTGTTACACAAAGAAGGTTATCTTATCGTGTTCCTAAACCAGCTACTGCCTTATAGGCACATTTGCATAATCCCTCCCATACACACTAGCTAAAGGTGAGTTTTGACAAAAATATAATAGTTAATTATATAAAAGACTAACTAAAGGTGAGTTTAAACAAAAATATAATAGTTTATCATTTAAAAGGTTAACTAAAAGTGAGTTTCAACAAAAATATTATTGTTCATCATATATAAATTAGACGGCGATGTTATAGCAGTATTAGTATACTCATAAAACTTGTTCATAAAACAAAGCAACGCTTATTAATTAGTTGTTCACTTATTTATCGAAATGAATGTGAGGTTATATTGTTTCACTCATATATATTTTACATATATTTACATTTTATTTATTTAGGTGTACTCAAGTATGATAGTTCATTTGCAAAAAGAAACAATGGAATCAGAAAAATATAATAAATCTTAAATGATATGTGTCTATTTCTTAATAATGTTGACCTATACAACTCGGTCCCATCTCAAACAGTAAGGTCCCATCTCAAGGCCCCGTTTCCCGTAGTAAGGTATTATCAACCTCTGTAACGTCCCATATCCCGTTGAAGCGTTCTATCCTACGCATTAACGCCCCATCTCGCGCAGTAACGTCCCATCTCACGCGGTAAGGTCCGATCTCACGCAGTAACGTCCCATCTCAAGCAATAAGGTCCCATATCACGTATTAACATCCTGTCTCACCATTACCACCACACCTCACGTAGTAGGTTCCCATCTCACGTAGTTAGGTCCTGTCTTACGCATTCATTTCGCATCTCACGTAGTAAGTTCCCATCTCACGCAGTAAGGTCCCTCCTCACGTAGTAAGTTTCCATCTGATGCAGTAAGATTCAATGTCACGCAACAACGCCCCATCTCACGCATTACGGTCACATCTCACGCAACAATGTCCCATCACACGCAGTAAGGTATCATGTCACGCAGTAACGTCCCATCGCACGCAATAAGGTTGTATCGCACGCTGTAACGTTCAGTCTCACTCAGTAAGGTCCCATCTCACGCAGCAAGGTCTTGTCTCACCATTAACATCACATCTCACGTAGTAGGTTTCCATCTCACGCAGTAACGTCCCATCTCACGCACAACGTCCCATCTCACGCAGTAACGGTCCATCTCACGTACAATGTCCCATCTAACGAAGGCACGTCCCATGTCACACAGTAAGGTCCCGTATCACGTAGTAAGTTTCCATCTCAAGCAGTAAGGTTCCATCTTACGCAGTAACGTCCCATCTCAAGCAGTAAGCTCCCATTTCACGCAGAACCTTCCGATATCACGCAGCAACGTTTCATCTCACGCAGTAAATTCCCATCTCACGCAGTAACGTCCCATCTCACGCAGTACGGTCACATCTCCCGAAGTAAGGTACTGTCTCACCATCACACGTAGTAGGTATCCATCTCAAGTAGTTTAGTCCAGTCTCACGCAGTAACGTCTCAGCCCACGTAGTAAGTTCCCATCGCACACAGTAATGTCCCACCTAACGCAATAAAGTTCCATCTCCCGCAGTAACGTCTCATCTCACGCAGAAACGTGCAATCTCACGTAGTAAGGTCCTGTCTCACCATTATCATCACGTCTCACGCAGCAACGTTCCCATCTCATGCAGTAATGTTCCTCCTTACGCAGTAAGTTTCCATCTCACGCACTCACGGCCCATCTCACGCAGTACTGTCCCGTCTCACACAGTAACGTCCCATCTCACGCATGAACGTCCCATCTCACTCAGTAAGAATTCATCTCACGCAGTAACGTCCCTTCTCACGCAGTAAGGTCCCATCTCACGCATTAACCTTCAATCGCACGCAGTACGGTTACATCACACGCAGTGAGGTCCCTTCTCACGTAGTAAGTTTCCATCTCACGCAATACGGTTACATCACACGCAGTAAGGTCCCTTCTCGCGTAGTAAGGTCCCATCTCACGCATTAACCTTCCATCTCACGCAGTACGGTTACATCACACGCAGTAAGGTCCCTTCTCGCGTTGTAAGTTTCCATCTCACGCAATAAGGTTACATCTCGCGCAGTAAGGTCCCTTCTCGCGTAGTAAGTTTCCATCTCACGCAATACGGTTACATCACACGCAGTAAGGTCCCTTCTCGCGTAGTAAGGTCCCATCTCACGCATTAACCTTCCATCTCACGCAGTACGGTTACATCTCGCGCAGTTAGGTCCCTTCTCGCCTAGTAAGGTCCCATCTCACGCATTAACCTTCCATCTCACGCAGAACGGTTACATCACACGCAGTAAGGTCCCTTCTCGCGTAGTAAGTTTCCATCTCACGCAATAAGGTTACATCTCGCACAGTAAGGTCCCTTCTCGCGTAGTAAGTTTCCATCTCACGCAATACGGTTACATCACACGCAGTAAGGTCCCTTCTCGCGTAGTAAGGTCCCATCTCACGCATTAACCTTCCATCTCACGCAGTAAGGTTACATCTCACGCAGTAAGGTCCCTTCTCGCGTAGTAAGTTTCCATCTCACGCAGTACGGTTACATCACACCCAGTAAGGTCCCTTCTCGCGTAGTAAGTTTCCATCTCACGCAGTAAGGTTACATCTCACGCAGTAAGGTCCCTTCTCGCGTAGTAAGTTTCCATCTCACGCAGTACGGTTTACATCTCGCGCAGTAAGATCCCTTCTCGCGTAGTAAGTTTCCGTCTCACGCAGTACGGTTACATCACACGCAGTAAGTTCCCTTCTCGCGTCGTAAATTTCCATCTCACGCAGTACGGTTTACACCACACGCAGTAAGGTCCCTTCTCGCGAAGTAAATTTCCATCTCACGCAGTTACATCACACGCAGTAAGGTCCCTTCTCGCGTAGTAAATTTCCATCTCACGCAGTACGGTTTACACCACACGCAGTAAGGTCCCTTCTCGCGAAGTAAATTTCCATCTCACGCAGTTACATCACACGCAGTAAGGTCCCTTCTCGCGTAGTAAATTTCCATCTCACGCAGTAAGGTTCCATCTCACGCATTAACGTTCAATCTCAGTACGGTTTACATCACACGCAGTAAGATCCCTTCTCGCGTAGTAAGTTTCCATCTCACGCAGTAAGTATTTCACGTAGTATTTCACGTAGCATGCTTAAAAATGAGTAATATGTTTTGTTGTGGAGCTATACTTCACGCAATATTGCCAGAGGTACTACAGTCATATATCATACATTAGAATAAACTATAAAGCACTAGAGTTACATGTTGCACCACATTAAAGTCCCTTGCTACGTTTTAGAAACAATTAGAGTTAACTCGCAATATGAAATTATCATAGCGCTAATTTTTTTATTGACACATTCATTCATGATTAAACAAAATTTTCCTTTAAATAAAAGTCAACTAAATCGTAAATCAAGATAATTTATTAAACAGTTTTTTAATGATAAAGAAAGCATAAACTGACGCAATCCTTAAACGGTCAAGGACACACGCGTACACATACACACATTTTGAAGTATTTATATGAACTCAAGTTCGCTTTAAACAAGTTTAACACAATAAGTTGCACATACTAAGTGACTATTACAAAACACAAGTAATATTTTACGTATGCTATTTACAAAATGAGGGAGGACACCGTGTAAATGTGTCTTGTCCATATAACACAAGTATCCATACATTATTCTATCCTAAGGTTGGCACCTTTAATTATACATTCAGTTAATTAGCGAATCAGACTTTAGAGGGCTAAACATTAATTCCCCTAAATACTACAGTCAATAAACTAGTTTTGAAATCCGTAATTATGACGATTAAGCATAGGATACAATAAAGCAGAAATGATTTTCAACTGATGTTTTCAGATAGAATCACTTTGTATAAAAATGAGAAATCAATTGTTTTGAATATGGTGTTAACATGTCATGCATCTCAGACAGAATGGTCACAAAATGCTGATTGGCTAAAACATACAATGAAGATAAACTATATACGAAGCAAATGCAATGTCTAAATCTGCAAATATACCAATCAAACTTACATCTATGTTTCAGGTAATATGGCACTATAATTATACTTTTATATAGTGCATTTTAAAATCAACTGTCATAGGAAATGTAGTAATAATGTGCATGATTAAAACATCTACAAACAACTAGTTAAAGATTGTTATTTCAAAATGAAATAAACTTGA
The DNA here is from genome assembly GCA_007844125.1 of Sinonovacula constricta. Taxonomy (NCBI): domain Eukaryota; kingdom Metazoa; phylum Mollusca; class Bivalvia; order Cardiida; family Solecurtidae; genus Sinonovacula; species Sinonovacula constricta. The sequence goes on along the minus strand of CM017563.1, from coordinate 56,109,996 downwards.
TTCCTCTTTTTTTCTATGTGTGTATAATGTGCATACTTTCAATGAGGCTGTTTTGGGGCCAAAAAAAAAAAAAGAAATGTAGAATAGCATAATATATAACATACATTTGAAATTTAAAGTGATGGGACTCTACTACGTACAATGGGGCCTTACTTAGTGAGATGGGACGTTACAGCGTGAGATGGTACTCTACTGCGTGAGATGGGGCGTTACTGCGTGAGATCAGACTTTACTCTGAGATGGGAACTTAGAGTGTGAGAAACGACCTTACTATGTGAGATGTGACGTTACTGCGTAAAATGGCACCTTACTGCATCCGATGGGACGTTACTGTGTGGTATGTGACCTTAATGCTTCAGATGGGACCTAATTGCGTGAGATAGGACCTTACTGCGTGAGATAGATCCTTACTGCATGAGATGGGTCGTTACTGCGTAAAATGGGAAGTTACTGGGTGAGATGGGGCCTTACTACGTGAGATAGCACCTTACTGCGTTAGCTTGGACCTTACTGCGTGAGATGGGACCTTACTGCAAGAAGATGCGAGGTAACTGCGTGAAATAGGACCTTACTGCGTTAGATGGGACCTTACTGCGTGAGATGGGACCTTACTGCGTGCGATGGGACCTTACTACGTGAGATGGGACCTTACTGCGTTAGATGGGACCTTACTGCGTGAGATGGGACCTTACTACGTGAGATGGGATCTTACTGCGTTAGATAGGACCTTACTGCGTGGCTGGGACCTTACTGCAAGAAGATGTGAGGCAACTGCGTGAAATAGGACCTTACTGCGTTAGATGGGACCTTACTGCGTGAGATGGGACCTTACTGCGTGAGATAGGACCCTACTGCGTTAGATGGGACCTTACTGCGTGAGATGGGACCTTACTACGTGAGATGGGACCTTACTGCGTTAGATAGGACCTTACTGCGTGAGATGGGGCCTTACAACGTGAGATAGGACCTTACTGCGTTAGATGGGACCTTACTGCGTGAGATGGGACCTTACTACGTGAGATGGGACCTTACTGCGTTAGATAGGACCTTACTGCAAGAAGATGTGAGGTAACTGCGTGAAATAGGACCTTACTGCGTGAGATGTGGCGTTACTGCGTGAGATGGGTCCTTACTAAGTGAGATGGGTCCTTACTAAGTGAGATGGGATCTTACTAAGTGAGATGGGACCTTATTAATTGAGATCGGACGTTCCTACGTGAGATGGCGCGTTACTAGGTGAGATGGAGATCCTGCTTAAGATGATACCTTTCTATGTGAGATGGGACCTTATTGCGAGAGGATGGAAAGTAACAGCGTGAGATAGGACCTAACTACGAAATATGGGACGTTACTGTGTGAGACGGGACTTTACTGTGCGACATGGTACTCTACTACGTGAGATTCGACCCTAGCACGTAAGATGATACTCTACTATGTGAAATGGAAGATAACTGCGTGAGATGGGACGTTAATGCGAGAGACGGAACCTTAGTGCGTGAGATGAGACTTTACTACATGAGATGGGACGTTACTTCATGAGATGGGGCCTTACCGCATGAGATAAGACTCTACTACGTGATAATCCACTCTACTTCGTATGATGTGCCTTAACTACGTAAAATGGTGCTTTACTACGTGTGATGGGACATTACTGCGTGAGATGTCACCTTACTGTGTGAGATGGGACTCGACTGCGTGAGATTCGACTTTACTACTTTAGATGGTACTAAACTACGTAATATGGGGCCTTACTACGTGAGATGGGATGTTACTGCGTGACATTGGACCTTATTGCGTTAAATGGGAATCTACTGTGTAAGATGGGGCCTTACTGCGTGAGATAGGACGTAACTGCTTGAGATGGGACTTAACTGCGTGAGATGAGACGTTACTGCGTGACATGGGACGTTACTTTGTGAGATGTGACCTTAACGCGTGAGATAGGACCTTACTGCGTGAGATGGGAGCTTACTGTGTAAGATGGGAGCTTACTGTACGAGATGAGACTCTACTAGTTAAGATGGGACTCTACTACGTGATATGGGACCTTACTGTGTGAGATTATACTCTACTACGTAAGATGAGACTCTACTACGTGAAATGGGACCTAACAGCGTGAGATGGGATCTTGATACATGATACGAAGGGTTAATTGTGAGATGGGACTGTACTATGTGAGATGGGACTCCACAGTGTGAAATGGAACTTTAATGCGTTAGACGGGACGTAAGCGCGTGAGATGGGACTACCACGTGGGATGTAACTCGTTTAAGTTAGATGTGTCGTTTTAGCGTGAGATGGGACTCTACTATGTAAGATGGGACGTTACTCCGTGAGATGGGATCTTACTACTGACATTCTGTCTTAATGCACGAGAGTTGACGCTAATGCTTAGATGTTTCTAGAATGATCGATATGTGGCTCTACTGCGTGAGACGTTTCTATACTGCACGATATGTGACTACTACGTGAAATGTGAAAATCTAGATTAAGGATTTCCATGTGTACATTTCTTGTGTAAAACTTTGATAAATCCATATATTTTCATTAAGAGGGAACTGGTGTAGTATAGTGAGTACCAATATACTTACACACATATTTTAAAATAGAATCTGGCCATGTCAATCTTGATGTTTGAAATCTGTGACCGCACATTTCTTCCATTTTGCAACCACCAACATGGAATATCTCGGCCATTTCTACGATATCCTTAGCTTAAGGGAAAGCGTCAGGAAGTGCCGTTGTGTCAATCATCTAAGCCACTGAGGATGTATCAAGTGTGCTCACATGTAATCCAGTCGGAACACAATATTTAGAATTGGTGTGGTGCTATTTTTAGATTTTACTTTGTATCACATCTTGATTTCCTAGAAATCTTAACGATAGCGATATCAAAATGATGATTTAGGTTCAAGTGTTATACACTTATGATGGCTGATTGATAAGTTGCAAGCATCATATGTAAGGGTTTGACTTTAGTCGGATATACAATCCTCCTTAATATCTATACACTTTTTCCAGCGAAGTTTGAGTACCACTTTTAAAGAAAATCAAGATCAGGAGAGTAAGGCAATTGATTGAGTATCTGCCTCATTAGCTTGATCTTGCTCTATCAGACTTTCTTCTTTAAACTAAAATTGACAAAGGCCATTTTCGGCACCCACTATTGGTCAGGCGATAACGTCAAACATGCAGTCAGTTACTTTCTGAACGGTTAAAAAGGGAGTTCTTAAAAGGTAGCATTAAGGCCTTTTGCAGACAGCTTAAGCTTGCAAAGATTTTCATTTCCTCACTCACCAGATATATGTTCCTTTGCATAACACTTTTTATGTATTCTCTGTTGAATCAGTGTAAGAAACAAGAATACGATGAACTACTTTTGACAAACAATGTGTGCTTTTTATTTATGATAATGGTTGTGAGCACTTTACTTAGGTAAGAATAGAAACTTTCAAAATTTCAACAGGAGTAGCAGTTACTACGAGTTGTGGAACCATCCACTGGAACCATCCACTGGCCAGCTGGTATTAACAGTTGACTTTAATCTCCATATCCCACCACACCATGTGCCAGATGTATGGGTACCAATGACCAATGCCTTTACAAAAGGATGGTGAAAACAAGACTTAGTCTTCTGGCTTTTTTGTTAGTAGTCATGAGATTGTATGAAAATGTTGGGTAGAAGAAACAAACAAAAACAACATGAAATGATGTTTTCAATGATATTCATAAATAATACTACATCAACAACATTAAAACAATATTACAGCATGCAAAATGTATGTTAAAGTATGTTATTTTACTAGGTTACTTCTAAGTTCATAAATAAGTGTAATTTAAAACATGTTTATCGAGAATAGAAGAATAAAAAGAAAGTAAAACCAATCACAGAGTCACACTTAAAGCAAAGAAAATGTAGCACTAAAGAATAAAGGCAAGGAAACAAAAATAAATAGATAAAATATTTTTGATAACATATTGAACAAATGCAATTCAAGGTAATCTGCATGTATTTAAAAAATTGTTTGGAAGCAATGCACGAATTTAAAGCTGAAGGTCTGTATTTAACAAATGTGACTTGATGTTAGGAACTTGGCGTTTGGTGTTAAGTCCCAAGACTGGATATTCCAAGTCATTCTTGAAATAAAGAATAACTGGTGAATGTGGCTTGGTCTTGGGGACAGATTTTCAAGTAAAAATCTTTTCTTTTTTTTCAAGTCATACAATCTTTCAAGTCAAGTTTGGTGAATACAGACATACATGTTTGTATTGTGACTATGAAATTGAAAATGCGGTAACGTTCTATTCAATGTCGGTATCTGTGAAATAATTTAGTCATATCTTGGTAAAAAACAATTTCAACACTTATTATAAAGCAAAATTTCAGAGCAGTTTGACATTTTGAAACAATAATTTAATAGCATCCAACACAACAGAGAAAGCCAGGAGGAAATAGAGAGAAAATAAGGGGAGGGAGAGATAAAGAAAAAGGTTTAACAAAATTAAAAATGTAAAATGAAGAAACTATATACACAAAAAGTCATCTAAAAACTACTGTAAACTTCGTGCTTGATTACGATACTAAAGCATCTTATTGGTATGCTGCATCTCAGACTCATACTTTACTTTTAACTAGCATGTTTCTAAAATGAAATGAACTAATTATCTATAAAGCTACTGTACAGCACAATGCATAATATCGGTACATTAATGTCATAAAACTTGGAGTCAAACTATTCTCAAGAATCTAATTGGCCAGTTTTGAGTTGATTTTGAAGAATCAATTGTCTGAAAACTGTTGTAGATCTGAGTTCAAACTTTGGAACTGTTTTTTTTTCATAAAATGGAGGTTTCTACAGCTATGTGTCTAAAAAGTGAGACAATTGTCCCTTAATATTATTATCAAGCCAAACTGTTATGTTGTAGATATTCATTTGTTATCTTTCAATAGAACAATTATTAATAAGTGTCAATAATTAAAAATCACAGTATAAAAATACAAGATGGCAAAAATATTTTTTATGGGACAATCTTAAAGGTCATGGTCACAATATTCAGATGTATTTCATCACAATGTTATCAAAGCAATACTACAACAACACCTAGATATGTTTTGATATTTGGACGGATCCCTTTAAGATCAATTATCATTAAATGATATGGTAAAATCATCTTTGCTTCCAAGTTGCAGTAAGTGTAACAGTTAAAGATGTGCAGTAGATAAAAGTGGCTTATTTTTTATATTCAACATTAAAAGGCCATACAAGCTACCCAGGTTGAAACAAAGCAATAATTACAAACAGTTTAAGTTATAATGTTACGTAGGCCAGTATCGAAAAACATGCTAAATGACTTTGATTGTAAAAGACCATTCTTTACAAGATATACAAAATAAAGCTGCATCCAATTATTAAAACCAAATATACTATAAAATATTCTTGCAACTGGACGGATACAAGAGTATTATAAAAATATATAGCATAACAATTAACATATTTCAACTTTAAAAAACTGACAGCATTTCTCAAGGTGTTTGCTATAATATATTATTTCAAATAGATTTTATAAGACAAAATATTACAAGAGCATATTAAAGAAGAAATTAGTTCAGACAAATAATTAAATAATTCAGTTGTACAATATCAAGCAATATTTGAGATTGTTTTCATGGTGAAGGTAGAGGTTTAATGTAAGTGTCCTTTCAGAGTATTCTAACAAATATATTGTACAGGAGATAGAAGCTATCAAACTCATTCATACAATATTAATGCAATTTTTGAAACAATTCTTGATTGGCAAACCTTACATAAAATATTTTATCACTATATATTTGTGATGAAAATGTCATACTGTATGCAAAATAAAAATTAAATGAGTTAAAATTAGGCAAAATACTAAAATAAAATTTCTTAATCTCAAGTTGCAAAGGCAATTTATTACGGACGGCTGTTTTCGCAAAAAGAATCTCATCAGTATTTAAATGTACCTTGTCATAAATAAACCAATTCCAAGAAACAACTACCCTTGGGGATTACCATTAGTGTCATCAAAAGAAAACAAAGCCCACCAACCCCTCACTCCCCGGTAAAATATTATGAAAATCACTTGCACTAAAATATTTTATATTTCAGCTCAATATTTATCAGATACTTCTAGTATTAATAGTATTAAATGAGCATTAATGAAATAAATCTTTACAATACACAATTTATCATTCTTGTATATTTTTTCTTTAACACAAGCATTTTGGTCTTGTAAAAACTTTATCACAGATGTATACAGCACACAACATTTAAAACACACAATTACATGTAAATGTATAAAGCATGTTAAAATACACATTTTTCGAAATATGAAAATATTGATAATTGAACCTTCAAAGCATGCAGTCATATATATACAATACATATCTAAGACAAGTTTGAACTGAATTCTAAAGTTATAATGATAACATGTGTATATAAGTATGCAAAAGCATCAAAACAATATCCATTAATATATACTTTAAAATATCATTCTCTCAAAAAAGGCAAATGTTTAAAGCACCTTTGTTTACAATCAACCACATTAATGTGCATTTGTTTATTTCATGCAAATAATAATTTAAGACATGTAAGTTTCAAGATCGAAATTCACTTTTAGCATACAAATTATGGAGTTTTTGATTCTTTCCATAGCATAATAATGTGCATATAAATAAGCATTAATTCATCTCATTAAAACTTTTTAATTACATACCCACCCACAAAGTATTCAATATTTTTATAATCTAGAGGATGTAATTAAAACTTATTTTATATGAAAATTAATTTATTTTTAACAAACCAAGTATGGTACCTTCATACACAGTTCAACAAGAAATTTCTACTGTAAGTTATCCAATTATAACAAATACACATACATGTCCAGAATGTCTCTAAACAGAAGCCATGGCAAAAGATTGAGGTATGATCTAAATATTTTCCAAGTCCAAGTCCTCTTCTTCATCACTGAAATCTGATATACTGACAAATGAACTTCCACTGGCAGGTCTCTGCATTGGGACAGGGCCTTTACTGGCATCTATAAATAGAAAGAAAATTCTAAATATACAACAATTGTTTTGATAGATTTCATGTTCTATAAATATAGAACTATATTTATTATTTGTTTCTCTAAATAAATTAAGAGTTACATTAACAAAATTAACATGATGATTTATGTAAATAGATACAACCATTTAAGAAAGAAACTTTACAGTAATTTGACCTAACTAGGTCATCATATTCAACAGAAATACTACTACTTATAATTGAGTATACAGGTTAATTTGACCAATAATCATGACTTGTTCAGGACATCACTTCTGAGACTGTAAGTTTGAATACAACAACTTTACATTGACAATTAAAGCTATATGACAATGTGACCATATGTCTAGTATCAATATTGAGGTTAATTTTGATAAAACATGTATTAAGGGAAATAGTATAAAAAATCTGATCAATTATGGCTTTCAGGATATAATAAAATACAAAAATATAATAAAAAATATAATAATGAAGAATCCTGTCATATGACAACCCCCAAGCATCTAATTGAAAAGTCTTTAGCAACTAAAACTAACCAACCATTAATGTTTCTACAAACATAAAAAGCTGGAGTCTGATATCAACTGTAAAAGGTTAAAGAATGGACTGATGATCTACACAGTGTTTGAGAATGGTCTGATGATCTACAAGATGTTTGAGAATGGTCTAATAATCTACAGAGTGTTTGAGAATGGTCTAATGATCTACAGAGTGTTTGAGAATGGTCTAATGATCTACAAGATGTTTGAGAATGGTCTGATAATGTACCAGATGTTTGAGAATGGTCTGATGATCTACAATGTTTGAGAATGGTCTGATGATCTACAATGTTTGAGAATGATCTGATGATCTACACAATGTTTGAGAATGATCTGATGATCTACACAATGTTTGAAAATTGTCTGATGATCTACAATGTTTGAGAATGGTCTGATGATCTACAATGTTTGAGAATGGTCTGATGATCTACAATGTTTGAGAATGGTCTGATGATCTACACAATGTTTGAGAATGATCTGATGATCTAAACAGTGTTTGAGAATGGTCTGATGATCTAAACAATGTTTGAGAATGGTCTGATGATCTACACAATGTTTGAGAACGGTCTGATGATCGACACAATGTTTGAGAATGGTCTGGTGATCTAAACAAAGTTTGAGAATGGTCTGATGATCTACAAGATGTTTGAGAATGGTCTGATAATGTACACAATGTTTGAGAATGGTCTAATGATCAACAAGATGTTTGAGAATGGTCTGATGATCTACAAGATGTTTGAGAATGGTCTGATGATCTACCAGATGTTTGAGAATGGTCTGATGATCTAATAGATGTTTGAGAATGGTCTGATGATCTACAAGATGTTTGAGAATGGTCTGATAATGTACACAATGTTTGAGAATGGTCTGATGATCTACAAGATGTTTGAGAATGGTCTGATGATCTACACAATGTTTGAGAATGGTCTGATGATCTACACAATGTTTGAGAATGGTCTAATGATCTACACAATGTTTGAGAATGGTCTGATGATCAACCAGATGTTTGAGAATGGTCTGATGATCTACACAATGTTTGAGAATGGTCTGATGATCTACACAATGTTTGAGAATGGTCTGATGATCTACACAATGTTTGAGAATGGTCTGATGATCTACAAGATGTTTGAGAATGGTCTGATGATCTACACAATGTTTGAGAATGGTCTGATGATCTACACAATGTTTGAGAATGGTCTGGTGATATACACAGTGTTTGAGAATGGTCTGATGATCTACCAGATGTTTGAGAATGGTCTGATAATCTACACATTTTATGAAAATGGACTCACATGCACATTAAACCTCTTGAATAGAAAAATGAATTTTTTGACAAAAATTCTTGAAATCAGTGCATTTTTTGCTGCACTAAAGAATGTAGAATAGACACTGTCAGTTTAGTCTAACATTTTCAAGTGGGAGCAAGATTCACTATAATACAATAATCTCTGCATATTTATTAACATTTTATAATATACTATTGCTTTTAACTGCTAAGCATGAATAAAACTGGTACTGGGCAAATTTTTGGCTCCTCATTGTGTTTGCTTGCATTAAGCAATTGTAGATCTAGATTGTGTTTCCTTTTTCTTAGCAATGAACTTAAAAGTTGTATAGAAATATAAAACCTATATAGATAAGGATTATGTAACAAGCATGATTTATCTCAGGTTTCAAGTAGCAATGAAACAGGCAGAGGCGGAGCAAGGATTTGTTTTCAGGGGGTCCTAACTGAGTGAGCACCAGAGGTGCTAGGTGTGATAGTGGGGTCTGGGGACATGATTTCCGAGAAAACTTTTGAAATGTGGAAACCAAACAGAGCCATTTTCTGCATTTCAGAAGCTACTAGAAACTTTTTCCATGAGTCCAAACTGTTTGTATTCTCGGTGACAAAGATAATCTATAATCATATGTTTTCTTTCCTGGGATGAGGGGAAAGGTCAAAGTGAGGGTCTGGGGGCAAACTCCCACAGACAAATGTTGACATCTAGAAGCCATATAGGGCCATTTGCTGCATTGCAGATGCTTGACAGACCTTCTTAGAAAGTACTTTTAAACAAATTGTTAAATTATAATGCATTTTTTTCTAAGCAAGACATTTTAGGCATAAATACTTGCTTACTGTCAGTGCTACAGATAAGATGTGTAAGCATATTTATGGTATGAAACACATGCTTTAGGTGCAAAAGATAACATAGCCACAATGTAGAGCATCTATTTATAAAGCTGATTACAAAATGTACTCAGACTGACTTCTATATGCCAGCATTCCCTTCTAATGACACTGTTACATGCATAATCATTTAAGTATGAATGTTCCACATTTATTTACTGCTGCACGCTATCATTTTGTTAAAAATTCGCATAAGAAAGAAAGCAAAAAATGCAAGTGGAAAAACTACATTATAAGCAATAAAGCCATGTGCCAGTTATAGTAACAGAATTAATTTTAGTTCTACAAGAAAGTTTGGTAAATAAGTTGCTTTGTTAATTTAACCAGAAATTAATAGTGTCTCCTGTTTCTGGTATCAAAGGGAGATAAACAATACTTTTTCAAAAAAATGTGAGAGTACACCTTATCAAAAAAGTTTTCTTTCTTGATACACTGATGCAAGATACTCAAATGTTAATCTAAAAGCATTTAGTATTTTCTAATAATCTATACATTATATTTCTATGAAAAATTAATATTAAAAGAGAAAAACATATGAAGTGAAACTCATACAAGCATGTGAACATTTTAACGAAAATAAGAGAAAAGTTAATTAATGTTTTTAAGCTAAGCCCTAGTTTATCTACTTATAATGCATAAAATTAAGCAGAAACATCTTAAACCAGAATAATCTTTCAATGAAACTACCAACACCGTTTTGTTGCTTTTATGTTTAATCTGCTTTCCTTGAAAATAAACGATGTCTTTATGTTGAAACAGTCCAAAGAATGATAAAGGTATAAGAGTACTGGGTGGAAATCTGCTTCTGGTGGTTTTAAAACACTTACAAAAACAGCAATTTACTGAATAAATATAAAATGACAAAGAATAATACATTTAAAAAAACCTATAAAATTAGCAACATTAACTGGAAAATTTATGATTTAGTAATTTGTTCTCATATGAACATGATGAAAATGGCTTGAATTTTTTTTTCTTTTTTTTTTTCTTGTGTTAATGTTCACACACATGCATAGTTTATCGCATTGTTGGATATCCACGACTGATCCATTCCGTTACTCTCCATTCATCACCTGTGGGATATTAAGTTCATTTTTCACTGTTTCTGGTTATGATATTTCATTGGTTGCTTCATAATCCGATGACGATTTCAGTCCAATGATAAAGCTCATTCATTAATTGTTTCAACAGACTTGTCAAACTGGCAATGTCATTGTTATACTTCTAGCATAAAGAGTATGGATTTTTTTAGCAGTATTATGATTGGCCAATTATTGTTCTATTTAGTTTAATAAGATGACAGAAAATTTACCAATGAACCCACGGTCAACAAATGTTGAACGGAATAGTCAAGCCTAGGTATCCGACAATGAGTTTATCGAATACAATGACTTATCTTGAAGCTAAACTGTTAAGCATACTTACTGCCCTATATGTCTGATAAAATTGACTCTAAAATAGTGTTGAAAGAACAAACAGTTGTAAGAAAAGGCTACAACACTCTTCTAAACAATATTAAAAGCTCTGATATAATGTTTGTATTTCTTTAAAAGAAATATTTGAAATCAATGCCAACTTGATATGCTGGTATTTACATGTATGTGTGTAGTTAACATGTAGCTAAAATCTGTACAGAAAGGGCAAACTACTTTTAACAGTAGCATATTTCCTCTTAATGAATTAACTTAATTAAATTTGTCAACACAATATAATAAAAAATATAACTCAAAATGCTATATTTCAATTAACAAGAAATATACCCGAATTTATTTAGTAAGTGATTGTGAAGAGTCAATGTTCTTCCAGAAAACAGTGTTCTGTTTAACTTGTTTTCTTTGTTAGTATAATCACCCTATTTAGAGTCTTTCAATAATCATGAGATTGGGTTCTCTTATTGTAAAGCACACTACTACCACCTGGCAAGATACCTGGACACATCATCCTGACAATCGTGGAACAACACTTATATTTGCCTGAGTGTTAGCACTGGGAATATACCCCTGCCAAATTTTACTACTGTGGTATGTTGCGTCCTGGTACGTGAAACTTGAGAAGTGGAATAGTCCAGTGGTAGGAAGCACAAGTCCTGATAACGTGAACCGTGGTTCGAACCCCAGTCAGGTTATCACTAATTTCCTTGAGCAAGAAATTTACCTCAAATTGTTCCACTTCACCCAGGTGTATAAATGGATACTTGCGAGGGTTGTTAAGGTCAGAAAAATGACCTACCAGTGCCATGTGTCGGCTGCCATAGTATGTGAATAATGAATATACCCAATGACCAGGGGGTAATTGTAAAGTCAGCTGAACAAGCAAAGGCTTGAAAGTAGACCATAACTTGGTATTACCTATCATGAAACGCTACTATACCAGCATATTTAGTGGACATTCAAGCACAATTTACACACACCAGTCTATTCTATCATCTGAACAATATTCTATTCAATGGACCACAATTTCAATAATAAATATAATGAAGATGATTGTCAAACTGTTGCTGATGATGACAAAAGATAATGTAAATAAAGTTTTCATTATTTTGATATTTTATTTTGAAAGAAGTTTTGATGATCATGTGTATGTTGATGATGATTCTTATATAGCAGGGTGATGCTGCTATTACTGATGATGATAAAAGTCCTAAAGATAATTTGTGATTATGTTGCTGATAACATTTATTTTTACATCAACTTAAAGTCATACTAAACCTAGTCCACTTTTCTTGAGCTACTGTATCTAAAACCTGCGTGTAACTTGAGGCCATGATATAGAAAGAACATCTTTAAAAATCCAAATCAAGCTATGCATCTCTTCAATGAGCTAAATAAAAAAGTGGAAAAAAACTTTTGTATTTTTTCCTTTATTTTCGTTTTGCTAGTGTTTTTGTTTTGAAGAAATTTATTCAATTCAAATTTCAGCTTAATGTTAAAATATGATAAAAGACTGTATTTATTTTGTATACATGTATATATCTGTTTTGTTACCATAATGTAATCAAAATAATTAATGTTTTCTTTTTTAATTGACATATAAAACATTTTTTCAAATGAAGAGTTACACAGCAGTTCTAAGGATTAAGCTAAAACACTATAAATTCTAGGAAGCAAATTTCTATCTGGTGCCTTTTGTACTTACTTCCAAACAATTGTCAAATCAGTTCATTGTCATATTTGAGCCTATAATTACAATGATATATTAAAATACATGAAACTAACAAGAAATAGCTCAATAAATAAATGCAACTATAATTTAAAAAAAAAAATACATTTATCATTTTATAGAACAATATTTTAAGACCTTCATATCTTTTAAGCAATAAAATAATATCTATTTAAAACAATCAAATTTTTACAAAGGAGAAGTATTAATTTAATTAAGTTGTTAAGTCTTAACATACTGGTCATTTACTAAACCAACTAAAAAAAATTTACTGCAAATTTTTAATGCAAAGAAGATAAACTTAACTCTTAAGCAGAAACAGACATTTAACTTAACATAACCCTAGAAGATATACTTAATGATAAAATATAATATAGCAGCAAGCCTTTATACAAATATCTTGATCACTAACATCTGATTTTCTTAACAATGAAATGTTCTAAAATTAAACTTTTTAGAGTATTATTCACTAGGTTTTATAATGAAAACAAGAGAACTTTCAAAGCAACAAGTGTTTTAGCCAGAATTGCCACAACTGCAAATGGGCACACAACAAATCCATCATGATAGCCACACAAACAAAAGTTCATGAACTCCCAACTTGAAGGTCAATAAATTTATTTGCCATTTATAAAACCTTCATATAGATTGAACCCACAACCTTGTGCTTCCAGTACCAACACTCAGTAACCTTAACCATCAACCTCTTCTGATTAATCTAGAAGTTAAAGGTGCTATATTCTCTTCTTTTGAGTTTTAAGAAATGTATGAGTTATACCCCTTGACATCATGTATTTTCATGTGACTTATTATTAATTTTAACTGGATTACTGTCATAAAAAATAACTTTATTATGCTATTCACAATATTACAGCATATTTTGTTTCCAGTATATAACTTTATGTGCATGCTGCAGCCTGAAAGTTTCTCAAGAGATAAAAAAAAAATGAAAAAAAAAAAAAAAAATCTACAGTAACTTTATCCTAGATACTTCCAACAAGACAGAAAACACAATGCATTTTGAAAGTTTAAAACAACCCCTATAAACTTCACAAATTGCTCTTTTGAAGAAGATTTCTTTCCTTTGGCAAACAAAAAATTGCAACTGTGTAAGTAACATTGGACCAGATGATTGTATTGAGGACAGTGTTACTCGAAGAGTTCCGTTTAAAATGAAAAGAGGTCTTACCTTTAGAAGAGGATCCCCATAAACTTGTCCCATAAGTATTGGATGAAACTGAGGCATCTACATGACCTCCACGGCCTGGTGCTGTTGTTGCTGCTCTGTAAACACAGTAAAGTACACTGGTTGTGTTATTATATTTAAATTAGCTGTCCATCACCATGACAGCATGTTCAACATTATTCTGAAGGTGGTAGTATTTAAATAAACATAAAATATACATTGGTTGTGTAAAAGTATTAAATTTTTTAGTAAGCTGTTTTAAACGTAATGGTATGAACACAGTTCTGTGTAATGATGCATAATTTACCTGCCTTCAATGTGACAGTATAATTAACATGGTTTATGTTTTTATTATTTAGATGTTTTTAGTAGAAATATGGTGTCGCTACTGGTATAAGATAAAACTTACTTTGGTTTAGGTTTTGCTGGTTCCTCATCTTCTACAGGTGAAACATCCCAGTCACTGTCAGAGTCAAATTCCTGAAATATGGGTAAGTTGATTCCTGTTTCTTTAAATTTTATTACATTATTTTCTTTTTCAAAGTATGTATAATGCTTTATTTTTATCAAAGTATTTTTAATACTTTAATTTTTTTATTATTAATAACGCATCATTTATTATTAAATATGTGTAATGTTTCCCTTTTTTCAAAGGCAGGTGCCCTGGGCTAAGAAGTTATTTCCAGTCTAATAAATTGAGAGATGTTTGTAAAAAGTCCCTTTTAACCATCAGATTGACCCCAAAAAATCCAAACAAAAATCATCTTCAAGATCACTGTGATTTTAACTTTTCTGCTACTGACCCCAAAACCAATAGGGGTTAACTAGCAATCATAAACAATATTCCTACTGAGTTTGAGGATTGTGAGCTTATGCAGTCTCTAGATATGCAGCATAAAAAAGTGGTCTACAGACCAACAAACATCTGCACATGAATATGCCTTACCCTCTATTCACTGCAGAGGGCTCATCCTATATATTTATCCACAGATGCCCCTCAACTAGTTAGGAAATAATGTCTGACATATGTTAATTTCTTAGGTTAAAAGAGAAAAACGACAGAAAAAATATGGATTTTATGGATTGGTTCATTTCTAATGATAGAATGAATTACAATGTAAGAATATGAATTAAGTAATTGTCTGACATAACTTATGGTAGTTTTTCAAACTTAAATATTTTTTTTATTAAGAGAGAAAGAAAATAGATAATACTTACTCACAAAGGAATTGAGCTTTAGCTATTTGCCACTTAGTCTTTATCAATATCTCTTCATACATAAACATTCAGTTGTAAGCACACATAAAAACTAACAGTTATTAGTTATTTTTGATAAAAGATCTCCCCATGAAACTTGATGTCCAACCAGGTCTCAAACCCATATGGTGAGGGCCCAAGGAGTCAAAGGTATTCAAAGTCAATAACTCTACCCACTAGGCTATGAATATCAACAACATAAAATGGATAAGGACTATGTCGCTACATGGTACAAGCGACAGTAATCGCCCTACCTCCACATCTCCTGGAGCCTTCTTCTGTCTGGTGTTCATTGTGTCCACCCCTCCCACTGGCTTACTACCCTGCTTTCGGCCCTGCCAATTAATAAAATCACTTTATCAAATACCCAATCAGCCAGAAAAAGAAAATTAATAATAATCATAATATCAAGATACAAGCACATGTCTATTTTTAAATTGTATGTTAACAGATACAAAATTTAACAAAGCCTTGAATAAATCAACTAATTAAACATTTATTACTTATAATATAATTTATTATTTATTTATCAGCTTAAAAAATCAATCTACAGGCATATAAATAAAAACTGTAAACAAGAAAAATATTTGCATATTTCAACTGCATCAGATATAATACTTAGATTGGATGTTGCCAATATAACCATAATTGTGTCTGTGTGATGTAAAGAAAAATGCATATAATACAAGAGAACTTACAGCCAGCTGTGTCTCTATAGAGCGAGACAGTTGGGCCACATTCATAGGCTTGGTTGGCTGGGGTGTGCGAGTCAGAGATGCCGGGGGTTGGCTGGGACCTAGGTCAAGTTCACTAAAAGGAAAAAAAAATACATTTTATGTTTTTGATCAATAAAAAAATGAATCTGACATTTATCATTTTTAAAAAATTTAAGAGTCAGCACTAAAACTATTTGGAGGCAACTAATTGCAAGGTTAACAAGACCTAGGCATGAAACTTTGCAGCAAATGATGTACATTCTGATCAGAAAGCTCAAAGGATCTATACTATTTGCTAAATTCTGATCCATTGTTTCTTAGCAGGAAATAAGATATTTAAATCTATAATTACCACTGTTTGACCATGATTTTTTGTATTGTAGAATTTGTGTAACTTTAGAAAATTTGAATAGCATTTTATATTTTCTTATTAAATGATATGCTGTTTTAAAATTAAAAGCTGTGTTTTTTTTAATTTGAACACAAGCAAAATCAAGAATCTGGGTTATAGTTACATCAATACAATTATATTACAACTCTCTCGTTACATACACAATTCTAATTTGAACATGTAAATTTCTGGTACTTTTGTGGAAATAAGATTGCTACCTGTCTGAATCATTCCAGTCATCATCATCATCATCATGTGAATTGAGGGGTTTGGACACTACTGTTTTCACCTGCTGACCTGCAGGTTGTCTGGGGGCAGGGGAAGGCTGCTGAGGGGTGCGAAACGGGTTAGGAGGGGCTGCTCCAGGTTTAGATGGGGTCACCATAACTGGTCCTCGGGCCTGAAAAACTTTCTCCTCCTCCTCCTCATCTTCCTCAGACTCTTCATCTGAGTCCCACTGGGTACTTGTATAATCAACACTTGAACCAGTCTTCCTTAATGGGCTCTCAGCTCGCTGGGCATTACGAGCTACAGGGCTTTGTGACCTCTGAGGGGCCCTTGATGGGGACTGGGCCTGCTGTGGGCGCGGTTTAGGACTTGGGCCTCGCACAGGAGAGCCACTGCTGCCAAGGCCAGATGTGGGTAGAGAGTTGGCACTCCCAGCCTGAACTGAACTCATGGGTCGACGGCCTGTTGGTGCAAGAAAAATAAGTCAGTTTAGTTACTTCTATTGTTTGTTATAATATGATTTGGCTTATAATTTGATATTTCTGTTGATTGTCATTTTAGGGACAACAAAAAGCTAAACAGAGGATGTAATGTGGCTTGTTTAAGGTCCCACAAAACAGTTTATCAGCCATGCAAATGTACCATTCTTGTTGAAGAACCAAAGTAGAGCATACTTATTGAAAGGTTTTATTTTTTAAATTGTTTCAGTCCAGCAGAAATACAGTTAATTGACATTCTGCTTATAAATCCACTGTAAAAGAGGACAATTTAAATAATAAAATAAAGATAAAAATTGGTTTATTCTAAAAGAAAATTGTTAAATTTTCAACAACAAAAAAAGAATCCATTAAACTGTCCTTTTCTGTGCTACTTTTAACACTTAGAACTGTGGAATACAGAATAAAAGATTTTGAGTTTTGAAACTTGCTGTTCCTTTGGCCACAAACCTGGTGCAATTGGCGGTGATTTCCGTAAGTTCTTCAGACGATCCTTGGCCTGAAGTGTAGCTAATTGATCAAACTTATTTCTCAGCTCTGTGAACACTGGACCATTCCTCTGTAAAGAAAAAAGAAAAAAACCTTCATGAAAATTTGGCGATTTTGTACACTTTGTTGCATAACACTCTAAATAGATCATTGTACCAGGTAAGGAAGACTGCTATTTAAACTGAGGATGTGACAAAGGTTGCTGAAGATGGTACTGGAATAGTTGGCTTGCTAAAGCTCAGTCCTGGTGTCAAGGTCATGTGAAATGGTGTGCTATCTTGATTCTTAACATTTGCTCATGCTTGAAGAGTGAATTGCTTTTAGGTAAAAGTGAGTTAAAATGGTTTTCAGGTTTTAAACATTATGAAAAACTAATTCTTAAACATAATAAGAATATATGAGAGTCCTTTGTGTATTGCAAGATATACCAAAATTTCAAAAGGCACAGGACAATAGGTATTCACATGCAAGCTAAATGTAAAAGAACAAATCTGTGATCAGTCATTTAACAAATAGAGTAACATAATGCGGCAAATAAAAAAATGCAATACAGACTAATTGATAATATTAAAAATTTATTATAAATAAATGCATTAGCAAATATAAATTAATATACCCTACCTTCTCTAGTGTCTGTCTCCTTGTCTTTAGATGGGTCAGTTTGCTGGACAGGACATCAGGGGAAATGCCTTTGGTTCCCTACACACAGAAATCAGTTGTGACATGTCAACTATTTATCCTTGAGTTACACAGAGAGAGTGCCTGTGTGTCTCAAGTTAAAGGTTGAGACATTCTAAGCTAGACGAACTGGCCTGGCTTAGAAAAATAGTGCTGATCCAGATCAACCAAATCCTGTCTAATCCAGATAGTTACTTTTTGTTCTAAATCAACATTATTTCATTTTGTTACCTAGCTTGACATTGTTGTACAATAGTTAAGAATTTTGTAAAGGTTATAAATAAATGTAAAATGGAATCAGTTTAAATAGCTTTTTTGGTGTATATAAATATTTTTAAATTACATTTTAGACTGTTTAATGCTGTTGTTAGAACTGCCTTGCAGTTGGTGAGTTATACACCAGCAACCCTAATGCAATAGGTGACCACGCATCAATTACATAAAATTCACTATTCCAACTTGTTTATTTCACACACAGTAAATATTTGAATGCATTAACTGGAGCTTTTGTCCAACTACTTGTGTCTTCAACCTTTTTCAAAATCCAAAGAAGTTAGATGAAAGCTCCAGGTAAAAAAATTTAACATTATCTGTGTTTGAAATTGTGAATTATACTAACCAGTATCACACACAGCAGTTTCTATCAGAGTAATCATTTATTTGTTTTTATCTTTGATAAATTAATTGTTTCATACTAGTTTTTTCTACAAATATGTACTTGTTACATACAGGTGGAATGCCTATCTTTTCTAGTTGTTCCTGCAGTAAGGAGACCAGTTCATCTCTCATAATGTTCAGGGTTGGGTTATGTCGAAGCTGCTCCAGGAACTGGGTCGTGCGTAGGGTTATCTCCCCACTGCCTGTCGTTCTGCAAATATTAATAGGTAAATATTGTAAAACATAAGAATATATGGTAAATGTTTAACGAAATGTAATAGTAACATAGGGATTGTGCAGCAGAGCTATTGCTTTATTGAATAAGTTAAGTGGGCTATCTTTTGTGAAATGATTATTGATAGGATCACAAAAAATGAAAGAAAAATATCTGGCAGAATAAGAATCCTAATTGTTTTGTAAAATTTGTTGTTCATGGGGGATATATGTCTTTGGGGTTGTTTTTTTTTATAAAGAAATAAAAATGTTTTTTGTACAAACAGATAATAAGACCACCTACCCAAGAGTGGCATTTGAACGTGCAGTGGAGCGTGCTGACCTCTGGAAGCTAGACTGTGTCGCCGTCTGTGTGTCATCATCCTCATCTTCACTGGGTTCCATGCTCATTACATGTGTGCGCTGCTGGGGGGCACTGGCAGCTTGTTGCTCCGCCTACAAAAAGGGAACCAATCAGAAAATGTAATATTAACCAGTAACGCATAGTTCTTCTTCAGTGTTTGTGTCAACAACTGTGACCAAAGGTAACTGTTTGTTTGTTTGTTGGGTTTATTGTCCCACCAACAGTATTTAGTTATTTGATGGTAAAAGTGATTGTGTATATTACTAGATACTAAGCAGCAAATAGTAGCAATCCTGATCAAACATCAAAATGGAAGATTTCTGATCTAATTCTACACTATTTGTCATTTTAAGCTAAGCATGTTATAAATAAATATTTTGTAGGCATTCTGGAATTAAATTTTAAATTGTCTAGACACTTTAACATGTTTGCCAGGGTGAAAGGGCCATGTCTCAATATAAATAGTTTCTGTGCACCTAAGTAAATACCATAAACTCTTGATACAATTATTATTAACCCATATTAAACTCTAAGTCATTGGCTAAAAACTTAATGACAGGGTCTACATATGGGAGTCAATTATGATGCTTAGTATCCAGGGTTTGATTCCCTGTCTCTGCCAAAAAATATCTAACTGTGCTTTATATTGGTACCAGATATAAATCAAGTATACAAATCTGAACACACAAGTGTCAAAATCATTTGTCTTTTGTACTATGACAGAATATAATGAATTTTAATATTAAAAAGGAGCATTAAATAGAATAAAAAGATTCATTTGTACTTTAATGATATAAAAGAACACATAAATTTTAATTCACAAAAATATTAATTAAATTAACAAAAATATCATCTGCACTTTGGTAATTTTGAAGCAACATAATTAATTTTAATTAAATAAGCAAAATCTGAGAAACTGATGACAATATAAACTGTAGGAATCAAGTATACATTCTATAAGTACAAACCTTGCAGTTGTACTTCTTTAGACTATGTACTGGGTTTATTATCCCACCAACAGTATTTCAGTTATCTGGAGACAGTGTCCTCTTGAAGCAGATATAGTGCTGCTTTCATTGTGTAAACCATGCCATGAACATCTGACACCGGGCCAACCAGTCATATTTGGTTGAGCATTAGCTAGGGAGCTATACTGCTACCATTTTTATTGACTGTGGTATGTCGTGGCCCGGGATTGAACCCAGGGCCTCCAGTATCTGGAGCTGACAATTTACCGATTGTGCTACCAGGTCTGTTATACAATGTTTTATAATATGTCAAACAAGAAATTTGATCCTATATCCTATATAAACATAGCTGATCTTGTCCTTTAGTTAATTATCTTAACCCTTAAAAGCTACATTTATTAATAACCCAGATTTATTCTTAGTCATAATCTTACATTGATATGCAGAGGTGCCTAGACAGAATGCTAGAAATTCAGCAGCAAATAATGCAGATCTTGATAATATGGCTCCCAGCAGGGACCTGGCTAAACTTGATCTGTAATATTTATCAAATTCGTATAACTATGTGCTTAGCAAGCTAGGTGAAAAAAAAAGGGTAAAAAAGACAAAACTTACTGAACGCCTCATTTCTTCCTCAATTAACTGCTCCTGTTCTTTTGTTTGCTGAAAATAAAAAGAACAAAATTTTACCTCACATTATCTAAATGTTATTCTATAATATACATTGTGTATGTTGAAAAGTATTTACTCTCCTCTTTATTTTAGTAACATGAGCTTCAAAGTTTTTGTTATTGAATAAAGACTTGTCAAAAATCATCTTAAAAAAATGCCGCATTATTGTCTTGTGAGAAAGGTAAAATGTCATTATTATTTAACACAATAAATGCATTCAATGCTGTATCAGAATGGAAGTTAAATAATGAGTTTGATCTATGAATTCCATGTAGTTTAGTTGTAAGTAAATGATTTTATATCAAAATGCCATGCATTGCGTTACTATTCTAAACACTATTTTACATAAGAATTGATTTTATTG
Source organism: Sinonovacula constricta (assembly GCA_007844125.1). Lineage (NCBI taxonomy): Eukaryota > Metazoa > Mollusca > Bivalvia > Cardiida > Solecurtidae > Sinonovacula > Sinonovacula constricta. The sequence goes on along the minus strand of CM017563.1, from coordinate 56,088,375 downwards.
AAAGCCATGCAGAAGTCAATATGACCACTTGGCTTCCAAGTGTTACCCATTCAATACACGTGACATACATGACTAATACTATTATTCCAAATATTAGTTGCACTAGCTAACACTGTGAGTTGAATATTCAACAAAAACTCGATGAAAATAAGTTGTGACAATTGCTGCTGTGTTTGATGTGTGACTACCCATATGCATATAAAATAAATTAGGAAGCTGCATAATAAAAACCATACTTTTTATACTATAACCATATATATATATATATATATAAGAATTTGGATAATTTGCATGCAATTAAACTGACTTTTATAATTAGTTTTGTTTTTATCATGCCATATTTCTTGTAAGTTGTCAAGCTTTACCTTGTGCTGAATTGGAAAATAAACATGCAAGAGTACAATTGGATGATTACAATAATTTGGAAGTTTCATGAAGTATTTAAAATTGAATGTTGTACTTATAGTGAAAACATGCTGACAGTGATGAATATTCAGTAACAAGGTGTAAATGCAAGTGGCTATTAAGATATATAGGAAGTATCTGACAGTTAACATTCCTTGTTTAAGTATATTCTGATACAATGTATATTACATACATATAAACACTTCTTGTCTAATAATATAATTACAGATGATATGTATAATAAAGTTAAAACCATTCATCATGAAGCCATGGTGATTGAACAGTTGCCACCAAAAAACTTTCTGCAGACTGCCACCTACACCTTAAGTAAGTTTCACACCCAACTACATTTACTAAACAAGTTTCCATTGCAGATCCTGAATACAGAAAAGTAACTGTACATTGCAATCAGCCTCAAGTGTTATACATGTTTATGACTATATCAACATCACACTCTCTATCACTGTGTTGCCAAAGACCAACTAATACATTTGATGTGTAAGTACACATACACGTCAATACCCCACCAAAAGTGTGTTAATAAACAAAAAATTAAAGTAAATACCTTGCCTTCATAATCATGAAGTCAGATAAAAGGGCAAAACATCTTGAGACTGTTTTTTTCTATTGCCAACATTGATATTTTTACCATGAAAACTGTCACAACTCACATTTAAACAAACAAACATGAAAACAGTTGTTAAATTCCTCTACTGTTGTATCCTTTTTTTTTATTGTCACCATGGAAACAGTTACCATTTCCTATACATGTTACCATGGCAACCATTCCCAATTACAGTGACCATGCCAAGTGCACCATGCAGTCTGTTACCTCACGAGACTCATCTGAGGTCTCCTGCTCCTCCTCCTCAACCTCCTCACGAGGAGGAGGGGTTGCCTTCCTTGGTTTAGGAACTGGCGGACGCTTTGTCTTTTTCTTCTACAGTTAACATAATGGTTACATGTATTCCCAGTTATTTAAAAGCAATTATTTAAGTTATGTTTCTACTGTGCTATGTCAGCAGAATTAGCATTGGTGAAATTAGACTGTTATATTGATGCAGTGATGTTGTCTCAATGACTCTTAACTTCATATTTCATCAACATTTTTGTATCTTTTTCATTATTATACTTTCAAGATTGAATCAGTGTTCTTAATTTTCAAAAATGCTAAGTCAAGGGATTTAACAATGAGTATCAATCAGATCAACAAAAGAAAACCTAAAATATTATTGTCAAAATATGTTTTAATTTATTTGATTACTTCAATGTTTCAAACACAATTATTTTACTTCTATCTCACTTATGAGCTTTTTCTCATATGAAATCCACTTTTGAAAGCTATGCCTTGTGTTGTATTGTTATCTTCAAATAACTTATTTCTTCCCCCCACCCCCCAATTTTTTTTTATATTTTATTGCATTTGATAAAATATTTTATGAGTATACATTTGTCCACAATGTACCTTGATCAGTTCCTCCACCTCTTCCTGTTTCTGTTGAACAAGAGCTGAGTTATCTCCCCTGGCTTTCCTGCTCACCAACTCTCGACGAGTCTTCTCCAAGGCCTGAACAAGAAACATAAAAGAATAATTAACTCTTATCAAGTTAAATTTCTTCATACTATTCTCAGTCATTAATTAACAACTTCAAGCATATAAGTACTTCAGTCAACTGATTGAACCTTGATATTAAATAGTGCTGATTCTGGTCAGACAGCTACCATCTCATGAAAACCTACACTGTTAACCTAAGCCTGGTCGATTTTTTGCTAAGCGAGCGAAGAATTAGTGAAAATGATTAAACCAAATCCTTTGGTGCTGTGAACACAAAAAAAGTGACAAGCCAGCTGTAAGCCAAGGGTATATTTTTGCAATGACTGTTAGTGATGTGTAGCCTTAGTTTCAGTCACTGTGAAACAGTTTACAATGCTATTTTCATTTTAAAAAGAGGTTGTCAGGTATTACTGTGGAGAAATAGTCGTAATTTTTTAAAAGCTTGTTTAACCGAACTTAAGCCATGCATGCGTTGCCTTGTGCAGGACACAAACTGAAACATATTTAATAGAATTGGTATTTTATTTATGTTTTCCTTCCCATAATCATCCAATTTTACCTGTGTTATTGGATCATGGGTCAAATAAATGATTTTTGTTTCATTTATAAATTTGACAGCTACATTGTTTTTCAAATGATGGCAAACTATCCTTTCTATGTTCATTGTACCGTTGTGATTTGAAATTAAGTCTGTAGATTACTATGTTTTGTTTTTGGACCCTAAACCTATTGCACCATTAGCTATAATCCAGTGTTTAATGTATTTATATTTATAATGAATTGAAACTCCATTTTAATTTGACACTATAAATCAAAATCACAAGAATTATTTGTAAATAGATTTTATACAATTTGGTGTTAAATACATGATCTCTATCTAAAGTTCACTGACCTTTTTTAGATTTCAAATAAATATAATACAAATAGAAGGCTTAACTGAATCTTTTTTTCCTTCCTGGTCAATTGTGGGCACCAAAAGGTTAAAACAAATAATGTTCAATGAAAATGTGTGTATATGCCGCTAGAAGTGCAACATGCCGCAGTAGATGCAATAACCTTAAAATGACTTTGAACAAGATCTGACCATTCAGGTTACACTTAAAATAAATTAATTTAAAGTAAATTGTTATGCATAAAACACCTTTAAGTGCATGCCTGTAAAATGGCAAGTTTTTATTGAAATACTGTAAATAATAGGAAGGTAAAGGCTGAGGCACAGAAATGGGATAGACAGATATAGTTAGTATTAACCAACTGTTGGATATGGATATGGATATATTAAGAAAACTGCTGAAAAAAGAACCCCTCAAAAAATCAACATTGATTATGCAGAATCAAGATTATTTTTATATCTGACAATTGTTTTTGTTACTTTATATTAAAAAAGCTATACAAAGTATCTGGCATTTACCTTAAAAGGCTTTGAATTACTATTTCTTCCAATTTTTATTACTGAACTATTTTTTTTTCCAATTACCACAGCTGATGGAACATAATACTGTGTGACAAATTGGATTACACCAGAATGGTAATCTCTACAAGCTCTACCTTCCTGACATCCTCTGCATGTTGTTTCTTTAGCTCATTCATCTGCCTCTGCCAGTTCATGTTTTGTTCCATCATCTGGGCCTCGCAGTTCTGCTGGACTGACTGGACCTAGTTGTCATGGTTACAAACAGTAATTTTTATTTTATTTTCAGAACCTTAAACAGATGGATCATTACTTAAGTTAATCCTTCTGAATAAGAATTCTTAATATGCATGCATAATATGCAATTTTCAGTTTCATGCAATAACTTTAGAAGCTTATTCTGCCTCAGTTTAAGTTTAACTACAACAAGAATAAAATTAAACCTTTGTTTAAATCCACTATCATAAACTACAAACCTGGTCTTTCAACATCTCCACCTCCTCATGCTGTTGCCGTAGTAACTCTCGCTCGTTGTCAGTATCGTCCTGCAGCTCACCAAGGTTTGACCCTTTGCCTTTCTTTGCTTTACTGAGCAGCTGTTCGGCCTGCTGATACTTTTGCTGGACGGCTCTTAATTCCTCCGCAAACATTGCTTTCATTCTTTCCATCTCATTCTGAAGGGTCAGTCACAAGAGTATGTCAAATATCCCACCAATAGTCGTTCAGTTATAAGAAAATCAGAGATACCTTACAGCACTGACTTTTAATGGCAGAGAAGTATAATCTTTGAATGGATGCTGAAAAGAGTTGTTAATACAGAGAAATGTTTCTGCTATGTTCTAAAGAAGGTACTCAGAAGGTTTCTATTCTAAAAGGATTTGCTTTAAATAATGTTGCTTTAGAATGGGTTAACTTGGAAATTGTGTGTGATGAGTTTGGTTTAATGGTTCTTAGTGAATGATCTGGAAGGCTAGACATCAATGTGATGACAACAAGCTTAACAAAGATTATTTTAAACAAGAATAAACTTTACCTGTTGTTCTTGGGTAAGATTTTCTTCGGGGGTCTGAACTACCTTCTGCAAATACAAACACAACAACAATAATATATTAGGGTAGCTTCAATTCTATTACACACTTTTTAAATATATATTACTGTGTTGGTAATATTAATTTTAAAGCCAATAGTATCATATAAAAAGAAGCTTATTCCATTTAGAATAAATGATTACCCATAATCTGGAAGATGAATCCAACCCTTCTCTTAAATTTAAAAGATTGTTTTGTTCTATAAACACATCACAGAGACCAATAATAACAAAAGAATAGCAATGTCCAGATACACTGGTGGAGAATGCCCAAGACAAATATCGAATGTAGCTCACAGGTCAAAATTAAGACCTTCCCAATTTCAGTCTTTCACCAAGACTTGAACCCACAGTGTTAAAGGTAAAGCAGTCAGAGTAGTTACAAGTTTAGAAGAGGTTAAGATATAATCCATTAATAAAAGAGATGCATCCCATTTATGAATTTACATAACCTACTCACAAAATAGAGGTATAATATTCACAAAGTAGAGGTAACTCACTCACAAAATAGAGGTATGTTATTCACAAAGTAGAGGTAACTCACTCACAAAATAGAGGTATCCCATTCACACAGTAATGGTATCCCATTCACAAAGTAATCACAAAGTAACTTTTACATATTTACAACATATTTATAACACACATTCTCAAACACAGAGAAAATCATTATCATTCAATAAACAAACACTTTATAAAGGGAGCCCCTCCCATATAACCTACCTGCTGCTGTAGAGCCCTGCGTGCCTTTTTCTCTTGTCGCAGCTGTTCCTCCATCTGCCTCACCCGCTCCTGCAGCTCATTCTTCTCCTCCAGGGCATTACTGGGTGCCGAGGGTACCAGACCCTGGTCAGGGCTACCCATAGCGCCCGGTGCTGGTGCCGCGCCACCATGACGCCGCATTATGTGTGATTGCAGGAAAGAGCTGTTCAGGAAGGCTTTGGCACAGAATGGGCACTGAATAATGGAGAGAAAAATTATGAGGTAATGTGTTTGTTTACAACCATTTGTTATGCAAATGCAGTGTACACAAGGTATTACATACAAGTACTGAACATACACTGAAATGATAGAAATTATTTTGGCTTCTAATACTGTTCCTGTTCTTGTGCTCTATTTACTATTAGTTTATTAGTTTCTAAAATATAAAAAAAAACATGTCAGAAATACGGTAAGGGGTTAAAAGCAATAAAACATTGATCTAAAAACTTCTATCAAAGCAGTTAACTTCAATTGAACTTTTTTATCTCCTCACCTTATTATATGAGCCAGAGCCACAGTGAATCAACTGTTGCTGAGCTATCAACAGCTTTTTCCTTTTATGGCTCTCTTTCTTTACTGCTGTCATCTCCTCTTTCTGCTTGGCAAACAATGCTTTGGTCTCCTCATGCTCCTGGGAGAGGACAATTGCAGGAAATGTTATTTTAAAGCACCTTGGATACAGTTGGTGTACATAAGTGTTACTTTTGCTTATAAAGCCAAATTTTGTGACACATCGTGTTGTCTATAGACTGAGAGAAGCCAAAGTGCCACAACAATTTTAAGCTAATTTCAACCTTTTAAAGCTGGACCACCTAACATAGGATCATCCTGTGCATGCTTGCGATATGTCATGAGTAAGTGTTGTAAGTTTATTTTAAAAAACAACACCACAACTTAAGATTCAATATTTTTTACAAAATTTAACTTATTAAGGCATAATAAATAATATCATAATAACTAAATGGTTATTTTATGTATGCATTTGCTATTTCCAGTTATTGATATGAGCTATGACACTTTCAAATAAATGAGTAGTTTATAAAGTTAAAATGTGCAGTGCATTCTTTCAATATGCCATTTTAATATATCCTCTCAAACATCAGTCTTACCAACCAGCACATTCAATTTTTTACTTAAAATGTTAGGTGACCAAGAAAAGACAGCAGACACTACTGGACCTATGTATATCCAGGGCACCCTGGGCTGTGACATTATTTTTTTTTATTTAAAAAAAAGGTATATTCAACAGCAGCAGCTACATTTTCCCATTTTAAGAGTGTATGATCGAGGCTCTTTTAAGTAATTTCACTGTCTTATTACTTGGACATTCTTAATTGGTGTCATCCAAAGTTTGAAAGGATTACTAATGTATATTGTTTTCCTGGGTAAAATATTCTAGTTTTTAACTTTGTCTATTAAAACAAACTTTACCTTTTGTGCTTTCTTCAAACTGTCTTCTAAGCTTATTAATTTGGAGGACAGAAATTCTTGTGAGTGCTGAAATAAAAATAAAAGATACTCATTATAAATAATTATCTATATTTACTGAGTTAACAAATCACAACATTGAAATAACTGATAGAAAAATGTATTGCTTTTGCCCATTGTTTAACATGTTACAATTAAAAAAGCTATCAGAAGGACACCCTTGATAGGACATTGGTAGATTGTTCTAACTAGATTTTTCATATTTTCAATACTTTCATATTTTACATATGATAAACAGAGTATTATTGCATCTGGTAAACAAACATTATTTAATCTTTGTTAAATGAATGTATTTTAATGCCTTTTATTTGCAGATAGAATTGTATTGCCTATGGTTTATGTAAGAACAATCTTCTGTTAACTTTATGCCCTGGTCAATCAAGATACAGGGTTAAATGTACCAACATTGTGCATACAACAATACTCTTTGTAATTACTCATTACAAAGTTCAATGTTACATTTGATAATGATATTAAATGGAACCTTATGACAATTTTCATAAAATGTTTGTGCCAGTCACTTAGTCAGACCTATCTGTTAACATAACCTATGAATACCTCTTACATTTGTTGGTATTTTAATACTTGTAAATAGGACATGTCTACTGCCATGTGACTTATAATGAATAGCAGTCTTTACATCTGCAAGAAGTAAACTTACCAGTAAATATTCAATTGATAATTGTGCCAATCGAAAGATTTTAATGAAGTTGGGATCCACCATTCGAACATCCTGAAAAAGAAGATAATAAATGTTAAATGTTGCACTTGCACAAAACATATAACAGAATAGTATATATATAAACATATGATGCAGGGATAAAATAAAACACACACAATGTGTACCTAAAAGTTTAAGACAGGTAAAGTTTGATATTTGCTGCCATTTTTTATGACTATATATATTTATATTTAATGGATAAGTATCACTCATTATTAAGTGTTATTATAATAACGCGCCTCACAGGTGCAGTCTTTAGAATGTAATTAGAGCCTTAGAAAGAATACAGCTGCTTTAACTGATCAACTTGAAGGAATACCTATAAAACAATATGGTAGAACAAACTCTCACTTACTAGTTCAGCCTCTATGTTACAGAAAGTTATATTCATAATATTATCCTGTAAGGCATTAAAGTCCAGTGTCCGTGATATCGCATCCACATCAATAGAAGCAATTCTTCGCCAGTCTATTTTCTCATAACGTTTCCTGAAGGCAAAGCTCCGCCCATTTGATCCCTTGCTCGGCCCATGACCTGAGCTTGGGTAGGCGCTATCGTAGAAGGCGTTACTTTGGTGATACATCGCATTTGGTGGGGCCATATAGTCGGTGGCCATCTGAAAGTAAACAGGAAACGGTTATAAACATAGGTCTTGTGTCCTAATGCAGCTATAACTGAAAAAATGGTTCTTCCACAAGAAGAACTGGTTTTCCTAAATGTGGCGATTTTTTTCAAAACAGGAAAACCATTTTTTAAATTCTTATTTCATTTTAACATTTACTTTTTTATTCTGTAAGAAAGGCAACCTGAAACATGCAGTGTATAAGTCACTGACCAATTCCATGTTGTGAAATTTTTCAAAATCTAATATAAATATAATGCACAAATTCCCACAAAAAATAAAAAACATGGGCTTTGCCTGAAAAAAATTAGGCAAACACAGATTAACCATAGCACTGTGAAAAGGTGGAAAAAAAAAAGGGGACAGACATTATGACTATTGTGGCAAGGATATAAACAGGTGTTATGGATGTATATCCATGGAATGCTGAATCAAGACTACAATAAAAAGAATACAACTAAACAGAAGGTGGTATAGATCGACACCATTGGAAACATGAATTTGTGTCAGGATAATAAATAAAAAGAAAAAGGTCAAACAAAGTTACAAAACAAAAGATTTAACTTACAATGAATTTGCATATAATGTATTTGTTAAGTTCTTAACAGCAAAAAATAAAAAACATATTAAAAACTATAATCTGTTTAAAAAATGCATTCTCAGATGAAAATAAAAGGTTTCTCAACAGAAAATGTAAAAAAATAATCCATTGCATTTCTTTTACACGAATATAAGAAACATAAAAATTAACCATTTATGTCATTTTTTGGCTAAACTTAAGGCATTACAATGTTGTTGCCAATCTAGTAACATATAAAAACATAAATCATAACACAATTTAAAACAAATTATAACACAAAATCATACTATTAAGTACCCTTTTAGTAGCACTTATACTTGTTACAAAACTAACTTTATCAATGACTAAGACCCCTATAAACAGTTCATATAAGAGAAACAGAGATTAGATTTAGCACATAACTGTATGACAAAGGATTATTGATTCAAGGTTTGTTGCACTACATGTTCAATCTTGTAATAATACTGTAGGAATTATCTCTAGAAGTTAACAGTTGACTGACTGAAATTATATCTGGTAGAAGTTTTATTGATGTGACAAACAATTTAATCTGCAATTAATGGTAGGCTGCCATCTTATGCATTTAAATCATTAAATCTTTTGACAGTTTGATACGTTTATTATAATTTAAAAAAAAAGGTACTTGCTGGAAATACGAATCAAATGGTTTGTGTTTTGTGTCAATTGGGTGAAAGGTGTTTCCAACAAAAGAGGATTAAATATATATAAATTGCTGTTGTTGTTGTTTTTCTAATAATACTTTTTAGCCAATCAAATATGCTAAAAATATAATTGGAAGTAAAGTTTATGTCAAGTAATGTACTTTTGTACTCTTTTTAAAAATCACTATATAATTTGTAATACTATTGAATGAATGTTTTATCATTTTTTTCTTCAGAAAATCAGTAATTTGCGTCTACACATATTTTAACAAAATCAACCATAAATGACTCAAAGAGATGCCAATTTAAGTAATGTCAATATGTAAGAAACTGGGCTACTTTGCCAGATACCTAAATTCATAGAAAATAATATAAATATAAATAAAGTGAGTTCAACCATTCAATATTGATTCAATATTGTGTGTTACCCAAGATTACTGCTGTCCTTTATCATATTTACTGTTTGTTTTGACTTAAATTCATTACTGAGTTAATATTTCTTTACGTTAAAGATGAAAACAAAGGGCTATTTTCCAAATTTTAACATGAAATGCAAACTGCCAAAAGCTAAAAATTGTTTATAAACCTTCCATTCAAACCTTATTTTTAATTAATTTGCAATTACAATAGACCTAAATATTTGTGTTATTTAGACAGTTTGTAGTTTTATTAAATGTTCATTTCAATGTATTTTGCTTAATTTAAGAATGAAAATAAAGTATTTTGAGCCTCTTGATACTGTCTGTCATTGTCAGGGCTCCAGAGAAAGAAGCTTTTTATTTTATTTCCAGATCATTTACTGTGGGTACAAATGTGAAACACCTCAATGAGATGATTTACATGGGATCATCATACAACATATAGTTGGAGTTATGTGGGTGACAGGAGATTTTGGGGACTCCTAAATTCATCAACCTTATCTCTATGCTTATAATGGGTTGATGTTGCGTAGACCTAATTTCTAATAGGAAATGTATACAAATGTGTAGTATTGTGTACTACCACTGATGACATGGTAAACATAGTCATAGAAGGAAGAAAAACAAGTCTTTTATTAAAATGTTCATATATATAACTATTTAGATAAAGACAACTATTTAGTGTAACACTGATCACCATTATACAATAAGTTAGATGAACCGGAAACTAATTTCTTCTTAAATAACGGTTATATTTATGCTTATGGGATATATTGTTCTTCAAATATACAATAGTTGTTCTTTTCTTAAGTTCTGGTTAATGAATAAAACCTTGCAATACATCAATGTGTTGTTGATTCTTTACTTTTAAGAATAAACTTCTCTTAATTACAGCTGTATCCAAGTTATACAAAAATTTTTTTATATACTTTCATCCATGATTAACAAATTATAATTTGAAAACAGTGTCAACTAATTATAAAATGGGGAAAAATCTAGAAAACAAATTAAAATGAAACAGGTATGATTACCTTACAATGGCTGGCTGCTTCCTGCACAATCTTATTGCATCCCAACTTAATTGTGCTGGGTACACATTTTACGTTCATTAAGTATGCACCATTAACTCTGTCATAATAGCAATCTGACAGATACAAACATGTCAGAACATGCAAATGATATGATAAACAAATGGCGGTCATCCTAAAACTATCCTATCCATGTTCTTAATAGGTCATGATTGAAAAGTGACAAACAAAGACAACTGTTAACGATGATAAAAGCTTGATGTAATCAATATCGGATAATTCACACCTGTATCACCTGGGGAGAAACAGAGGCTGGAGAAATAAGGCGACCCTAGGCCTAGAAACGATAGAAGCTCAGCATCATATTGACAAACATAGCAAGGAGCAATTTCATTAACATACAATTATCTGCTATGTGTATATATCCCAAAAGTAACATACCTTTAGTGACTACATAAAATACATTCCGAGTCGACCAACTTCAGCAACAGTTTGAACAAGAATTTTGACTTCTGACCTCCATATTGTAATTTAGACGGGTTTTCTGACTATCGCAATGACCTCTGTCGAGTCGATCGAAAAATAATCCGTAAACCAGACTACCCGTGACCCGGAAGTTGATTTCTAACCAATCCAACAAAACCACGATTGCTTTCGCGAAACTTATTCTGAACTTTACAAGTCAGTGTCATGAATTGATAGTCGTGAACATGGCAGAACTAACTGTGAACAACATACTTGGTGCTTTAAAATCCATAACGGTTTTATTCTTAACACTAGATCTGTACTATGAAGGTAAGTCCTGGATTTTTATCAACTGGGCAAAGTAGACTCGTCCACCGTAAAGAAATTTCTGTAATGAAACTTCTACTTAGACAGGATGCAAAACATGCATTCTGCTTTCTTATTCAAATTTGACAGCTGTCATAAATATTTATCTTTAATCAAGTAGCTAACAAAAAAACAAAAACCTTAATGAAAAATGTATCTGAGGCGTTTAAATTTCTATGTTAAAGCACAGCACAGTTAGATCTGATTTTATTTATTTTTAACACTAACAGTAGTGAATAAACTTGTAACCTTAAAACAATGCTCAAAACAGCGCACCCATTAATGTTTGATTGCAGAATCACCATTGTTTACATGTTTTTTCTAAACATGTGATTCTACACTTTCAAAGATTCAAAAGTATAAGACGACAGTATATCATATCAGGGCTCCCCGTGTTTTTTTTTGGTCCGAGCCAACCAATGAGCCAAATTTGAAAATTATGAGCCACTTTTTTATTTCATGAGCCATTTTTATGAGCCAAATTTACGCATCAATTTTAATGTTATTTTTGTAATACCTAATTGTATCATTAATTGTTATTAATCAACAAACCGTTACTGTCCAATTAACGATCGCAACAAACATACGACTGGCTGCTTTATTATCGTCTCGCAAATTACACTAATCCTTCCCTGAGGCAATGTTTATTCAGCAGTTATGTACACAACATGTCAACACAACAATGCCCTCAAGGTGAAGGCCGCCGTGCAAGCTTGACTAGCTATCGAGCTTCTCCTTGCTAGCAAATCACAGTACGCGTTGAAATGGTTACCAGTCTTGGCCGCTAAGCGTTTCACAAAAAATAATGCCGAAAAAATAATGCACCATAAGGATGCGCCAATTTTGAAAAAAATGAGCCACTTTTTTTGTTTTTGCGCCAATGGCGCATTTGGTACATGGCAGCGGGAGCCCTGCATATTTACCATTGTAAGGTAACCAGCTTATAAGGGGCCCCCTAGTTTGCCTTCCAAATCTGAGATTTTCTATGTTGACCCTGTTATAAGACGTGGCTGAAAGTTTCACAGGTGACAATCCAAGGTTTTTGAAAGTCACTATATTACCGGCATATTTTTAAATGGCTGTTTGTCTAATAAGACCATGTATACTGTGTTATGTAAGACTCTCTGCCCCAGTATATCTTGTACATGCCATATGAAAGTATGAGCAAAATTTCTATAGAATCAATGGTTTCTACAGCCTATGTAATGGGTTAATATTTTTTGTTTTTTTATTGGAAATATACATTTCCATTTGTTCTGCATGACACATGGCTAATTATCCGTTAGTAAACACTGAAGTAAACTTTCATCTTCAGTCTGCCAGATACACCCAGCTGTAATGTATGTGGTGTTTTCGTGTAGACTTGCCTCATTACACAGGTCAAGTTGACTGACTCTGAGATAAGCTGTTGTCAAAGTGATATAGATCAGAGCAGTTTGATAGTAAGGGTGTGAACGATATGTTTTTATAAGCAGCTTCCAGTTACATTTCTCCATGAAAATATTGATTGGCGGCATGCACCCATGACCAGTGCACTGTTCTGAAGATTTAGGCACATGTTAAAGCTAGTGACATCCAGTAGGTGATACAGGTTGTTCTCTCAATCTCTCAGTTGTGTAAGGCTGGGAGAGCCAAGAGAATATTCTGTTTTGCACTATGGCACAATATAAATTTCTTTGATCTACGCCTTTAAGTCTGACTGTAAGCTCTATGTTTCAATATGTTTCTTTATGAAAAGCTAAGAATTCCTCTGGAAATTTTTGAGGCCTTGTTGTAGATTGCGCTTAAAAGATGGGCCCCTATACTTTGATAGCTATTTTCCAAGGAAAAATCTCCATCTTTTTATTGAGTATATATGGTTATTTTCTCCAAATTGCACATGCAATTTAAAATGTGTAAAATATTAGACAACTCACCCCGTGTTGAATATTGGTGTTTGTATACCATAGAGCACCTGAATCAAAACAGTAAATCATGTTTAGTCCCCAACATTATAATGGGATTTAAGCATCGTGTGTCACTTCATCTGTATAGTGTCTACTTTTGCTGGTCAAAATATTCTTTGCACACCTATTGCAGGGTATTCAGGGCATTTAGTTGACCCGAACTCCCGAGTTTTGAAGCACAAAAATTTGGAAATGCCCCTCATTGATGCACAGTAATAAAGCAGCAGGGGTCATTTTGACCCATGACAATTTCCAGTCAAAATCGCCTAAGGCTTCTAAAGAAGCTAGAAAAGATGTCAATGGGCGGAGTCTGCATATTAATGAGACATAGGTGCTCCAGTTCAGTCAATCGACACATGTTCTTGTGCACAGCTAATTCAATATGGCATTATGACTGACAGTGGTGTAGAAAGGTAATAAATCATACTTTATTGGCATCTGTTAATTCTAAAGCATGTCTGTAGCAGCCTAATGCATATCCGAGGCAATTAACAATGACTGTTGGCATTACTTAATGACTTGATGGGGGCTTAGAAATCTGTGCCATTGTTGACAGTGATTTAGAAATGTGCACACTTATACAGCAAATTAAAGTTTTCGAAAGTAGATAGATCTACGGTTGAAAAAAAAATCAATGTACTAGCAACTTAACCAAGCTTATTAGCTAGAGACATCATTGCTTGTTTGAACAAGATGGCCAAGAAAAGGAAATAAATCTTCAGTTGTATAAAAACACTTATTGTTTTTTAGCAATATATTATAATTGATAAGACCTAACATTTTGAAAGTTGAAAATTCATTTTTGTGCACATACTGTAGTTGGATTTGTTACATCTTGCGTTTAAGTTTGAATTGATTAGAAAATATACTTTGTATTGAGCAACTTTTCTTAGTATGGTCCTTATGGTTTAATGTAGAAGTTATAATAAATGTTCTGTTATGCATGAGTCTCATTCTGGGTGAAGGATTTGTTGTATGGAGGTCTTCCAGCTGATCTGCTGTAAGCCAGTGGTTCTACCCAGACATTTGTCAGGGTCTTCCTGTACCAAAATGGCTGGACATTGCCATAATGAACTTAAGTGGACACTGCAATGTATTTCAAAAACAGACACAACAATAAAAGAGTTTTGTACATATTTGTGATTATTTTTTTCAGTTGTACAAGCTAATACCGAAGATGCCTCCAAACACCTTGAAATGGGAAAGCAGATGTTGGCTTCAGGCAATCTAGTAGAAGCCTTATCACAATTTGATTTGGCAGTTGGTAGGTTCCTCATCTGTGTGCTGACTGTATGTGGTGTATGTACGTGAGGAAGGAAGTGTGTTGCCTTTAAATCAGATGTCTGGCAAGGCAAAATAGATGGGTTTTTTACAATGATGAAGTTAATTCTTTATGTCAAGTTTTAAATGTTTCCAGACTGTATTAGGGGTGAGATTTTTGGGAGATTCATTCACTCTTATATAGTTCTTGAGAAAAATTTCTTGATTGCCTTTTCTTAGAATCTAAATTTCATAAACTTCACCCCATCCATTAGTCTTTGCATCTCCAGACTTAAGGAAGTTTCTGGCAGGAGTATCTTCTAGTTTGTGAACAATAACTGGTCTTTAAGTCTGTTTAACACAAGTTAATCACATTGGATGTCCTCATGCTATTCATGAGGATCGGCTCATGAATGCAATCATAGCAAATCTTGCATCTTGACTTTGTCCTTTCTCTTTCTTCTTGGCTTGACATTGTGTTATTGGAATCCTAAATGGTTTGGTCTTTTTCTCTGATTATTCTTGTAAGCTGCTGAATTTGAGTTGGTAGCATGTATTATACCTTTAGTTGCAAAAACCTGGAATCTTGCTTGTTAAACACCTCCTTGTAAAACACCTCCTTGTTAACCACCTTTTCATCATAATGGTCTTTGGACAACCCTTAATAGCTGACTAAGTTAGGATGTCTTTACCAGTAGTTTTTCTTGCTAATAAGTGTAGTTGGGTCTTGCACCTGAATGCTTCTGTTTCAAGGACAGGCTCATCAAGATCTACACCCTTTGCTTTCACCAGTCTAAGATTTCAGGCTTGGCTGGATTGTGTTTTGGAAATCCACATAAGCAAAGAAGTATAATTAATGGAATTTTTCTGTTTCTGTTACTTAGCTTTGAAGCATGTAGAGCTCAATAAAAATGACACAAACTTATTATCTCCCCCTAATGGAATCAGGAGGGGATATTGTTTTGGCATTGTCTGTCTGTCTTTTTTAACCTTCTGTCCATCTAAATTTTGCTTCCGTGCTATTTCTTGGCAACTACTGACTGGATTTCAATAAAACTTTGTGGAAACTGTCCATATCAAAAGGACATGCGCATATCCTGTGCATGATCCGATTGGACCCTTCAACACAGAGTTATGGCCCTTGATTAGTGTGGTATATATATATACAGAGTAACATTCATATATGCGCCAATTTTCAGCAGCGGCTTAATGGATATCAACAAAACTTTATGGAAACCATCAATACCAAAGAAGATATGCATTTCATTGGCATGTTCAGGTCTGACCATATAACAGAGTTTTGGCCCCTGAATAACATTTCGTTTCCACACTATTTGTAGGTAACAACAGCACTTATTATTACTTTTTGTGATTGCACACTTGTTTTTCTTTCATCAAGATGATAACCACAAAGTTGTTGTTTTGTTTTTTTAATTATTGCTGATTTGTTCTGTTTGCTTTATTTTCAAAGTGTGACTTTACTCTTTCTTTAAACAAGTATCGGCAGGGAATATACTGTCTCTGACAGAGTATTGTTACTTCTAAAGATATTTTGCTTATTATTGTGTGCTCTTCAATTATTTTTTTCTTTTTCAGATAGAGACCCAAAGAACTATCTGACTTATTTTAGACGAGCCACAGTATATTTAGCTTTGGGGAAATCCAAGTCTGCTATTCCAGACCTGGATAAAAGTATATCTCTGAGACCAGGCTTTACAGCTGTAAGTACAATGTTGTTAGAAGGGAACATACATCTCAGTCATTTACTTGCTAATAACACATGTAATTACCCATGACCAAGTTTTGCTAACAAATTTATGCGTTTGTAACAATTTGTCATGATGTGCATTTTGCAGATAGTTTTGGTCTGGAAGATAGATGAACTAGATCTACACTTTCTGCCTAAGCCTACAAGCAGGATTTGAATTTAGTTTCTTTAGATGTATGGTGAACTCAGGATTGAACAATTCATAGATATATAGGTAATTGGCTAACAAGTTCTTAAGTCCACTGTGCATTATTCACTTGATATAATGTAACGAATACTACATGCATGTATGTTTTCTGACTTGTTACCCTAAATCCACTGCTTTACTTTTAACACATAGAAAATTATTGCTCTAAAAAGCTTTTTAGACTTCAGTTTTGCTTGAAATATATAAATGTTATTATTCACAGGTCTTCCTATACAAACTAATTCACAAAACATTCCAAGCCAATGGTGAGATTGAAGACAAGAAAATGTGTATTATTGATTTAGTAAAAATACATGCGACATTTAGTATTTCTTTTCTAGAGTAACTTTAAGGTGCTGGAAACCCTTGACTGTTTGCTCATTTTATTGCTGACTTAAATTTGTTGTTAAGTAACATTTAGCACAAAGATTCCTAGGCCCATATCTGCATAAACGAAAAAAATAAACACCCCTACCAAAACAACAGCAACAGACTAATATCAGTTAATTCCTTGTTATCCTTTCAGGCCTTAGTTCAGAGAGGCAATGTATTTCTAAAGCAGGGCAATCTAGACAAGGCAGCAGAGGATTTTCATAACATAGTAAGTATAAAACAACTGGACTTGGTAGCGCTGATGTAAAAGGATTTGTCCCAGACCAAGACATACACAAGTTGCTCCCTCATGGTGAGCTCAAAAAGTTGTTTAACAACTGGTTGGCCCACAGCCACAGTTATGATGGGATTTGTATCGGTTTAGGTGGCACTACTTGCTAGGACACAGAAGGAAGCACTGAATGTATGTGTTTTATTAGGAACATATATAAAGATGACTTATTAGTGGTTGGCAAGACATTGAAAATGTTCCATCATAAAATAAACAAATCTTTTGCAACATACTTCCATTAACAACAAATATCACACATGGTTTCAGGTATCCTGCAAAAGTGACTTTATGACAATGTTTTTAATTCTATCATTATTCTCAGAGCTGTTTGAGTACACTACAGGTCATTCATTTATTTCAATATTTACAACAGTTACAATTCGAGCCAGGCAATGCAGAGGCAATGGCATACTTGCAACAGATTGCCCCTCTAGGAGCGGAGATAGAACAAGCCAAGGTGGCCTACCAAAACCACGACTACCAAACAGCGATATTCCTCCTCTCAAAAGCTATTGACGTAAGTAAAAAGAAAATTAAATATGTTTCATTAAAACCTTATTATGCCCCTTGAAATCATGGTTCCAGTCATTAAGAGAGAGAGAATAATATTCTTAAAAATTAAGATCATAGTCATTTGACAGATCTTACTGAAAATTGCATTTAACTACATTTTCACAAAGCCCGAGTGAGAAAAAATAGTCTTTGCATCTAAAAAAAGTGATAAAAAAGAAACCAATCAAAAGATTTATAAGTTGCCTTTATTTGCAGATTTGTCCCTGGGATCCAGAGTTAAGAGAGATTCGTGCAGAGTGTTACATTGCTCAAGGTGATCTTGGTAAAGCTGTGGGGGACATACGACCCACATGTAAGCTACGCAATGACAACACAAAGGGATATTACAAACTGGCCAATTTACTGTATGAGATGGGTGAAGCAGAGGAATGCCTCAGGTAAGAAGTAGAAACTAAGCAGTTATTGTGCCAATCAGACATGATACCTTATCCAGTCACATTATTCTGACACCAAGCAAGCCTTATGTGGAGTACCTTTATCATTGATAGAGCTTAAACAAAGAGCTGGATTTTAGCATTCTTTTTTAACCTTGTATAGTAATGCAAACATATGGCATATCTCCCTTTAGTGGTCGTAGGAAATTGAATAAGTGTGACAGATACCTATCTATACCTATCTAACAAATTACAACTGACTGTTTTGCCTATGTAGGTGCCTGTATTCTTCCTGCACAAATTTTGCCAAATTTACATCAATCGCTTAACTATAATCAAAAGCCAGTTTACCTTGTGCTGGAGCTTTCTTCCACCAATCTTAACATCACAAAATGACCATGTATAGCTGACCTTACCACATAATTTTACATGAAATAACTCAATCTTTACTGTTAACAGCCAGTTGAAGGAATGCTTGAAGCTTGACCCAGACCATAAGGAATGTTTCCCGCGGTATAAACATTTGAAGAAACTAGTCAAGCAATTACAACAGGCCCAGGAAGCCTCTAACAGTGAACAATGGGAGGAATGTATAAATAAAGCTAAACAGATTCTGAAGACTGAGCCGAAAGTCTACCCCTTCATCCATACATCCAAGGTTCATACATGTCACTGCAAATCAAAGGTATGGTTTAGTATTTTTTTATCAGGCTTTTAATGTAAGCCAGGTTATTTTTAAGTTTGGTGAAGCATTTGAACCTAAAGACAAAGAATAAATTTGAGAAAAATTTGAGACAATTGGTAAATCATCACTTATCTTCAATTGTCTGTTTATCATGTAACATTAAGTAGTCCAGGGAGATTGAGATCCTATGGTCCAGGGGTTTGATATCTTATGGTCCAGGGAGTTAGATATCCTTTGGTCCAGGGAGTTTGATATCCTATGGTCCTGGGAGTTTGATATCCTATGGTCCAGGGAGTTTGATATCCTATGGTCCAGGGAGTTTGATATCTTATGGTCCAGGGAGTTTGATATCTTATGGTCCAGGGAGTTTGAATCCTATGGTCCAGGGGGTAAGATATCCTATGGTCCAGGGAGTTTGATATCTTATGGTCCAGGGAGTTTGATATCCTATGGCCCAGGGGGGTTGATATCCTATGGTCCAGGGGGTAAGATATCCTATGGTCCAGGGAGTTTGATATCTTATGGTCCAGGGAGTTTGATATCTTATGGTCCAGGGAGTTTGATATTCTATGGCCCAGGGGGTTTGATATCCTATGGTCCAGGGATTTGATGGATCGTCTTCTGACTTAACCTGTAGGGAAATAATTAACAATGCTCTGTAAAAGCTAAGGGATATAAATAATTAACCACTCCCCATACAAGATAAGGGAAGTATTTAACCACTCTTAGTAAAAACTAATGAAAATAGTTTACTCTGCTAAATAAAAGCGAAGAGAAATAATAAATCCCATCTTAATAAAACATAAGAGAAATAATTATCTTTTCTCAAAGCAGCAGAAAATAATTCACCATTCTTAAAAAGTGAAAGAATTAACCATTCTCATGCTATCTTATTATTATTATTATTATTAGAAGACATTGAAAAGTTATTCACTAACAGCTACAAATACAGGTAGCAAAACAAATTGTGCAGATCTATTGGGAACTGTCTAAACCTGAATATTCACTACTTGTTTAAGCCTGATAAATTCGTGCTTAACAGGCTCAGATTTAAATCCCCCCGTCTCATGCCCAACTTTGTTGGTATTGAGTCATTCCGTGTACTGTTTATTACTGATCTGTACTCAAACATTCCTAGTAAGATTTTTTTGTTGAGCTTAGAATTGCTACAATACATAGACTACTGCAAAGCTGTTGACCCTTTAAACCTTAAGACAAGACAATCTTTCATAAGACATCATGTTCAACAAGTATCCTGTTACCAGAGGTAATATTTAATACCCTATTATTTTTTTTTGAGTCTGCTTTATTAGCAAAAATCAAATAAAAAATAAAGTTGCTTCAATTAACTCAAGTTTTATTGATACAAACTGTTTATAAATAAATGTTTTTTCTTGTTTCTGTATGAATAGCATGGTCCACCAAAGGATGCCATTGAAGCTTGTAATGACCTCCTACAGATTGACCCTGACAATGTAAATGCAATTTGTGATAGGGCAGAAGCTAGGATAGCCAATGAACAGTATGATAAGGGTTAGTTTTTATTGTTTTTCCTTTCAGATATATTTTTTATTTAACTAAACTAAAACAAACAAAACAAGAAGTATTTGTTAAAGAGCAATGACTCATGCTAAATGGATAATGATTGCTTGAAAAAGTGCAATGATTGCAAAATATTTTATAGTCTTTGATATATACTCCATCTTTTCATTCATATATGAATGTTAGTCTAACAATCCATAAACTACTTTCTTAACTCTTTTTTGGCTAAGTATTTGGTATATAGTTACTATAGGAACAGATTTAAAAAAATGCACTTTTTAAGCTTTTCAACACTTAAGGCTGCAACATGCATGTACAATTCTATCAAATTGATTGAGACAAGAACTAGTAAAGACCGGCCGCAATAGCTCAGTTGGTAGAGCGTCGGCTTGCGGATCGGGAGGTCGTGGGTTCAAATCCCTGCGGTTCAAACCAAAGACTTAAAAGCTGGTAGTAGTGGCTTCCCTCCTAATGCTCAGGGCTAAGGGGACAGCATTGCGCCTGACTCTTTGGTGTCAGTATAATGGACCGGCCGGGTTCAGTCCCTGTGCACCTCATAAGTGTCCCTGTGCTATAATGATAGAAATGTCGCTGCACAGTTTCGGCAAAAAATGCTTGAAGTATCCAAGAACTAGTTAAACTGCTTATGCACTATCTAACAAACTAGAAAATTAAACAGAAATTGTGAATATTTTGTACATAAAGTATATGAAAATACCTACAAGCATGTGAAATGACAAATACCTGTACATTTCTTACATTATGAAAATTGGGAATATATATAAAGATGGAATCAGTACATGAACACTTTCTATTATCAATGATGAAATGTTTGAATTAAATCCAGTGTGGTCTATGCATCTCTTTGTGCAATGTACATATCTGCTTAACTGTTTTCACACCACCTTGAACTGATGGAAGGTCCATTGGCCTGACCTCAGATTGAGTAAAGAAAGTTTAACTGTGTTTACTCTGTTCTTAAAAATAGTGTTAAAACTTTGCATTGTTTTTTACCCTTTCAGCTATTGAAGATTTCCAGGCAGCCCTCAATATCGATCAGGAAAACAGACGAGCCAGGGAGGGGGTGGATAGGGCTCAGAAATTGCTCAAGAACTCTCAGCGAAGGGATTATTATAAGATATTAGGAGTTCCAAGGTTTGCTATAGAAGTTTAACCCTGCTTTGAGTTTTGCCAAGGCATTTGTCTTAAAACTCCCACTGACAGGTTTTTAAAAAGTTCTTAGGAGAGCCATTGTGCAACAACTGTAACAATTATTTTAATTTGTTCAGGAATTGGTCTGTTATATAACATAAGGTTTGTAAAACAAGATCTTAACCTTGTTATGAAATTGATAAGAATAAACTATAAGGAATGCTGAACTTTGTAATACTAGAATATTTATTTAAATCTTGTTTAGGAATTTCTGAAAATATGGCCAGCAAATCAAATAAGCTTGCAAGATTTGTAAAAAGACAACACATAATTTTGTATTAATTTTAACTTGTTTTTTAATAAAACTTTTTTGAAAATGCTTTCAAGTGCCATACAGACATAAATAAACTCAATAACATCTCAGTACATGGGTTATTAGCACATTTATAGATGTTCGTATGGGTCTTCCTTTATCAGTAATAGCTGGTTGATGCTTTAATAATCTTATTTTTGTCTTCAATGTATCCAAAAAAAAAATAAGAAAAAATAAACACTACAAGATGTCACATTACAACAGACTTTTTAACAACTTTGAAAATTGCCTTTGCAATTAAGGAAAGAAAGAGAATATTTTATTGTTTGTTTTAATCACATCACTTTTTTCAGATGTTAATATTTTAGAATTTATTCTTATCATACCTTTACACAGAAATAATAAAGAAATGTTTTAACTTCTTTTTTTAAAGTGAAAACTGACTATACATTTCCAAAAAATCCTTTTTATCTGACAAATTAATTAGTACCCATTCAATAATGTTCGGTTACTACGAGTGACATATTTCTAGATCAACTCAGTTTTACCTTTATTGATAGAACTATGTATGGTGTTGCAGAAATGCCAAGAAGAAGCAGATTATGAAAGCCTACCGTAAACTAGCCGTGGAGTGGCATCCAGACAAGCATGTTGGAGATGATAAGGAGAAGGCACAGAAAATGTTTCTGGACATTGCTGCAGCTAAAGAAGTCCTTACAGATCCAGGTAAATAGAATCAATTTAATCTTTCTTCAGTCTCCCTATTTATTATGTGGAATTAGCATGTTAAAGAACCATAACCTTTACTCAGTGAAATAACTCCATTTCTATTTCTGACCAGGCTAAAAACTTTCCAACTGGGATTGTCTTTGTATTGAGTTAATGCTGTCTACAAGAACCATTGTGCTATATGGATTGATTTATTTAATTTTAACCTGCTTAGCTTCAATTGTGAAAGCTTAGCACCAATTGTGCAAGCTTAGCACCTATTGTGCAAGCTTAGCACCAATTGTGCACACTTAGCACCAATTGTGCAAACTTAGCACCAATTGTGCACACTTCAGATCAGCCATCTCCTGATGGTATCCATTTGGTTGGTATCTGCACTGTTTGATGCTGCAGCTCTAATAATGTATGTTAGCAAAATCTGTGAGTCCTTATTTCTTACTAATCTATCTATATTGAGGGGGTTAATAATTTCCCTTTGCTTTTATTGCTTGCCTCACCAAAATATTTTTTTTACAGCTTATCGTTGGCTTGACATGTCTAACAGTATAACGGCAATTGTAAAAAAAACAAATGTCTTCAAATTATTTAGAATTTTACCTCATCTGTAAGAAAAAGCCTAGCCTTTTTAGGTGGGAAAAATAGTGCACTGATGTTCAGTTTTGGGGAAATTGTGCATTATTTTACATTTAAAAATAAAAAGGAGACTTAATTGGTTTACAAATTAAACAGCTTGTGGTTTTTATCCATGGGCACCATGCTTTAGTGGATTTCTTCCAAATTTATGTGAACAGTTTATCAAAGATGTTCCAGACACATTTCTGATAGAAAATTTAAAGTAAATGTTAGAAATATTATGCAACATTTTTTCTTGCTTTTAGGGAAAATTTCTTTTGGAGA
Source organism: Sinonovacula constricta (assembly GCA_007844125.1). Lineage (NCBI taxonomy): Eukaryota > Metazoa > Mollusca > Bivalvia > Cardiida > Solecurtidae > Sinonovacula > Sinonovacula constricta. The sequence goes on along the minus strand of CM017563.1, from coordinate 56,064,717 downwards.
AAAACGCTATAAATAACTAACAGTTATAATGATTTAAAAAGCCCTGATTGAATGGTGTGCTTGATTTTATCTTAGAACATTTGTATTTTTCAGAGAAACGTGCCAAGTTTGATAATGGTGAAGATCCCTTGGATCCAGAACAGATGAACGGTGGACCGCACGGTCAGGGATTCAATCCTTTCGGTGGCTTCAACCCATTCGGCCATGGTGGTGGGCAGGGATTTAACTTCAAATTCCATTTCAACTGAGAGACACATCTGTGATATTATAGTTCTTTATACCTTTAATCCATTATACATACTTAATAAGGGGCCAGAACTCCAGATAAGGGGAGGTAATCTGATTTAGTATGGCATTAAATGCTTATTATACCCAATATTGTTATCACAACTCTAGATTGTTTGTACTACTTGAAATTGTTACATTGAGAAAATTCTAATAAGTACCAATAGTATAGGGTTGTGCGGTAAAATGAACATATTAGGTCTAAGTCGGGACTTCTGCACTTGTGTTAAAAGACCACCAGTCCTTGTGTGGTCTTTTAATGCTGGTTTGATGGGTTATACAGGTCTCGGAATGTATCCATATATTTGTGCTCATAAAAATAAATTCTTTTACTTTATACATGCAATGTAGTTAAACGTTAGAACATTAATTTGTTAGTGACTGTAAAACATTTTCTCTTCATCCTCAACATGCAATTTTTGAAATGTTAGAATATCATTTACTTTATTTAGGTCTTAACACTACAAAAATACTCCATCTTTAAAGGTTTACTTTAAGGGAATTTCAAAATGTGTTAAAAGGAGGAAAAGCAGGAAAAAAAATGTACTCACAAAGCCTCAAAAGACAAAGACAAAAATCTTCGCATTCAGATCTGTTTTGATACATTTTTTTTGGTATTGGGTAAAAAAACAAACATTTTCACCTTATTCCCAAACCTGAAGTCTGTGCCTTTGTATTTTTTCTATTGATTGTAAGCAAGTACTTTATAGGTCAACATTGCCTCAGTGTGGTAACATTTGCAAATGTGATATTTAATAGTACTATTTCAAGACCTAGTCCCTTATTGAAGTTCGAATTTGGGGGACATAACTCCAACAACTAAACTTGCATTATGTTATCTCCCTTGTTTTTAGACACACTTAGAACAGAGTTACTCTACAAATATATTCATTTTATTGATTTATTAAATCTTTTAGAATGCTCCAGACAGCATCATGCACATAAAATCTTTTTAGATCAGATTAGAGTTATTAAAAAGGTATGAACATTCTGATAAGAACTAACCAAATAAAAGTCCAGTCAGAAATTTTTATTACATGCAGTACATGTAAATAGCTTCCCACAAGGGAGATAATGATGAAATTTCATTGCTTTATTTTGAAAAAAAAAATGAATTTGATTGGTTGATTTGTAACATTCAGTGCTTTATTTACAGGCATTTTATTATCATTAGCTATGGGAAAATTAACTTAAATAAATATGGTAGTACAAAATATAAATAGAAAAATTCATGTTCATTTCTCACTACATTCATAAAAGCTTCAGAAGTAGGTCTTAGTATACAAACATGGACAGGGATAAAAGTAACTTTTATAATGCATTTTAATATGTTCCGCATCTCATATAAAAAATATTACCTTAGGTAAGTTTAATGTACTGTACACCACTTCTTCATGAGTTTCATTTTTCAATATCTAAACGTGATTTGTTTCCATGTTTTTTTCCAAATACATGTACTATATTTAAATATTTCGTTAGACTATTGTGTTCATTATTCATGATACTACACATGGTGCAGTATTGTTTTGCATATTTAGTCATTCATGGTCTTGTTGTGTATCCATATTTAAAATGCTTTGGTTTGTGGTTATGTGTCATTCTTTCATGGGACTGTTTATTGTTAGATTAATTCCATTAAGTTGTATAGATTTTTTAAAAGTATTACATGGAGTGTATGTAAAACTTAAATAATTATTTATGACTTAATATTACTGACAAGAGAACTTTTTGTCAAATATCATTTAAAAATATTGTGTTTTTTAGTCTTGAAAGAAATATTTTGAATAAAAAACATGTTTTGAGATATTTTTACAGTAATAAACTAAATATTTTGTATTGCAGTTTTTTGTGTGAAATGAAATAAAAGTTGCTGTTTTGTCTCACAATTGTTAAATTTGGCAATTCATCCGCCACATTCTTATAAGATTGTTATTAACCCATATCTAGCTAAGCACATATTTATATGACATTGGCAAATAGTGTAGATTTAGATCAGCTAGCTCCCTACTAGGAGCTGCCATATCAGGATCTGCGAGTTTGCTGCTTAGCCCAATAGCAGTCTGTAGAAACCATTACATGTTAACTTAAGAAGATAACTAAGAATAAGTATGTTTCATAACAAATGTAGCTATTTACTGGTAAGAGACAGTCAGCTGTTCCATCGTCTGAACATAAATAAGGACAACTGGTTGATATGGGTATAAATGTTGTTTCTGCACTTTTTCTCATGTCATGCAGACTTAAATTGCCATTTAATTGTGAAAAGTGAGTGACAAGTTATAATTGCTTGTTGTTTTTTAAGATGTTTATTAATTGAACTCTTGTGCACATAACAGGATGCATTTATCGTCACTGTGTGAGTTGTTTGTTTTTGTTATAGATGAAATGTTGTTTGTGTGAAAAAATACAAGCTTGGAAATTTATGACAGTGTTTTGGCTAAGTCCCATACTGTTTTGTCTTCCTTTAAGCTTTCCAGTTGATGTTAAATTATTTATTTTTTCCCATGATACAATCTCTAATATGGTAAAATGTTCAGCACAATAATGGATTAGATCTTATATTCACCAATCGTTCAAGTCATTACTTCAAAATAATTGAACTGGTTCATATTGCTTATAAAAGGAGACAAAACAGATAAGAACATTGGGGGTGGGGTTTTTTTTACAACTGATAGCTTAATTCTACTTGAAAAGTGACCAATCAGATGCTTTGAAAAGTTGTTTTTTTGCAACTGATTGGCGAGTTCTTCTGATACACTGACCAATAAGATGCGTTAAAAAACTGTTAGGTTCATACTTTAACAACCTCTGGCCGAAATATCTTCATATTCTCTTTTACGGCAGGGTTAAACAATAACCCACTTCTTATTTTTTTATTGACTCTATATTTGATTGACTTAATCTGGAGTGACCCTGCTAAAGTTGGAGCTTGGGGTAAGATGCTTCCAACGAACTTGTATGCTTGAAGACTTGTCTCAACTTTGTTAATATTTTAGACTATCACATTAAACTACAGATGGTGTGATAAATTTCCATAACCTTGATAAAGTATGGTTTGTTGAAAGGAATTCTTAAAAAGCTTTGAACCAAAAAGACTTTGTGTAAAGATGTAGTTTAATTGAGACATGTTTAAATCTATGCATCCTTTTTACAATTTTTATGAATTTTGATTTTTATGAATTTGATTATTTAAAATTCAGTTTATAACCGATCAACTTTATGCAATTTACTTTTGGTTCATGGCTAAAATAATGGTTTGATTGTGATTTGATTGTTATTTCAGATAACTTTATTGTTTTGACTTAATGATATTCAAGCTCATTGTCATGTGCATAAGAATAAAAAAATATTTCTTATTTGACATGATTTCTTTTATTAGCAAGCCTCCATTGATATGACTGATTGCTGGATAGCACATATGTTGCAACTTCCTTTTTCTATCATTATCTTTGTGAAGAATAATTATATCAAATTATTTGACTGCAAACTTTTTGAATGTCTACATGGTTTAGTATCTGCTCTTTGCAGATGTATAGGTAATAAAACAAACTGAGGCCTTAGGATGATTTTTTCTCCTCATTTTTATCACATTTATGATTTATGATCTTCAAAATGGGGCTAGTATTGACACCTCATAGAATGAAGATTGATGTCTACAAGTTTTATGTAAGAGAGCTTATTTTAAAAGACAAAAATATAAATTTATAGATTTTTGCAATAAAAAAATTAGTGTGGTTATTGGTCTTGCTGTTTACAAAATTACAATTACAAGTTTGAGCATGGGACCTATCAATTTAGAGTCCATCTTAACCATAAGACCAGAGATGTTTAAAGTGTCATCTACATACACTCAACTGTGAAGGATGAAGAAATCCAGAGCATGCCTCTCGGCCAGATTATGTGGTTCTGTTAAATCCAATGGGTGGGAACAAACAAAACAATAAGCAGTATACTGTTGACATGTATTGAAGCATTCTCCTTCGGTATATTCACATGGCATTTCAAGAAACAATTGTTTTTTGGAGTGACTTAGGAAAGCAACCCTAGCACTAGCTCCTTTACAAAATGTAATTGCTCATCTGATCAGCATTACATTAACTATTGGTTTACAAGAAATATCTCAAGAGTACCATCACAAAATTAACACACTTTTTTTACTTTTCAAAGCCACCAAGAGTTCACTTGAGAGCAATTCTTGTCATCTAATTTATTTATAGATGGCATTTTTTCAAAGCATTTCTAATGACACATTTTGTACTGCCATGTACAAAATATATTGCACAAGACTTACTACATGTTAATTTAATTTTTTAGCTCACCTGGTCAAGAAAATTTAGTGATGGAAATCTTGTGTATCATTATTTCGTCACTCTAAGTTAACAACACTCTTGCTTGTTACAGTCATATATACATGAATAAAATATGAGGCAAACATACATTTGTATTTACAATATAAAACTTTTTTATATATACTGACACAATATGCAAAATCCGATACAATGTAAATGCAGTTTATTATCAAATATTTCGATTAGAAGAAAAAAATGCCCACATTGCATGATAACCTGCCAAACAGAGAAAAAAACGAGTTCCCAAATATTGTTTTTAGGTTTTTTGACAAAACCCATCTTTTCTACCTTGTTTTAAATACATTAAAAAGTCCCTAAATGAAAGAACTGCTAAATATTCATTTATCAGTCATATTTTTCAAAGGATTATAAAAAAAATGCTTTGAATATAATTAAAAAAAAAATCAATTATTAGAACAGTAGGTTTCAAAGCCATTCTAAACTTTGCAGATATTATTTCCAATTACATTGCCTGAAATCAAGACATTTTTCATGCATTGTGGTCATTTTATTGAAACTACACATTAGTTTTTGTATTCTATGTATAGGCCAATAACTTCATGTAGGCTCCATAAATACTTTCCACATTGTTAAAACTAAGTTCAATTGCACATTGTAAACTTCTAAATTATCATTAGTTCTGTTAATGGGGAATACCCTTCACAACAGTTTCTTATAGTGGAATAATTGTCTATTTTATCATTTTTATACACAATCATTATACATGACTTCAGAGAACTGGCGTATTACAATAAAACAATCACTTAACAACAAATGTGATTTAAACGGTGCAAATTAAAATCCACCTAAATAAAATGTAAAATATGTACAAACTTTTTTTCAAAAATTAATATCAATCAATTAACTGGTAAGAAGGGTGTAAAGAATTTAAAGCAACAAAATGGAATATAAATCTCATAAAACAGTTTCAAATAAATCCAATCCATTGTATCTTAGGACATGATTGGTCAATTTTAATTAGCCAAACAAACAAACAATCATTAAAAGTTAAAGGTTATCATATTTGATTGAACTGTTATTTGAGGGCCATGTTTCTGTCCTCTTCTTAAATGATATGACACTTTTATGTTTTTATTTGCCACACTATTTCATGCCACTTTTAATTGCAAATATTTAAAAAAAAATTATACATTAGTTACTCAAAAGTTCTTGCTTATTTAAAAACAAAGTTATATAGTTAATACAAAAACACCTGTCTAAAGATCAATAAAGCTTGCAATTTTCCTATAAATTGTAACCAAATACTATGAATTAAAATTTTAGTTGACAAAATTTTAAACCTCAGAGAGAGAAAATACTGTTTTTCACATGGATATTATCAACATTCAAAAGTTAAATTTGCCTCATGCTGTCCAATTAACTCTATGTCTGTTAAGCATATTCTGTAATTATCAGACGTAGGCAAACAGTGTAGATCCAGATCAGACTCGATGCTGGAAGCTGTTTGATCTGGATCTGTGATCTGGCAACATGTTTTTTGGTGTGTTTTTTTTTCCCATTTACTTGTAAGCAAAAACAGAGATTATCTAATATAGGTTAACAACTTATACAGTATCCCCATTATTTCATTGTATAGGTTATTGGGGGCAATATTGGACAGTAGACTGAATTGTCTTTTCATATCAACTATATCACTAAATGGCATGGTTTTTACAATGTAAAAAGTCAACACAAACAATTAGTGATAGATGAAGATAATTTTCAGCTGAATATGTTTTCTGAAATTAGTTCCAGTTTCTTTAAAATTGACTAAAATCAGAAAATATGAATAACACAACACTGCTGACTATATTAAAACTCTATAAAATACTAAAAGGATGTGTATACTTGTGTTTTATTTACTAAAACTGATACAAATAATCAAAAAGACAGAAGGTATGAAAACAAAAACATCATAAATGAAAGACATAATGGATTGACAACATTAAGGAAGAGAAAGATCATTAAATATGGAGAGAAGAAAAAAAATGACAAAGCATTTCACGAGTAATTGAACAATGAATTTTGTTTCTATTTAAATGTGAATACATAATAATAGTGTGGTATGTGTTAACAATACTTACATTTAAATGTTAATTAAAACATGGAATTTAACTTTACAAGCTTTGTCTTCAAATATATAAAACATTAATTTACCGTTACTGGCTAATTTCTTTTAGGTGTGTTACCTTAATGTATGGCCTATTTTTACCCTAGAATATGGGAAACATTTATCATTTTAAGTTAAATTTAAGTCCCTTAACATGGTAGTAGATATGTACTGGTAACTGGTACATTTGATGCCATATATACATGTTTCTTTTTAAGTATTTAAGTATGAATATGTGTTTTCATTTCTGTGACAAAGACACATGTGGTAAACATAAAATCATAACAATAACCAGTTTACTAATTATATTCATTTATATACTGATGGATAACAATGCATTTTCTAACACAACAGAAATGAATATATTTCATCAAGTTAATGCTGAATACATGTTATCAATATTAGAGCTATTTCACTCACATCAAGTTAACATGATTAAAATTGTACCTTAAAATCTAACAGATATATATAATCTTACAGAAACTTTAGGTGTGTGTTTTTTAATGTCTTTAATACCAACCAGACTGTTAAGATGATGAAACAAGTTCCATTTGTTGATAAAATAAAGCTGACAAATAAAACCAATAAAAATGATAACTTTCACACTTTTCCATCAGTCACACTTTTTAGCATAATTCTAAAAAAAAACAACAATGATTACATTTTTTTTTAATGCGAACAGATAATAAGCAACACCAAGCCAACTCAAGCACATGTCACCATAGTAATGTGTCTTTGATACATATGAATATGAAACAAAAACTTTCATGCACGGTTACCATAACAACCATTATTAAACTAAGTTTAAAATATTTACAAAAATACTTTCACAAAGCTCAGACCTACCTACTAAAAATTCACAAATGCCGCAGTCAAATATCCCTTTCTAAAAGCATGGATTAAAATATACATAAAAATACATACATACACATATAATACATATATCATTAGAGGCCATTTACTTCATTCCAGATATCTCCGGTGAAATTTTGGTAAGTATTTGATTTTTTATTTCTTTAAAAGTCCAAAATGTGTGAGAGCTCAGCATTATTTAATGCTTTATATTGTTGTTACCTTTTTTATACAATTTAAGGAATTAAAATACCAACTATGATTCAGGTTTAATTCCCAGTATGATAACATTCCCTTGGTCTTAAAAGCAGTGTATGTACCCATTAAATTTTTTTAACGTTGGTTCATTTGAATTTAGAATGTCTTGATCTTAAAGTACTTCGTCATTTAAACAACCTTTATACCTTTTCTGTTTAATATTTGTTACAAATATCTAAATTGAAGTAAACTGACACAGAAAAATCACAGACTGGTAAAAACAATTAAATATTAAGATAAAATTATTATGAATGTGTACACATTGAAATTTCATTTCAATTTTACAAACAAATAAAACAACAAAAGAATAAAAAATGTTTTCAAGTGGTTTAAGCACCTGAGGTTTCATTTAACGAGAGTAAAATTAATCCGAAACTATCCTTCTGAATTTAGCACTTGTATGCACCTTAATACAAGACTCAGATCCCCCCCCCCCCCCCAAAAATATATTCCCACTTTTTTTTACTATTTAATATTTTTATCTTACAATTTTTGTCTGTTTTTTGGTGTAAGTATGAAACAAAATAATACCACCAATCAAACATTATTTTTATACTTTAAATCCTTTGGTAACATTTATTATGACGAGGGAATATTTTATTTTACATTATACAGAATATTAATTTTTTGTAAAAACTTTGTTATATAATCATTATATTCACGACACAAATTCAGAGGATAAAGCTTACTTTGCCTTGGCACAGTGACACATATCAAAATGTTTATCCAAACTTTATATCAACCTTTCCGATAACTCAGTTACTTCCCTTGATTCCAAAGGGAGGCTACTCACAGCTGACCCTCTGGGGACTAATTAAAAAAAGATGGCGGACAAGGATAAAGGAATCAAAAGAAGCACATGTAAAAACAATAAAGAATTGGAACATTTCAAGGTAACAGATTTAAATGTGAGCTAATCAAGCGAATTATAAGCCCTCACATGCTAGCTATTACTGACAAATATAAATTGAAAGGAGAGACCAACTTGAGAAGACGAAGAGGGACTCTGAATGGTTTATTCTTCCTTCTAAAAGGGATTTCACCTCCTAGAACATAAATTAATAACACTTCGCCCTTTTCACACTTCTCCTTCCCTTGATTGGTCACCGTTTGCCCTAATGAAAAGAGAAGAGATTCACAGGTCGCTCCTGTTCGGCAAAAGATGTTCAAACTTTGCCCTTTTTCTTAACATTATTCATGTATGACAACAACATTTAAATTGTTCAATTATGTTTAGTTGTTTTTTTTAAACTTTAATTATAAATGTACTTGCAAGACATTTTAAATAATGCAAAGATCATGAAACTGACTTGTTTCTTGCACCACCAGATTTTTAATATTATGTCTAAAGTATTAAAAATACAATTTAATATTGCATCTAGAGAACCATATCATAGTAAATTAAATTAATTAAAGTAAAATCTGTTTGAGGACCACTTAAAAATATTCATAAGGAGGTCACACTTACATAGTTTTGAATGAATAACACATTTAATACTCAAATGTAGCAGAGTATGTTACGTAGATGTTCAGTTAAATAACATTGTTAATGAGCTTATAAATGATCAATATACAGGAATTAATATCAACCAAGAATAGTGCATGTGCTTTCATCACAATAATAAGGGGAGGCAAACATCAATTAAAGATCACACTTTCATTGCATTGTTGAGCAATTATGAAATAACTACAAACTCTAAATTGTCATGATTGTGAGAACCTTATTAAATTATGGGAAACAAAATAGGTATGCCAATAAGTAATAACAGTAACAACTCTGTAACAGCAGATCTTCATTAAAATATAAAATCAAAAAACTTCACATAAGCTTTAATGCTTTTCTTTTTTTATCAATAATAAAAGGAAAATCATGCACATTTTAGTTATTTAATATAATTGTGTAACATTTAAGTATTTGTATAGATATTATTTGATTATCTAGATTATAACTTGTTTATTTTAACACATTTTTATATGAAGTAACATTGCATTTAAACCAAGGAATAGTTACTGTTTGTATATTTTCACTTAAGTTAAGACTTTTTTCTTGGTTACGACAAGTTTAAGATAAGAAAAAATAGATTTTACTAGGAAGAATCAACATTGCTTATAAAAAAAATTCCTGTATATGATAATGAAAGAAACATAAATACAATGTGAACGACGTAGAAATAATTAGATATAATTTAACAAGTACACAATTTTGACTTTTGAAACATTTAAGATTAAAAGGTAAAGTGTAACTCAAGCTTGTATCAAAAGGCGAAGTGTGATTCATTTCTGGGCTAAGCGTGGTTAATCAGGGCGAGATCGAAGTGGGAAAAGAGTGAAGGTCATATTGGTCTGAAAACATTGAAATGTTCCCAGTTGTTTGTGAAAAGGATATCTATAACTATATCGTCTTTAACATGAACTCAAAGTGGCAACGGAAATATAGTTTTTATGAAAATATATAATCTACTAAAAACTTCTTATTAACGTCCAACATCATTGAATCCAAATGCACCATAGTCGTATGTTTTGAGGAAATTCATGCCATGAAACTGTTCTGTTTTGACCACCCTCCCATGATTAACACTTTTACATATGCAGCAATACTTTGGTGATTTTGAATCTTTCTTTAATCAACTTTCCTTGTCACTTGATGTTTCTGTTTCATATGCTAATAAAATTTCTGCTCCAGAAGTTAAATCAGCGCCAGTGTCCATGCGTATTTGGAGAGTTCTCAAGGGCAGACAACTTAGTTATCGGAAAGGACAATTGTGAATCATTTTAATCCAATGAATACAAAAAATTTGGGTTTAATATATTTGATATAAATACACAGCATGGCAAATACTTTGATTTATATAAAACTTAATCATTCCTATATTTAACATATTTTTTCTGGATTATATTAAAATTTCTGCTACAATTTAAACCCATTAAGGATAGCAACAGATTAAAAGTTACAAAATTATTATCTTCAACAGTGAGATAACCCTATGATATAATTTTATAATTTATAATTTTGGAGCAGTTTTAAATAAAAAAAGCCCTAACAATAGGTCCGTTAACCATTTGTTTGCTTACCTCAAAATTGAAAATGCTAAGAACTTACAATACAAGGTAATTCTATCATTGTGCTATGCCATTAAGCTGAATGTTTTTTGAGCAAGCATAAATTTTTCAAGGAAACTTTCAATTTACACAATTCTTGTTTTTAAATTCAGTTGACATCCATGATCTCAAAAAAAAAATACATGTCATTGGATTAATCTCACTGACGAAGACAAATTATGACATAAATTAAAGGTTATATCCACTACTTTACACAACATTTTCAAGATTTTTGTGTGTTTTTCTTTTCTAAAAATTTTGCAGGTTTTCCCTTGTTGGGGTTGCAAGAATATGCAATTTCTTTAAGTAAGCTCCAACCTGTAATGCCACCACAGTGGTATTATGCCTTGAACCCATGGTGGCACTTCAAATAAATTCCTTTGGTTTGGAAGATTTTACATCCCACCAAGATTCCTTAATGCCTCTTGATAGAATGTCCATTTGAACTGACAAAGTGCTGCCTTCTCTGTGATAGCATCTGGTGGACACCTGACATGATGCCACACTCAGTCACATGACCCTGAGGCTGACCAGTTAGTCAGGAGAGATAGATTGGTGAAGAACACTGCACAAGACAAATACTTGGTTAATAGATATTCAGTAGAAGTTGTTTAATTTGGTATGATAATGTGAGTCAGGTAGAGAATACAACCTTCAAAAAAGTACTGACCATCAATATACAGTAAGCAGCCATCATATTTCAGAAATATGAACGCAAACAAAAATGTTTTGATTACAACTGTGTGTTCCTGTTGTTGTTGACGTTTTTAGTTATCAACCCATATCCTGGCTGATTATAACCATCATGTTTCTAATTTCTTGTGATCAATAATTTTTGAACTTTTACTTTCAAAAAGTTACTATGGCCTTTCTTTTTAATTCACATAAAATTTATTAAAATAAAAGGAACAAAATATCTTCTGAAAGAAATCATTGTTTTAAGAAATTCTTTTCTCTGCTGATGATATTTACTTTGCTATCTTGAGAGAAATAAAGTCATTAAAAGTAAAATAAAATTTTAAAAAATCATGATTTCATTAAGGAATAAAACAATCATTTTTTAAGATTTAAAAATAAAAACGAAAATTATATAAAATATATGACTGAAACTGCATAACATATTTTGTTGATTTTCTAAGAGTTTCTTAAATAATAAAATATTCTTACTGAGAAAATCAAGGCCTTTAACAAAGACTTCATCAAATCAGACTGCTTGATAATCCATCTTTTTCTTACTGAGGAAAGATGAAATTATATGATAGTGAAGCAAAATAAAAATGAAATAAAAATTACAGTAAAATCATTTATGGGAAAATGATTGACATACAATTATTACATAACTGTCTGCTGCAGACGAGGCTCAGAAATCAACCAATCACGGATCAGCAAACTGGCTTTCTTTGTAACCTGAGCCTTTTTGTACAGCTTGCATATAAAACAACAAAACAAATGCCAGAATGACTGCACAGAGAGTGTTTCTTCATCAATTTTAGCAAATATCTTTACACTCTTTCTGCACTCAAGCCTGCATGTGAGTGATACAGTGATTCAACAACAACAAAATAACAATTACTCCTTCTTTAGAGAAGATGGGTATAAGGGAGACTACTCTGTTATCTTCTTTGGTTGATGATGTAGAAGAGCAGGACAGACAGGAAGAGAAGGAGAAGATTTTGCTGTACGCCTGAAGCACTGTTGTTGTAGTTGCGCTGCGGGTTGTTAGGTGGTGATTGCTTAGTGGTGGGACGGTCTGGTCCTAGGTTACCTAGGTCAGGCAGATATGGTCTTTCTGAAAATATAAAAATATGATTTCTATTAAACTTCATGGTGTAATTCCAAAATTTAAAAAAAATATAAAAAATATAAACATAATAGTGTCATACTACTAAAATAACTTTATGGTTTTATGTCAATCTATCCTTTTTCTTTTTTTCATGAAGGGTGCTTACCATAAAAATATATTTTATTGTCTTCTCTGTGATTACATACCATAACCCCCTGACATAATACCACACCTACATGTGTCATATTATCCTGACACCAGGCCAAGCATGGAATGGAACTTATGTCTTTTAATGGTAGTAAAGATGAGAGCTGTATCACTTTTCATTCAACAGTTGAGTGACAAAAAGCAGATGCATCATTTGTCTGTCCGTGCATCTGTCTGTCCTTGCACTGCAAAGAACTTAGGCAACTAGGTGCACAATAGGTGCTTTTTATGTTGCCATTGTACAGTGAGAGTTTGTGACTGATTTTTACATAGAAGGCAAAGAGAAAAATAGTCTAGTCACAGAAGTGTCAATCTGTGAGAATGTCCTCTCCTCCAGTTTCAGTATCTCAGCCATAACATCACCAAATTGATAACAGTACTATAATCAAAACTCACCCTCTTACAAATACACTTGAAGTTGTGTTGTGCATAACATTTACAAGTGCAACCATGTCAGGTCATTGCATCCTTAGGTTCATATGTAACTTCCAGTGACATTTCTTGTCTTTTGTAAATTTCTGCATTGGGTTGGTGTTTGTTAAGTTAAATGTCCCACAAACAGTCTGTCATTATTCATACATGTTGTATAGGATTGAACATATGACCTTGAATATCTAAGACTACGAATTTATGGCAACATCAGGCTGGTACTTACGGCCTGGATCCTCTGGATTAGTGTAGGGATGCCGGTTTCCATTGTCTGGAATATGCAGGTCAACATCTGGCGATCCTTCGCCACTACCACTACCAGACTCCAAGCTGTACTTGTACAGATCTTCATCATCGGTCAGCACTGGTCCACCAGTTTCAACTGTCTCAATAGTACCAGATCGTGTTCCTTCATCACTGCTATATTCATAGGTATCAGGATCATCAGCTATCATAAAATTCCGTGGCCGGTGACGGTCCGTTTTTCTGATATGGGATTGGAGTTTCTAAATAAAGAAGTTTTATACATTTAAGACCATATTTATATACAGAGTCCTTGCTCATAAATGGACAGACATGCCTCACACTTAGAAAAAACTTTGATTTGATTTCTGATCAAGCAAAATTGAATTGTAACACAGTTGTATGTATCGTCAATATAGCAACATCCAGCTTATATGGTGAAGAAAATGCCTGTCTAGGAAGAACTACAAGCACATCATAAATATGGGGTTTGTTTCTTTGTTGGGTTTATCATCCCACCAACATTATTTCAGTTATCTGGAGACAGTGTCCACTTGCAGCAGATATAGTGCTGCCTTCAATGTGTATAGCATGCTGTGAACACCTGGCATGATACCACACCAAGTCACATTATCCTGACACCAGGCCAACCAGTCATTGAGCTACCCTTATACATGCTTGAGCATCAGCAAGGGAGCTATGCCACTACCATTTCAATGACTTTGGTAAGTGGCAGCCCAGGATCGAACCCTGGTCCTCCCGTACCTGGAGTTGATGCTCTATTGATTGCGCAACCAGGTCCGGTAAATAAAGGGTAATACCTCCTCACATGAAAGGTTTTGCCTCAAGTGGAACTTGAACCCACATGCTGAGAGGCCTTGGAGTCAGAGGAGAAACACAGGCTCATTAAGCCAAATGTGCATTTGCATGATGTAATTTTCGTTGACTACTGGTATAATGTTATAAGTAGATAATATAGTATAGTATAGTATAATAATATATGTTAGTTATTACAACTTAATCTGTTAATTTATAAATATACACTGTACGGCACAAAGATTTATAACTTCAGTCTCTTAAGATTTACAAAAGTTGACTGAAAGTGGTAACAATGATTACATAAGATGATATTGTCCAGGTTAACTGGTTAGCTGTTCAAACATCTTGACAGGTTTATTAGTTTGTGACTTTTGAAACCATTGTCATCCCAAATTATACTTATAGTATCTCTTACCAGGTTAATAAGGGTCATCTTGTCTTTCAGTTGTCGAAGTTGTGGATCAAGCATCAGACTGACCTTTACCTCTGGGTTGTTACGCGCCTGGCTCAGAATGTCTAGGTCAACAACATCACGAACATACCTGTAAATATATAAGAGAGGCAGTTTGTTATTACAGATGCTTAAAGATTTGAATCAACCTGGATGTAATTCTGCATGCTAACATGACCTCCAGCATCAAGTAAAATATGCTCCATTCAAAAACATTACAACCACCAGGCCAATCTGCATACCGCGTAGTTGTTCATGCACAAAAAAAAACTGACTAAATAGTTTAAGAAACATGTTCATAAGCAAAGATTTTTTTTAAAAGGTTTTCATCTGCTGGTAGCATTTTATCTACAAAGAACTAAATTTCTACGACATATGGCCATATTTGTTTCAAACAGTCATTAATTGAAATAAGCATAATATCAATTCTTTGTTATTTTAATTTTTCCACCAGAGTTAAGTATTTAATAAAGTTAAAATTCCACTTGAATAACAGCAATCAATATTTTTGTTTTTTTGCTCAAATTTTCCGGGTTATCCCTTATGTGGGTTGCATGAATACAATGTGCATATGCTTCAGGGGACATATTGGTTACATCAAGGCAATGCTGCATCATTTACTATTTACCGACAAAATGAAATAGTAATGGAAGGCCAAATAAGTAAACCTTACACACACACACACAAAATCTAAGCTTTTTAATAATTATTTATATATTTACCAGCAAGACACCAACATACCTATATACATGTGAGAGACAAAATGACAATGTCTGCTTTTGTATCTTTTATTACTTCCATTGTTTTTTGCTTTTTATAAACTTTGCTCTAAAAATACTCTAAGTAGGTTGAAATGTACAGCTTTGACAGTTTTCTAAGCTGGCGACATTAATATCTTGTTGAGAAAATCTATAAATGGTAGAAAATGATTAAAAGATAGAATTATTTTCTCATATAGTTCAGTACAGAACAAAGTTAAGCAATATCTTTCCAAGTAATAAAAGCTTTATTTCAGCTCAGCTAAAGTGCTGTCTACAAGAATGTGAAAACTTGACAAGCAGAATATTGAAACATTTGGCATGAACATTAAAACAAAAAATGTAAGATATTTTATATAAGATATTTTTAAATACAGTATCCAAGTAATTTCTGTAATAAAGGTCCCTTTTCTAAACTGGCTGCTTAAAGCAATAGTTAATAAATAAGCAATAGAACTATAGAGCAATTCCTTTAATAAATCTTTCTAGACATTTCTAAATCTCTTGAAACAAATATACTGAAATATCTGTTATAGGTACTCAAGTAATAATATATCATATGGAGACATTATCAAACAGAAATTACTGTAATATAACCTTCATATTTATTTGCCTAATCTTGAGTAATACAGACAATTTACTGTCAAAGAACCTCCAAGATTGCGTTTTATTCTATTGTAAAACCAATACAGAGTTTACTTTAATGTAGCTTCCTAGACGTATGGATTATGTTTTCACATGGGTATCAATTGTAAATATTTCACACTGTATGATACCTCTACATCCCACTGAAGTTAAGTCTAAATTTCAGCTATTACGATGTCTCCACTTGTCCTGAAAGTCTGCAAGAATCCCCTTAAACTTCTGTCTTAACAGCAGTTACTCTTTTATTTCCCATGTAGAAGTATTCTAGAACGACCTTATAGACTGAGCCCTTCTGCCTATAAACCAGACATTAACGGAGGAGAACCAGACTGTTCCATTACAACGATGATGGATTGATATACTTGTTGCAAGAAGGCAACAAATAACATTATTATATCTTCATATCACTACATAGTTCATGGGACTATAAATCTGGAGACAATGACAGTTTTCATATGTAATATTACAATCTATTAAATGCTAACAAATATGTATGTGTCATGTTACAAGACATCTTACCTTATTGATGGAAATTACAGTTTTTTGTACAATGAAAAAGATGCTTAATGTTTTCCAAAACATTTAACATTTGTATAATTATCAGCATAAATTTCTTAGATAAGTGCTAACAACTTAGTGCAGAAGCAAAAAGGTATATTGAAAAATTCAGTAGTAAACTGTGTAGTGGCTGGTCTGGATCTAAACTATCTGCCTCAGTCTGGTCAATTTATGCTTGGCAAGCTAAGAGAAAGTTCAACCCAAAATATCCTCATAGACATGCATGATGCCAAACCAGATTTGACTGGTTCCTGCATTTTGCTGCATCTTCTGCAAATGCCTGACAATATGTTGTAGAAAGTTACTTATATAGATGAGTTATCTCCCTTACAGTAAGAAATGCTAGCTCTCTTGAAAGGTAACAATTCACTAAATGACTTCTTATATTATTATAAACAAATTAATTGTTTTAATATCAATTAAAATAATAACTCTTTTCTTTTAAACATATGACTGGAAATAGAAAGCTGGGGGGAAAGATCAATAAATACATGAAGTTTGATTATGATAAGTTCATTCATTTGTGTCATTTTGACATAACTAAAATACAATGTGATAACAGATGATGAATTGAATTTCCAATCAAAAACATTAAACAACTGTGTTTTTAAACTTTTTATTATGTTTATTAGAATTACTTGTTTAATTTGTCGGCCAGCTTATTAAATCTGAAAATGATATTGTTTTAAAAAATATAAAATGCAGGGTAAACAGCTTATTTCATGATCATTCTTCATTAATTTATAAGTGGTCTATTTCCAAAAGAAAAATCAACTTCAATAACATATTTTATAATTACAATAGCAATTTACCTGGGACAGTGTAAGAAACATAATGTAACACTTACTTATTTTATATACCATCCTCTTGAAAAGGTTGTGGTATATAATATATTAAATTTATATTAAAGAGTTAAGCTTGAGTGAAGTCCCAGCTGAGAAAGGTTGCCACATGGGGCATGGCAAACACTAAGCAGCAAGTACTGTAGATCCCGGTCACTCAGCTCAGTGTTTGCTGATCTGGATCTTTACTTTTTGCCCAAGTCTGATCAATTCATGTTTAGCTGGCTAGAAGTTAACAACTGCAGAACATTAAGAACTTTATTCTAACCAAAAAGAAAAGCTGGGTTGTATTACACAACTAATCAAGCACCCACACCAGGAGTTCATATCAAAAAGTATCTGGATAATCCCCCTTCAGGTCTGTTAATATCCAGAGCAAGACAGATAATTGTAAGCAAGCCATTTGATCCTTATACTTATAATTGAAAACATGTGATCATGCTTGAATATCCCTAACCCTTAGGCAGCTATGCATGAATTGATCAGGTTTAGGTAAAAGTGTAGATCCAGACCAAACAGGTCCAGCAGATACCTGTTGCTGAGTGTCTAACAATATGTTAAGTTACCTTTGGGTGTTGTTGTTGGCCAATTTACTTGAATTTTGCATTGATTAAAAAAGAAGTATGATAAGGGTTAAATTGATTTGTTCATTTTATTAAAAAAAGAAGTGTTGGTAAAGTGCCTTCATTAACTGTTCTTGGTATATTTTTGTTTTGTTTCATTTCACATACAGTAAAGGTAGACAATTTATATAAGACATATGTGACACACTTTTACTATGGTCCTATTAGTATAACATATGACTGAATTTCCAATCCTAATTAAAGTAATCAGTTCTGCAATTAACATAAAATAAGATAATATTAAATAAAAAAACAAAAGCAAACAACAACAAAAAAAAAAACATGGATGAAAAACTGCTGGAAGTTGCCATACTGCTTTCTAGTGAGACATATATATAAAAAATATGATTAATTAGGACTTTGCCTTTTAGTTTAAAAAATTTCAAGAAAAGGCCAGAACTCATCAAGAAACCAAAGTTTATCATGAAATGTATAGTTTACTCTATGGCCTATACCTATAAACCAAAATATATTTGGATCTATTGACTCCTTTTAAATGTTACATTCGTCAGAAACGCGTCTGGCAGGCAAGCTGGCAGGCAGGTGGGCGGGGGGGCTAATGGACGGATGAACAGACAGACAGACAGATGCACAGACATGGGCAACTCGTAATGTCTTTCCCATTAATTAAATGGCAGGGGCAGAAAAAAAAAGGCAACATACCACTCAGCCGCAGGAACAGAGTTTCAGTATTAAGTCTTATATGTTAAAACTTTCAACCAAAATAGCATGCGCATGTATATAAACATTGTATTAAAACACACAGATGCACATTAGGGTGATGATCCTTAACCCTTATGTTAATGCATATTAGAATATCTGCCGTACGCAATTATGTTTTGTTAAGTAAATCACAATCTGACATTATAATGGCCACCAGAAGTGCAGTCCCTTACTGGTGCATGTTAGGCATTTCCTGTTTAAAACTTTAATTAATACTCTGACAAACCAGGGCTTGAAAACAATTTCACAGTTTACCTAGAGAAAGATGCACCCTTCATTCTTGGCAAAACTTGTTTAGGTAAATAGCTACCTAAATCTTGGTAAAAGAAAATGCAGCTAATGTAATCAGACAGCTAATAACGTTCATTAAGAACCTAAATCTACTTTAACAAAAAAATGGGTATTATAAAACACATATTAAGTGATTAAATAAGTTTCATTATACATGAAATAAGGCCTAACAAATATAATTACACATAGTTGTTTATATTTTTCAAAATTATTGACTAAATATGAAACTAATAGAACATGTATCATGATTAAATTACGCTTAATATTTTCAGAGATTTTTTTTATTTCTCAATAAGCAATAAGACATTCAAGTTCATAAACAGCAAATGAGACTTGAGCAATTAGTTTGTTTTTGAAATAAATTGCAGTGACCAATTATGATCATTATAGCAATGTCCAGCTTTTTGGTGGAGGTAGACCTCAGATAAATGTCTGGGTAGAACCACTGATGCACAGCAAGTCAGCTGGAAGACATTTCCACATTAGGTCCTTCGCCCTGAATGGGATTCGAACCCACATGGTGAGAGGCTAAGCAGTCAGAGGAATTGCAAATTGGCGACTCCACCACCTTGCCGCAGGCATCCCCAACATAACCAATGATCATATAAATGATGTTAGAGGTAACTTTCAGGTATTATGGTATTTAATTCATGAACCATACAGCTCGACCTCAGCGGATCTTTGCAATGGTTATATCCAACTGTTTGACTGTATCTAATATGCAGTAATGCTATCTCAACTCTGTTTTTGAACATTTGGGCATAAATTCTGTTTAAATACATATTTTAGTCATTGTAAAGCCAATCCTAAACACTGCCTGAATGATGGTAAGGGGCAGTACAATTGAGGAAAAACTTGCTCAAAATATTCATTCTTTTAAAACCTATAAATAAATACAAATCAGGTTATAATATCGGTTGTTAAGAATATCATGGTGTTGTCCAAACTGCCAGAGTTATAAAAATCATGTGTTGTCCACATTGCCAGAATTAAAAAACTCATGTGTTGTCCAAACTGCCAGAGTTAAAAAAAATCATGTGTTGTCCAAATTGCCAGATACCACCTTCAAGCCTGGAAACACCATAATGATAGTTTATGTTTTATGTAAATATCTTGAATGGTGTTTCCAGCAAGTAAAGGGTTGACAGCAGGGTGGTCTCAATAGAGGAGACATGGGAAAGACTGAATATTTACCACTACTGTAAGAATTTTACTTATGATCATACACATCTTTACCAATTACTCTATGTCCAAATCCTTAATTGGGTGTCAGAGATTGCTCAAGCAAACGAGAACACTGTTCTATTGTAAAGCTTGCAAAGAAATATTGATATGTTGGAGATCGACGAACCAGTCATGTCAAACCTCACATTGAGGGTCAGATCCCAAGATACAATTCAGCAAATTATTCGCTCGACTTGCTCTAATAGAGATGTCACTAAGACAAGACAGTGTTATGACATGCTAAGTATTGCCCTGAAACAAAGAGAACTGCCAAACTAGGCATTTGGTAATTCCATAGGCTGGTATGCAGCAAATACACAAAGGGACCAACAGGAATGAACACTGGATGTATTAAATATGTTATGAACACATACAGGTGCATGTTATAATCATGCCAAAATCAAGTCTGATATATTTCATGTTTGTTGTTTTTATGCAGAGTTTAATTTCTAAAGCTAATTTTGGGCTGAAATTTGGCCGCATTCCCTTCTGAAAAACATATACATTATTTTCTTCCCTTTTTACCGACATTACTTTACAAATCTTGAAAAAGATATGGATTTTCTTTTCCTAAATGTTAACATTTATATGACTTGTGTTATTTTTTATTTTCAGAACATGTACAGTTAAAAACAGTAGAAAAACATTACATTCTAAGTAAGTTTATTTGACATAAAACACAATACTAATAATGACGGTACTGAGTACTGTTCAAAATTTCCTCATATGTCTTTTGAGAGGTGTAATTTTCCTCATTAAAAGGGCCCTCCATTTTTTCCCCATAGGTGAAAAAAGCACACTGACGTGTGTTGTTTGCATTTAATGTATATTTTACATTCCGATAAAATTGTCATACAGCTTAAGTGAGTTAGCTAAGAAATTACGTTTTGGCATACTTCAATAGCAGCAAAGTGCATTTGAGTCATTTCCATAAAAGATTTGTCCTAATCCAATAGATTTATATCACTCCTCCTCATCGACCACTTAATTAACATAAAAAGGAGTGCACCAAACTCAACCAAACAGATTTGGTTTTTGTGGTTTCATATGATTGGACTTCTGAACTTGAAAAGATTCTTAAATAACAAAGTTAAGAAGAAAATTATGGAGAGACAAACCCCCAATATATTTACTGGTACTCTTAACTTATACTCCCCACCACTAAATTTGCTACAAATAACTGCCGAGCAAGCAGAGCTTAGGAAGCTTTCTGATCAGGATCTGCACTGTTTAATACATTTTTCAAATGCGGGGTTAATTTTTTAGTGAGTTGTACACATTAAAACAAACAACTGAAAGAGTAAGGGTTGTTATTAAATAAAGCAGGTGCTGGGTTCAAGTCTGGCTGTGTGGTTTATCTCTTATCCTGCTAAGCATGAATTGATCCGGCATTGACAAAATAGTGTAGATCCAGATCAGCCAGCTCCCTCTGGGTGGGGTCTGATCAAACTCTGCACTGCTTACTGTTGAATATCTAGCAATATGTTACCACAGAGTATGGTTGTAAGCAAGATTATGTATTGAAAATTAATAAAGATAGCAAGATATATAATCTGCCGAAGCTAATCCCAGCAGTAGCCACACATTTCCTACTGTGAGGTCTGGACTCAATCCCCTTGTAATTAGTTACATATTAAGATTACCCAATTATTAAAACCACTTCAAAGGCCTTTTTTTAACTTCTGAAATTGTTATAAATCATTATGAGATCATTCACATTTATAAGACTATTTTTTCTGCCAAAATTACATGCTACATACACTGCTTTACTAATAAGTCCTATACACTTTTGCATTAACATGTCAGAAGTTGACTCAGAAAATAGGTATATTTTATAAAAAAAGGTACCCACATACAGGTTAAGAAACTTTTAAAGACCTTAATTAATGAGACAACCTTTTAACCAAGTAAGTCTTGATAAGAGGTGCATATTGACCAGCAATTCTTGAGACCAAGTCATGACCTGAACATAAGTCACCATTTTCATAACACAAATTATGCTTTTAAATGCATCAGTCATTGTTGATAGTGTGTTGAAGTTTATATGAATAAGACCCCTTCATAGTTCACATTCTTCAGTATGATAATTTGCTATACCGTAAAGTTTTATAGATAAGCTGCAGTTTTTTGCCCCAAATTATGATAAAAAAGTGAAGGATGCGTCTTATCCATGCGAATTTAAGTTTTCCCCTTTTTTCCCAGGCCAAAATTGACCCTTAGACTAATCCGACCGCAGAGAATATCGCCGATAGTATCGGCCATAGACGACTGTATTGTACTATTTTAAGGGAAAAGTTACGTTGTTTTACCTAAAATTTGACATTAAATATAAAAAGAGACATTTAAATTCATTTGTGTATACATAAAACAACAATATGCAATAAATATTTGCATAAATATCAATTTATTCTAACAAAATCGGCGAAGTTTCATAATCCGGAAACGGTTATTGAGTTTTAGTGGAACGGGCATATTCATTGACGACGCTGTTATTATCATCGTCTAAGTAATATGGTATTATTCAATTGATCAATTTTGATTTGAAATTTGTTTTATTTTAAATGTTAACTACGAATAAATTTTAAGTTGAAATTAAAAACCCACTTAACAACAATAAAATGTGCATCGGCTATTTGTGCAGACAAGTTTTCACACCTCTTTTGGACGTTAATAGATCGTCCATCATCCGTAAGTAATTACAATGGTGCATAGAACTAATTTGTTGGTAAGCGGTCACTTAAATAGCATGGTGTGAAAATGAACATTTAAAAGCCTTTAGTTGTTATTTTAAATGTTATTTGTGTGTTTGTCCCATGTGACGAGAACTTAATTGTTTTTATGACATGCTGCCACGTGAAACAGGATGTTCTCTCATGTGTAGGACTGGGATAGCCGCGAGAATATCCTGTCTGGCGTGTAAACGATATATTGGGGCGGAGTGTCATAACGTAACACAATACACACGGTCTCACTAGGCAAACAGTCGCGACGTATTATT
Organism: Sinonovacula constricta; assembly: GCA_007844125.1. NCBI lineage: Eukaryota > Metazoa > Mollusca > Bivalvia > Cardiida > Solecurtidae > Sinonovacula > Sinonovacula constricta. Next base: position 56,041,170 of record CM017563.1, on the reverse strand, counting down.
CAAGACACTAAATAATAAGCATTCGGCGCAAACACCGATTTACAGAACAATTGGAACATGTTCCCTCGAGTCAAATCGAGCGATGCGGCGACGCGGGAATTTGGTAATGGCGGCCAGATGGATTAGTGAATCGGGGATGCGTCTTGTCTTTGAGAATTTGCTTTTTCCTTGATTCTAGACCTCGAAGAGGGGGTGCGTCTTATCTTTGTGTGTGTCTTATCAATAAAACTTTACGGTATAAAGCAAAGTGAAAGTGCCATTTAAAATGTAAGACTTGTGGTTTAAATAAAATTTGAAAGCTGTGCCTTTTAAAATCCATGCCCTGAGGAACTAAAGAATGGATGGAGAATATTGGCTTTAAATTTAAGATGAGAGCATGGGTGGTGCTTCCCCAGACATTTGTAACTTCCAATAAATGCTGGATGTCTTTACAATGAAAAGGATTCTGATCTTTTATATGTATTTTGTATAAATCATACATAAACACACAATTAAACTTTAACAATTACAATGGTATATTGGTGAAAAGGAAATTGTCTCCCTTGTTAGTTAATATCCAAGGTATTCCAAACAGTTGGTAGGTTCTTTTAATAGGAATTCTTGGACTTTATCCCCTGTTTTTGTAGATATTGCAACTACTTAGAGTGAAATTTCTTACCTTTACATAAATATAAGCTTAAAATTCTTTTTCAATACTTACAGAGATATGTTATTTAAAAAAAAGAAAATTGAAGTGTTTGTTGATGATGGATGAATAACTTGGGCATCACACAGTCAACAAACACTCCATAGAGCACAAGCATAAAAACGGAGTAAAACAAATGAATTGACCTACTTGTATATAGGGATTATTCAGGGGAGACTATTCATTAATGTCTCTGATTGCATTACAATGAACAAGAACATCATTATCAAAGACACAATGCCCCCTTGCAAAGAAAGCTTTCACAAGTCAATAAAGCAACAAACCAAGGTACTCATGTCAGATATATAGACAGAGAAATTCAGGAAATGTGAACTTGAAGAAATAATGATGCTGTTCTCGCAGACTTAACGATGCACCACTCTGGGTTTTATCATCAGGATATGGAAAGTGCATTAGACCATTCTTGGTAATATGTTGATGGTTTTTTAAAGAAGGCCCCTATGAAGTTAATGTTATGCCCAAACACAAGGCTCTCTCCTAGATAAGGCCACCTTAATACAAGGCCTTTTATCTCAGAAAAACTTTTACAAAATAAAAATAGGTGTTTCTTTAAAAAAGTCAGTCAAATTTGCATTTTGGTATTTTTTTAAAACAAAACAAAAACTTTGTAAAACTAAAAAGAATTATACAATATCTGACCACATACTTTATCTGATCACGAGATTATGCACGACATGCTGTCCTACTAAAGGAAAAGGGTTGTTGCTTTAAGGTTGGGAGAATCAAGTGTCTTGATGCATTTTGATGGCCATTAGTATAACTCATAACTGTGCACATTTAAATATACTTAATATGGACATGTCATTCATAGACAATATGGTGATTGGCCTGATGGTGGCACAATTACTTTATTACAAAGGCTATAATTTCTGGCTACCTTTAATGTGGGAAGAAAATAGTTCAAACTGATCTAAAATGCACAATATGAGGCAAAGATGATACAAATATCAGTAATGTCAGTAATCTGGAGCCTACAAGTTTTGTGTAAAATCATGAGTATTATGGAGTATAATGACCTTGACCTTTACAAACTTTTTACTATTTGTGTACTGTTGTAATAAATGACCCAGACATACAATTAGCATGCGACCCAATTAAGCAAGAGTGGAACAATGATTGATGACTTTGTTCACTGACTGGTTCTGAGTTTGTCATTAGTGAGAATAATGACCTGGAACCATTCCAAAACACAACATGTTATATTTCTGCTTGATTATTAGAAACATGATGCTTTAATACAGAACATTAGTTCTGATAATTCCGTGCGAAACACTGAATCTTGTATTTAAAATGTTTTTTTTTTTGCTGGGTTTTTTTCTAACAACAATATATTAGATATTTAAATGTATTGTGTTAGAATGGATTAGTTGTAATTTTTACATGATTATTTTTTTATTTCATATTGATTTGATTCTTTCCAATCAGACTTTTCTTACTGACTTACCTAAAACCACAGCAACTCTTTGTAAAAACTTTTAGGAACATATCTGTTAAAGTTCAAATAATCAAATATTCATTAGTTTGGCATATGTTGTTTGAGCCTGGTAAACCATAAGAAACAAAACATATCGGCACTATGCTGCAAGTGGCATTAAAGAGAAAGTATGTATTATTTTGTTAAAAGGTAAATAAATTAAGACAAGGACTTTCAAAGGAAAACATCACCTGACAAAAAAGTTATTTTTTTGTTTGCTATCCCATAATGACCTCTGCGTTTTTTGGACTGGAGGTCTATGCCACCTAGCTTTTGTTAGAACTATATTCTAATATCACACAGCTTCAATGCATTTTAATATATTTTAAGTGTCAACATGTGCTTATACTGTTCTTATATATGTAGCACTGGACACATGTAATGGTTAAAAATAATTCCATGGAAGGTATTTGTTTAAATTCCAGGGGAAGTGGTGGAGAGACCCCAACCCTACCCTGCTAGGTCCGCCAATGGGTTAGGTAACAAAATGCACAAAGACAGACTTATTTTCTGTAACCTTGAGACTCTGCCAGCATCACCAATCCACATGTGATGATCTCATACAATGATAACACCAAACATTCTTTCTTTTTTTGCTCTCGATGCAATGGTTGACATAATTATTATCAAAGAATCAGCAAAACCCAGAAGCATCAGTATAAGTTTCACCATCTTGCAATGCATGTTGTGGTCAGTCAAAGAAATAGTTCTCAAAAAAAGTCTTACTAACAGTGTGTATGAAATGTAATTAAATTGTTTTCTTAAAAATTAACAGTTGCATATTACTTAAATTAAAGAGAAAAATCAACAGGAACATGTGAAATGTTGTCTTTATCAGAGAAGTGTTTTTACGAACTTACATTTCACAAAAGCCAGAGACAGAGATTTTCAGCCTAGAATTCAACACTGACTGCACTAGTCATGCAGTTTCCTGTTACATACGAATGTAAATTTTGACTCTTTTAAGCACAAATCAAGTTATTTGAATTCAATTTTACTCAATAATTAATTGTGTACCTCTGATAGATGCTTCAATATTCACTTATATTTTTCCCCATACAACACCAATGGCTCTGTTACACATGAAACAACCTTGGCATGGTAACTTTTCCAAACAAAAAACAATAGCCATTTTGTTTTTCTTTGTTTTTCCTTGTAAAGGTAGGTAACCTAGTCAGGTTAAATAACAACTAGTTTGACCATACTTCCAATAAAAATGGCCAATGCATTCCATTTTATTGAAGTGTCAAAAGTATTTATGAACTGCAACAGAACGTTTTTGTACATGCCACCATGGTATAGTGGTAAGAATGCTTGATGTGTTTTTATATTTTTTATTATGTTTATCATTTTTTGTTCTTTTGCAAAAATGAAGATAAGCTTGTCAGTCTATTAATTGTGCGAAAAGTGCTACTGACAATCAGTTGGACAGGACCTTTAAGAGAGTATGTGGCAACAGAAACCTCAGGAAGAATTTTAATAACCTTGCTAACTGCATCCATGTGTAACTCAAGACATGCAGACTTCAAGATAACATCCACAGCCGAAGAGAGGAACAGCTCTACTATAATGACATATTTGTTTTTCATTGTGCTGAGAAATGTGAATACTTCACTTTGCATTCGGTACATTGAGTGTTTTCCAGTAGTTTCTGACTTAAGACTGGGAGAAAAAAAAAAGAATCAATGAGAAATTTAGTGACTTTTGATTAAAGTTAAGTCAAGTCTTGATAGATTAAATTAACAAGAAACTTTTTGAAAATCTATAATGAAAAAATAGGAGTTGCACTAAGAAAAAACATGTTTTTTGTTATTTGGGTTTATTGTATAGCCAAATATCTTTAATTCTCCAAATACAGTTTTCACTTGAAGTTCTATGTCAGTAATGACACTGTTATTCTGAAATGAGGCAGACTTGTTTTAGAACTATCTTTATAAACTGAGCTTTTATAACAGGAAAAACATCTTATGCATATCATCACACATCTATGGATAACCAATTCTGTGACCACTGTGGCCAAGTGCTAAGACATGATGACATAACTTTTCAGCCCCTTTTGCATGTGTTCGAGTCCCTTTGGGGTAAGTAATTGGCTCACAACTTCAGGTATAGGTAACAACATGTTCTGACGAGGACAAAAGAGCTGAAATCTACACTATTTACCAATTTGTGTTTAGCAGGCTAGGAGCTAAGATAGTGTTATTTTGCGACCAAGGACCTGGGAACTTCCCTGCCAGTCCAAATAGCCAAAAGAGAAACCATAAAATATTTGTGCCAATGAAAGTCTTATTGCTTTTAGATATGCCCAGTAAACAAGCTACATAAACATGCACCTATATACTTGGTGTACTTACCCTTGAATAAAACATGAAGGCCATTCATTTTAGACATGTTCTTGCCTATAGTTAAAGGGACATAGCTCAATTTCTCAATATAATAGGAGAAGTTAATAAAGGAGTTTGGTTTTATTTGGACTATTTTCTTCTTTTTTGGCTGTTCTTTTCAGTTAAAAGGATAAATGTTTGTTCTAATATTAAGCGCAACACTTCAAGTAATGTAACAATCTAAAGTCATTGGTAATGTTCAATATGATGATACTCTCATAATAATTTTTAGAAACATATGCGTTATTAATAAATGTGAGCCAGTATTTTTCGTGAAAATGCTTGCAATGATCTGAAAAAGTTTTAGCACGCACCTTTGTGATACAATAAGGTTGTCAATAATCAGTGATTGACCAGGTAACACATCAATAAATCTGTTGAGTTTTTCAGATTATTCATCCCAGTGTAACTCATCTAACAGAGAAAAAAAACTATCAAATCTGTTTGGAAACATCAAAAAACCTTTTTAATCATTTACTGTTGTATATTTTTCATGCCATGCCTATTGCCTAGTCATTTGAAGACAAATTTCAACTGAAGCCGGCCACAGTGCTGTTGTCATTTTAAAAGAACGCCCTGAAGTTACATCACTTTAACAATTACAAAATGCAAACTGGACAAACTTTGTCCAAGGCAGCTTTTGAACATAACCTACCACTATGACCATATCTTGTGAGTTACAATAGTTTTGCATGCAGTGTTTAATTTTCTTGTCTTTTCTTCCACATATTGGCTTCCCTGCATTTGTGGCCCAATAAAGAATAGAACAAATTATTTATGTTGATGGCACAGTCATAAGAAATGAATAGACAATTTGGTTCCATTTCAGGCAACGATAAAACATCTGGCATGCAACAGCAAATTGGTACAAAGGATGTTTTATGATGCACAAGTGCATGATTGTGTTGAGCAGAGTCAGAATATTCAGTTCTTACAGCGACACAATTAAAACTAATCTTACTTTTACATGACATATATTTTAGAAATTGTGGGTCATGAAACATTGTTCTGGGTACAAGTCTGTTACTCTATCAGTCTTATCAATTAATATGAAGAAGTTAAATTAAACAACAACTTCAACTTTTGACAGAATTACAAGTGGTCAGTTCTATAAATGACATCCGGTCATCATTTAGTTATAGAATTCTCGTACTCAGAAATAGCTTATTTAGCTGGAATTTTCAGGCAAGAACCAGTAAACATATAAAATTGTCAGCTGATGAAGGTGATGTGATATTGCTAAAAATTCCAGAACTCTGTGGTCACAAGTTTTATCATTGCCAAACTTATTATGTACTTAAGTCATTAAGACAAAAGGCAACAAGGAAAGTGTCTTCATATTAAATTGAATATCAAAGAAAGTAGAAGCTCATTGTTATTGTTGGTTATATATAGGAGCAATTAAACTGTAACAGACTAATTCTCTGTGTGTGTGGTGTTGGGGGGGGGGGGGACCTTTAGCTTTTTAATTTCTTTTCTGCCTAGAAATGCCATTCACCCCATTAAAATGAAGCATACCCAACCCTAACAGTGTTTCCAACAAGCAAAGGGATAAAAACACTCAAGGTCGAACTAAACCCTTCCAACTTCAGAATATGTATATACGTTTTACTTCACCATATGGCTTTATTTTTCAAACTTGCATAATTGACATAGGTTTGATTTATATCAATGATAATAATGTGTTTAATCTTGTGAAAATGAAAATAAAGACAATGCATTATATGCCAACAAAGTATACATCTATTTGATCAGAGGGAATAGAAGCTCTTCTATCCATGATGTCTCCATAATTTCAGATATTTTCCCTTCTTTTTCTGGTATGGTCCCAGACTGTATGATTGGACCATTCATTATCTGGGAATCGCAGCTATAAGATGCATTGTTCCAGTGTGTATGATTAACCTTACTATAGCAGGCCAGAAAAAGTATTGGAGCCATCAGATGTTTAAGAAAATTTCTTATACAGCATAAATTAGCTTAAGGAACTTTATATCGATCAGCCACTTCAAGTTAGGAAACTGCAGAACCTAGCCCAGATTCGTATAGATTTAAGATTTTTAAATTTAACATTTTTTTAATTAAATTAGTCAAGTATTTTCTCTGAACCAATGCTTACCATGAATGGTTCAGATTTAGGCAAATAGTGTAGATTTTAGATCAGCCAACTCTTGCTTGGAGCAGATTAAGATATGCACTACCAATATTCGTTTCTCAGTCTTAAGTAATATATTTTGTTACATTTGTTTGTCTTCGGTATTACTCAAATGTAGCATTGTAGGGTTATTTTTCTTATAATTAAATTAATATTTTAAAAACTTTATAACCAAATTTGCTTCCAAATTCTTTGTAAATGAAATACTCATTTTTCAGCAAAGTAATGCATAGGGACCAATTAACAATTTATCTTCGAGATTTAATGCAAACAAAGCATCCATGGCCGAGCAATCACAGTACTTTATTGTATCTCCTGAGCACTTTACTGTGTGGGTTTGAGTCCCAGTCATGGCATGAACTTTCATGTAAGGAAGTCTTCCAGGTGACCTGCAGTGACCTCCAGTGTGCTCCTGCAGTGACCTCCAGTGTGCTCCTGCAGTGACCTCCAGTGTGCTCCTGCAGTGACCTCAGACCTCCAGTGGGCTCCTGCAGTGACCTTCAGTGTACTCCTACAGTGACCTCAGACCTCCGGTGTGTTCCTGCAGTGACCTCCAGTGTTCTCCTGCAGTGACCTCCAGTGTGCTCCTGCAGTGACCTCAGACCTCCAGTGTGCTCATGCAGTGACCTCCAGTGTGTTCCTGTTCCTGCAGTGACCTCAGACCTCCGGTGTGCTCCTGCAGTGACCACCAGTGTGCTTCTGCAGTGACCTCTAGTGTGCTCCTGCAGTGACCTCCAGTGTGCTCCTGCAGTGACCTCCAGTGTGCTCATGCTTTGACCTCCAGTGTGTTCCTGTTCCTGCAGTGACCTCCAATGTGCTCTTGCAATGACCTCCCTGCAGGGACCTCCAGTGTGCTCTTGTTCTTGCAGTGACCTCCAGTTGTGTTCCTGCAGTGTCCTCCGACCGTTCCAAGGTGGTAACTGTCGGGTTTGCTCTTTTCGTTAAATGACTCATCACAAATTTGTTCTTACTTTTTGCTTGGCTTGTATGTGAAATACATTTTTTCTGTGCTTTTTCGAAGTTTGGTATATGTTGCAATGCTCATAGGACTTTGTCATATATTCTTATTCATTTGTGTTCCTGCAGTGACCTCCAGTGTGTTCCTGCAGTGACCTCCAGTGTCCTCCTGCAGTGATCTCCTGCAATGACCTCCAGGGTGCTGGATGTTTTACCCAGACACATACATACAGCCTTCATCTACCAATAATTAGTTGGCCATCAACAATATGACCTTAATTTTGTCAGTGAAATGTCACAATAATGAAACATGACAAACAACAACAAACACACATTGCAGTCACTACCTCACAAAAACCAGGAAACTAACTTATCTTCTTAAGATGTTAAAAAAACGGTGGGTGGTACGGCAAAACATTTTATGCACACTTCATTTTTTGCTAGCCATATTCTCACGTTATGTCACAGCATTAAAACACGTATGTAGAAGATTATGCCATTGATATACCAGTATGCATATTCATCAGAGGGAGCTGGTTGATCTGGATCTAAACTTTTTGCTTTAGCCTGATTAATTTTTATGTAAAGTTAACATACTTAGTCAGATTAAGATGTTTGTATGGTAGAGACAACCGAGGATACTTGTCGAGAGCAATGAGGAAAGATGTCAAGATATTTAAAGAAAGTTATGCAGGAGATTACACCATGAGTCTGGTCTGCCTATCACAACATCAACACAACAAACTTCTGTATTTACATTCCATTGTCTGGCCCTTTTTTGTATCAGCCTTCCCTCCTGTTGTCTCTAACTAACATTGAATTCAAACCGCACTTAGAATAAATTTCTCAGGCAAATAATATAAATTCATATCGCCATGCAGGAAGCTGTCCGATCAGAAACTACACTTTAAGCTCTTTAGTGCTCATCACCACCTCTACTAACCAATGCCTAAGGTTTAGTTTTGTTAAATGTTTGATTAGTTGTTGAAATATTGAGTGACTTAATATGATCATTATAGTGACATCATTCTATTTAAGTGGCAGAAGACCCCAGACAAATGTCTGGGTAGAACCACTGGCAGGTCACCTGGAAGACCTTTCCGTCCTTTCCCCTGAACGGAACTTGAATGCATACAGTAAGAGGCTAAGCAGTCAGAAGTCGACAAATCAGTGCCACACAAAATATTCTTTAAGGACAATTTCTACAATAATAATCCTTTCATAGATTTTTTTTTTATGATATCCTTAGGAGAATTCAATGGCAAGTTCAAAAATGAAAAGAAAACGTATGTTTTTTGGGCTACTTTTTTAGTAAAAATGAAGTTTCCATGGTAACCGATTTGGTGAAATCTTACAAAATGGCCCAATTTATTTTAGTCAGTTAAAATATTCCAGATATTTTACACAAACATAACAAACATGAATTTGCAAACAAAATAACTTTATTTTATGTTATACTTCAGTAATTATTCCATCTGTACATTTTTTCAGCACAATACAGCCATTTTGAATTTCCTCACCCGGTAAAAATGAAAGAAAAAACACACGTTCTGCAAATAAATTAAGATTAAATAATATTCCTTTCACAGAATGTTTTTATTTTTTGATATCAATGGAAGAATTAAATGGAGAGTTTGAAAATGAAAAGAAAACGTAAGGTTGTCAGGCTACTTTTTTTAGTAAAAATGAAGTTTCCATGGTAACCAATTTGCCAAAACTGTGAAAAAATCATAAAACTTCTTTTAAAATATCTAAAATTCATGTTATGCCTTGCTCACTTAATAAGACACAAAAATAGCACAAATTTATCTCAAAATATTGAAAAATAATGTTTCTGTGTTAATTCTGAAATGTCTGAATAATATTCAACTATCTCCTTTTGAAGAGTAAAAGTCGGCGATTATCTCCCCTAGATGCGCTTAAATGATGCGCAGAAATAACTACCGAAAACGTCCTTAATACAATGCAGCCAACACAATTATGGTAAGTATAGCAACATCTAGCAGTTTTTGTCAAAAGAAGATATTAGAAAAATGTCTGGGTAGAATCACAGGTGCACTACAGCAGGTCAGGAAGAAGAACTTTCCAGAATAAGTTGTTCACGTCGAGAGGGACCCATGCAAAAACATCTCCTTTGAAACAACCCATTACATGTACTGCCATGTTCAGCTCAAACATCCAATGGCTATAATTACATCATAACTGTTATTCTGATGTATATTCATGACAAGCTGCAATGTCTTTCATGCACATGCACAACCTAATTCAAAGAGAAAAGCTTTCATACTTGACCACCAACAAAAGATAGACATAAGAAATGCATCACCCTGTAAAGGTTATGACACCATGGGGTAACTTCAAAGTCAGTTTTTACATGTCACCATACATCAGACAGATAGAACACATTCCAGGACATCATATTTGTTCTCTAACTTAAGAGACGTGCAAGACTGCACCAAATGTCTGGATTTTTGTCACTCACTGTACATGTAAATAAATAACCAAGAGAGAATAAGAAATTAGGATAAATTTAACTTAAAATGCACTAGAATGAAGATTCAGTAGCAGTGCTGCAATCAATGTGATAGCATGTCAAGAACACTTAAAAAAAGTTGTTACATCAAGAAACATCCTGGTACTAGGCCATTAGGATAGCTGGAACAAACCCTAATGAACTGAAGCATAAGAGCTATTCCACTACATGGAATTGAACATTCCTGAAGTGATTGCTCTATTTCTGTGTCACTACACATGGGGAGTCTTTCCAGTTTTAAATTAAATTTTAATGTCAATAAACAAAATAATTTAACACATCAAATTTAATTAATCCCATGAAACAAATTAATCTATCAATTGTTTTTTTTTAAAGGAATTAAATCATCTACATAACTGAGTTTCTGATAATGTTGAAGAACTTGCATTTGTATGCTTCCAACACATATGAGGGAAAAAAAAATTAATTATTTCATTATAGGATGCAGCAAAGAACCTCTTTCTCCATGCTGTCTAGTTGAATCTTCAGCCTCCACAGGTACTGAAAAGCTCTTACATTAATTTATCTTCATAACAGAAGAGCCATCATTCCCCACCTCCATGGCTTTATTTGTTTCTTGGTTTTACATCCGTTCCAGACATTCAGACTTACTGGCTGCATACAAACGTTTAGGATGCTGTTGTTCAAATGTCCAATGAGAAGAACCATGACATACAACAGCTTAAAGATCTGTCCACAAGAATGTTCTCACCTTGACAAGGATACAAAGTTACTGGGAGGGGATGAGGAGTTGCTAGTTCTAACTGCTCCATCACTGGTACACACAAATTCACATTAAAATATATAAAATAATGCTATCTATAGAGTTCTCATAGAATGATTCCAAGTACAAATTATTCTGAGGAGGCAAGAGGAGAATTTAGATTCAAATCCTTTATTGTGGATTCCCACTGGTTGATTCACAGTTTGAAGCTCGTTCATTCAACTGTGATGAAGTAATGCTGGGACAATGCAGTTTGTTTTTCAATCAAATTAGGGAGATAATTCAAAATCCACATGTATGTGACTTATGGTTATTGTGCACTGCACATTTAAACTATCCACATAACAAGTATGAAGTGATTCCGTGCTGGTGTTAAAGTTATTCTACAAACAGAAAATGTGATGCCAGCACTGACAATAAAACAATCATGTCAACAAACACTTGAGAATACTTTGTTCTAGTAGGGACTTAGGTTCTACCTTGAGCCTAAATATAAATCTACCAGACCAGGTACCGCAATTGGTACAACTAAAGCACAAAGTCAATGACAACAATGAACACTGAAAATGCCATGTTTGTACCATGTTATGCAGGTGACACACATAATTATAAGGTCCATAATCCTATTTGTGGTTCAAACTATCAAGCACTCAACAAACAGGACTTGAAATAAACCATAATAAAACAAAGGCAATGAAACAAAACAGGAGTGCAATCTTTCCAGACAATAGTGATGCCTTTATAGATAAAGACACAACTAATTTGGGATGTAATTATTCATTTTCTATTATCAATGTTGCATTATCCTTTTGATTTATACCCTAAGGGTTGTATACAGGAAGAGTCTTGATAGATTTTTTACTTATTCAAACTAAGAAATTTCCCCAAATTTTGAAAAAAAATCCTCAGAGAATTTCTAAAGTTCCATTAAAAACATCAATTTATCTCAGATTTTTTTTTTTCCCAAAGGTTTACCACCCTGGATTGAGGTCAAAGCGTGCATTGCTTGGATGTCTGTCTTTCTCTTTGTGCCAAAACATTACTCATAAATAAAGCTAAGTGACAAACTCATACCAATGCATGCATACAAAGTTGCTGCATGTTCTGCTCCATATCTCAAAGGGAAAAAAAACAACACAGTATTGTCAATTAGGGATCAAACAACATGCTAACTACATGCCCAGACATTCAGATAAGTACGAATAATATCAGACAATTAGTGGTTGTTTTGTAACCATGCAAATGAAGTCTCAGTGGCTGACATCTTGCTTATACGCAAATTCACACTTAATCACTGGATGCCATGACATTGTCTCACATGGTCAAAGTGTTCCTGTGTGTCACACCAGAACAAGGATGAGATTTCAATGTAATAACACTGCACTACAAGATATAGTACATGTACCAGTTTCTCATTTCAGTCCTGCAAGTGGTGGCATATCTTCCTTTTTTGTTGTTTTTTTGTTGTTGATACATTGCCCTGACACAATAATAAGCATTTGAACAACATTGAGTTAAATAATTGGTAAAGGAAGATGACAAATGTCTGGATAGAACCAGTGATGCATAGTCAACACTTAATTCTTGATTGAATGGTAATTTTGTAAGATTCAAACAGATTTCAAATCAGAATTCAAAGACCTTAACAGTCTTTTAGCTTTTTTTGGGAAGAACACATTAAAAACAAATACTCACTGAAAGCAGGAATTCTCAGAGAAAGACTACAATTAATTACTAATAATGACAATAATCAATGTTTTTATTTTAGGCAAATCATTTCAAATGAACAAAGGACTCAGTATAATAATATAAATTAAAATTAAACAGGTCAATATTAAATTTTAAATGTAGATTGTCTCATACCACTATTTCACCAAGTATTCTTGTTAAAATTTCATAAAATCATATATTGGTGACTAAAATTAAGTGAGAAAAAGAATCTGATGCTCGTCATTTAATACAAACATTTACAAAACCTGTCCAGGAAAAATTGATAGAAAGCTCACAATAGGATCGCTTACCATTACTTTTCCTGAACTTGTTTACTAAATGTTTTTATTAACTGACAACTTGTGTCAGATCCTCTACTTTATCATTGACCAATCAAACTGCAAGGCGTTATGGCGTAATTATTTTTAATGTATTGGTTTTAAGACTCACTTGTCAAGGTCTTATGACTGAATCCTTGGCAATTATAATTTGATTGGTCAGTTTTAGATGAAGAATACATCTGTCCCAATGACTACTTCAAATAAATGCATGAATTAGCACATCCTAGTGAAAGGGTTTTATGCTTCAAAAGTACAGAGGAACAGGATAATCAGCTACTGCAGGAATCAACCGATATAATGTCACCATTTCCATGCCTAAATGCCAAACAGGATAAATAATAAAAGAACGTATTTTACATAAAATGTTCATGCCAAAATGCCAAACATGATAAACAATGAAATTATGTTAATGCACATTAACTCCAAACTCAACTAGCCCTAGTAACGGGTAATCAACACTCAATGCACCAGTCTTGCAGTAAACTGTAGTATAAACACTAAAGATTTCTGTGGTCAAAATTGAGATGTTAGTATGCCATTTTTGTTAGACAACACTTAAAAGTTTTAGGTATATAATTATGTCAATAAACTTTAAATTCCACCCCAATAAGTATTGCGTCCTTTTTGCATTTGCCATGTTTAAGTATTTACATTTTCACTATACCACAACAATGAGGCTGTTGATGCTGTTACACATTTAACTATTGAAACATTTATTTTAACACCTGTACTACTGTGCATATGCAGCAACTGTCATATCTTAACAGCTAAAAAAAAAATCTCTTTGCAATTCTTATTTTATTTCCTCTATTTACCATACCTGCTATAAGCTGACTGACTTTCAATACTTGAAGCAATTTAATTTCCTTATGACCAAACCTTACCATAAAATAAAATGTGCAAAATAATAGTCATATATCTGTGTATTGTGCAGACATGTGATTCCTTCATGCAGATCAGTATCTGGTTAAGGCACGGTATTATAAAAGGCAATAAGTATACTCAAAGGAGATACCATTCTGAAATATTCATTAATTAAACCTTTGTAGGAAATGATTAACCCTTGCTGCTTATTAGACTACACCTTGTGGGAGCAGCTTGTCAGCTGAATAGAATTCCTGCAACCAATTCTTAATTAAGCTGATTTCATAATGGTGCTGATTTGGTAATCATGCTGATTTTGGTTATCATGTTGAGTTGGTAATTCTTAATTTGTAACAAGCATATTTCTTGATCATGCATATACATATAGTTCCTGATTGCCTGCCATGCCAATTTTGTAATAATGCAGATTTTATATTTATGCATCAAGTATATAATTAAGGATTCTAATTTTCTAAGCAATTATTTCTTAATCATGAGTATTCTTAATCATTAAGATTTTTAAAACATGTGAAGTTTATTCACCATTCAGGTCCAAGTCATGATATGACCTTGTTATTATTATTTTCATGCCAAGAAAATTAAAATTAAGCGTTTTCTAAGCGGCTTTAATGTGACTGTAGACTTAGACAAGCAAAGTTGTAGTGCTTTAGAAGAATGACCCTAGAAATTCTTTACTTAAGAATGGTTAGGTTATATGGGCCTTGATCATCATCATAATATGGAGCCCTGATAAAATGTAGTAAAAACAGTGTGTAGATTTCATACACTTGGCATTATGGCATAAACACTTAGTAATTGCACATTATACACTTTAGCTTTTTTTTCATCCCTTTCTTCTTTTTAGCCATAAGGCACCAGTAATGAGGTGTGAAATTAGTTACCATAGTAACTGCAATGTACAGCTGCACACAAGTATTTGTGAAAGCACTTGATTAGAAAAACAGGACCAGCGTAGGAAAAATGGTAAAAACACTTCCCAAGAAAAAAATATAAAGAATTGCAAGTGTAGGTGCAATGAAATATACAAACAGACAGACAAGACCTTGAAGAGTGATTTTCTAATCTATCAACACAGTTCTTAATGTTTTGTGTTATTTCCTTAGTTTCTATATTTATTTTGCTCTGACTGTTTTCACCTCAATCATTTGAAAGAAGTTCCAGGAGAGGCAGAGGTTCTACTTTGCATCTGAATATATAAATACCAGACCTTATAGCGCAAATGGAAGTTCAAGCTTCAGCTAAGGGAAGACAGAGGTGCAAACCTAAGCTGCACTGTGACACACCAAATTTCTAAAAACAATAAGTGGTATAGCTCAATTACAAACACTCAAAAATTAAGAACGCAAATATACGAGAAGTTCCACAACTGTAAAGCTGGTGTTATAAGATAATGTGATTGAATGTGGTATCATGCAGGGTGCTCACAGCATGCTACACACAGTAAAGGCAGCAATATTTATGCTTCAAGTAGAATTTGTCTCCTTAGAACAAAGATTGTGGTGGAATGATAAACCCAACAAACATATGTAAAATTATATAACAAGAATTTTTGTTGGAATAAGGCTTATTCTCATCCCATATACCATCTTTTATGCCTTTTTTATCAGCCTTTGTTGAGATGTTTGTGACAAATATCAATTCAAATCTTTAACTGAATTTTATCTCAAGTTGTTTAAAATCTAAACTTTGCTCTGTTTAAAAGAAACAGAACCACAGAATCTTAATACAAATCAAAGTTACAAAACGCTCTCACATCACACATAAAAAAACTTAATTCTGTGCACCAGGAATTTGTGTGGTAATTTAACTAGGAATGTGAAAGGGCAGGCTGGAATAACATATAAAATATTAAAGTGGTAATTGCAGAAATATTTCTTCAAAACTGTGATAAACAATATTTTTTGTCTTCAAAATTATATACCATTTCATATCCAAGAGTACAGAACACTTCAGGTTACATAAAACCACCCTAGTGTTACTATCAGGGATTTTATTACAAAATGGACAACCAGAACAACTGGAGCCAATCTCTGGTTGCCGTAGAAACCAGAAATCTGTCTCCTAGCTGACGGTTAAAATCTGTAACCAGTCAAAAATCTCCAATCCTAATTTCAACCACACTTAATGCCATGCATTCTTAACACATTTAGTGGGATTGGGAAAAGGCAGTAGGTTGTTTTTTTGGTCTCAAAATGTCATAAAATGTGTTGTTTTTTTCAAATGGCCTTTTTATCCCACAGACAATCTCTCATTGAAGTAGAAGTGTAAACTATACACATGTATAAAGCTGCATTTACTGTTATAGCATAAATATGAAGGAGATCAAAATGTACAAACATTGTAAAGAGCTTATTTCATGCATTCCTGACATATTTGAGTTGGCTTGTCAAAAAAAGAGAGGGTCGGAGATCTTTTGTTTCTCAAAACATGCAAAAGAAAAATGTGCAGACTTTTTAAAACGTGGAGCATCACAACATGACTCTGATTACATGGGATTTATAACTTTATCTCACAGCTAAAGCATGCTACAGAGAAAGGGATGTTTACTAGGAAAACTCCGCCATGACAAGGTATCCGATAACAGTAGATAGTGTTGCCTTCAACGAAATGGCATGCTGTAATCATGCTGATATTAATATTGATATCAGTACAGGTATCGTGCACAAATACCTTAGACAATGTCATTTACACACACACACAAACACACACACAAACACAAATCTTGTATTTGACATTTCGAAAAAAAAACAACACATCATTTAAAAAAAATTTCTTAGAAAACATTTCAAATTGTTTTCTTTTTTTATTGTTTGGTAACAAATGTTTCAAACAACATATTTTCTGATGAGAATTCTCATTAAATAGGGTCACCAAGTTCTTTTCAACCAGCTGGGTCTCAAAGTTTTAAAATCACAGACATGAGTGCAGTATAGCAGAAAGTTAAAACCACCTGGTCTACAATAAGTGCAATTTTATTTATACAATGTGTGTTTAGTGACCAAGTCAATGCATAAACAATACAATGACTGAACTGATAATCAAAATATAAATATACAAAAAAGTGCACAAGAGAGAGCACAGAATGTGAGACATTCAAGCACCATGAAGAGCATGAGCTTTAAATAACAAGGACTATTCTATGAACTAAACACTCTTTACACTATTCATTACATTAATATATGTGAGAGCAATAAACCATAACTCGGACTGGAACTACACTATCTGCTATAATTGCTTTCTTCATGTTGTTTACTACCTCTGTCATTGCAAGCTGCATTCAGCTGCATTTTCTGTTATTGCCTGCAACACTATCGTCCCCATAAAAAATGTATTTTATAAGAGGAACCGCTCTCCAAAGAGGCACCAATCACATGATTCTGTATGTCATCTACTTACACATGGTTCTGTATGTCATCTACCTACACATGGTTCTGTATGTCATCTACCTACACATGGTTCTGTATGTCATCTACCTACACATGGTTCTGTATGTCATCTACCTACACATGGTTCTGTATGTCATCTACCTACACATGGTTCTGTATGTCATCTACCTACACATGGTTCTGTATGTCATTTACCTACACATGGTTCTGTATGTCTTCTACCTACACATGGTTCTGTATGTCATCTACCTACACATGATTCTGTATGTCATTTACCTACACATGGTTCTGTATGTCATCTACCTACACATGGTTCTGTATGTCATCTACCTACACATGGTTCTGTATGTCATCTACCTACACATGGTTCTGTATGTCATCTACCTACACATGGTTCTGTATGTCATCTACCTACACATGGTTCTGTATGTCATTTACCTACACATGGTTCTGTATGTCATCTACCTACACACAGTTCTGTATGTCATCTACCTACACATGGTTCTGTATGTCATCTACCTACACATGGTTCTGTATGTCATCTACCTACACATGGTTCTGTATGTCATCTACTTACACATGGTTCTGTATGTCATCTACCTACACATGGTTCTGTATGTCATCTACCTACACATGGTTCTGTATGTCATCCACCTACACATGGTTCTGTATGTCATCTACTTACACATGGTTCTGTATGTCATCTACCTACACATGGTTCTGTATGTCATCTACCTACACATGGTTCTGTATGTCATCTACCTACACAAAGCTGTGATACGCCTGCAGCAGCCTATGTTTTATCGGATTATTTTGATAATATTTGTAGTATATTACACAGGTTTTTTGATGATAAAAATATACTGGCATTGTCTCCAGCTACAAATACGTATATGCCACTTTGAAATTCATACCATTAAAGTTTGCAACAAGTTTTCGATAACTATTAGCATTAATAAACGCTATTCATATAATATATGTGTGTGTACAACAGTTGTTTAAAAGTACTCTTTAAAGACTTACTCGGAATATTTGTGACACATTACATGACTTAGTATTGTGTATATTATTGTTTGTTTCTGATAAGTACTTGTCTTTTGCTAAGGTATGAATGCAGACGAGGGTTTGACAAACAATATTTAGAGTATCTGCCAGATGACACAAAGGCTTTTCTTTTGAGCAAGAGAGTATACAGGCTAGGTAAATAATGTAGATCTAGACAATACAGCTACTAATTAAGAGTCTCTGATCAACATCTGCACTCCATGCTGCGTAGTCAGCCTCATTATGCATTCTTTGTCAAAAAAATTGTAATAAATGACTAAGAATTAGTAAGGATTAATAACAATAAACATAGCATCATAAGGGTTAAATTTATCATGGTCCATAAAAGAAACTTGTTAAAATCTGCATTCTGTGAGAGAGAAACATTAAGCTCTTTTTAAAAAAACTTGAAGAATTATAACTTCTTGAAAAAAGAAATTCAAAACCAGAAGAGAACCATCAAATTCTTGGCATTTGCATGCTTCTACACAGAAAAGCAATGTATTTTGTATGGAAATAACTTCCCCCCTCCAAGTTAGACTGGTTTTCACATTATCCTACATTTCCCCTCACTGAACAGACAATTGATGTTGTAATAATCACAGAACCAGTCAAGATCTTGCTAATTTAAAAGGTGAATTACAAATGCATCAATGTACATCATTGATTCTCTACAAAACCTTGTCTCTTATTAAAGGTGGTGTCTGACAGTTTGTTCCAACAAAAAAATTCTCATATAACCAAAAAAGGCATTAGTACCTGAACAGGTCTTGCAAAATGCTGTTCAATGATGTCAAAGATCTGTGTGAACAGTCAAGGATAAATCCCCAATCGACATTGCAAACAAGCGTTTCCTATCTGAGCCACTCTGCAGAGATAGCTATTTTTAAACTTAGAAAACCATGTCATCCGGTAAATCCGCACTGGCATCGATGTCTATTTTTAGCAGACAAATATCACACTTTTTTTAGAGTTGGAAAGACTAACAATTTAGAATCTTTTTTTTTCGCAATCAGTACTGTCTAACAATAAGGTTAGTGTTTAAAATTGTCTTTATAAAGACTAAAGTAAAGCTGCATGCAAAAAGTATGACCAAATTCCCCAAGCGGTGGTTAGATATTGGTACATGTACTTTATATATGCAAACTGTCGGATACCACCTTTAAAAATGGAAAATAGAAATATGTATGAAGCTAAGATGAATTCTCTGAAACCATGTAAAATGTGTTGCTTTCTCAAAAGTAAAAAAAATCATATGAAAGTTCTCGCTTAGATGTTTTTATGTACAGAAGTTGCTGCTTGTCCAGGCTACTTCCAAAGGGTTCTAATATTATACTTAGAAATATCCACCCTCTACCCACTTATTCTGCAGACACATAGAAGTCTCTGTTAACTTAAATTCTCCTCAAACACACTAATTAAATCTTATGTAATCATAAATCTACAGAAAAAATT
The DNA here is from genome assembly GCA_007844125.1 of Sinonovacula constricta. NCBI lineage: Eukaryota > Metazoa > Mollusca > Bivalvia > Cardiida > Solecurtidae > Sinonovacula > Sinonovacula constricta. The sequence goes on along the minus strand of CM017563.1, from coordinate 56,021,416 downwards.
AGATCATTTGTAGACAAATAGACGTTAAATGAGATAAACCAGTTTGTTACAGGTTTATCTTTATTTGGAATAAGAAGCCAATCAACAAAGTCAATATTATTTTGGAATACATTGTCTACTTGTAGCAGATTAAATTCTTCCTTCATAGTTCTTGCATGTGTTCAAAATATCAAATAAATATTTACTGTTGTCATAAAGGATTAATATTTCAAAGCTGTGTGAGGTAATGCTGAATATATATTGGTTCTCTGTTTTGTTTAGTTTGGTTTTGAAATACATTGCAGCGACCAATTATAATCATTATAGCAATGTCCTGCTTTTTGGTGGAGAAGACCCCAGACACATGTCTGGGTAGAACCACTGGCACACCACAGGTCAGCTGGAAGACCTTCCCACATTGAGTCTTTCCCCCAAACAGGACTCGAACCCACACGGTGGGAGGCTAAGCAGTCAGAGGATATTGGATTTCAATTCAAATGCAAAGGAGTATATAACAAAGGTCATAGGATGGAGAAATTATATAACAAAGCATCAGAAGGAGAACATGCAGCATTAGATAACACATTTCAATGAGTTCTGTGATTTCATTCCATCTTATTTGCTCAGAAAATGCGACACAGCAACACATGCAAACGTGGCATGGATTACATACATGTACCCAATAGTATGCGAATATTGCCTAAGGAATATGTCAAACAATGTTGATATTATCCTTTAACCATTTAACATAAGCATTTTACATTGACCTCTATAAAAGAGAAACTAATTCACTGACCTTTAACATAAACATTAAAAATAAGAAATAAGACTCTTAAACATTAATCTCCATCTTCAAATAAACATTAATAAACATACACCATCAAAAAATATACTGTTTGGCACACAGAGGCATCCAAATACAAAGCAATAAAAGGTTACACCAACAGAATGTGTGGTGATTTACTCTTCAAACACATAAAAATCAATTAAAGCAATTAAAAGGAATTATAGAAATTGTTTTGTGACACACCTATTATCACTAGACAAAAAAAGTTTTCTTTTTTTTTTTGGTCTCTGCACCTTTTTTGTATGTTTTTTGCACATTTTCTCTCCTTTCTTCCCTATTTATTTTGCTTTGTTTTTTCCTTCTTTTTCTTTACTTTGCACAATATTTTGTTTTTTTTCTAAATGAAGCTTGTCAGGTATCTCAGATAGGGTGACAAGAGCAGTTTATGATATAAAGAGGATTTACAAAACAGGTGGGATAAATTTCAATGTGTCAGGGTATCTTTCTAACTTCACTAATGACAGAAAAAAGTCTTATTGTTTGCTGCTTGTTGAATATTTGTTTGTATTTTTTCTAATTGATGTCAAAAAACAATACCCAGTAAATAAATAATTGAGTAAACCAAGACTGTTTTTACCTTGCAATTGTGTTGCATAATTTGTCAAACAATACTGCTTGGGCTGGCTGGCTTTTCTGTTTACCTAAGCCTGATATATTGTGGTTTAGGCAGGCTAAGAATCTTCTATTTTATTTCACTTTTGTATGTGACTTTGTTATGCCAAGTATATTCCAAGTGAAACAACTCTGGTCAGGGTAATGTTTTTTGGGGGCAAAGTAAGAATTAACCTAATGGAGGGCAATATGATCTCATTCCAATGATCAGCATTGATTTCTGCCCACCAACCATTCCACCTCTCCTCCTACTGGACTGGTTTACCAAGTGCTCAGACATCCATTAATAGACATTACATTGATACCAGTCCAGTGAACCAGTCTCTGCATAAAAAACAACAACTAAACACCAGAGTCTAGTGAATTACATAAATGCCTATGATATGATTTACTATTACTCATGTATCAAGGCAAATAACAAAATAATAGCATATGATTGATAAGAAAAAGTTGATGCAAAGCACCAAAGTCACCGGAAATAATATATCAGAAATCTACACATATTTAGCATAGTAGCATTTAGCATCGCTTCATTTGCTATTGTGGAATAAAAATGTTTCAAAGGCTTATATTGTTAACTAAGTAAATTTGTAAGTGTGAATGACACTTTTTAATTCCTAGGGCAACACAACAATATCAGTGAACAACACCTACTCAACAAATGCTGTATGCAGTTTCCAAACAAATAATCATGGTACCAACTTCTGCCTTAAAGCACAAGAAATCTTTACAACAGACATCAGAAACATTGATTATATATGACCTATTTATACATATGTCTATCAAAGTGTTCAAGCAAATCTGTCCAAATCTAAACCAAACACACCACCAATTGTTGAAATATTCATCGAGTGGTTATTGTGCAATTAGCACCCAAAAGCAGCTTGTTTGGTGTAAAAAAAAGACCAAAACTGTGATTACTAACTATTAAAAAAGAAAACAATAAATCTTTTTTTCAAAGAAATGCTTAACCATAAACTGAAGAGATTGTGGTCAAATTTGCGCAGTCCTGCAATTCGAAAATAAGGATTTGACAATCTGTATGCAAAAAGTTTACAACCAAAGAAACAGAACACTTCGGTATAAATGTAGCAATGTGCTCATTAACAGCTGAAATAGAATAACAATTTCCATTTAAGAAAACTGTGATCACTTCTTAAAAGCTGTGACAAAACCAATTATAAATATAAGGTTGCCGTTCTCGGCAACCCAATAAACAAACCACATCTTCTGCTAACCATAAGAGTGAATTTTGAAATGTATATGTGCAAACACCATTCAATTATTTCTCTATTATCAACAATCCACCTTTCAGTGACAATTATAAAGTCAGGTTATAGAGCAAAATATATCAATAATTGTATTATAAAATTCATGAAGAAAATTAGTGCAGAGATAGATTCTCTGCTTTTGAACATAAAGACTTGCAGATCAATTCTGGTTTGAGTCATGTTAATTCAAGTAATTTATTCCTTTTCTTTTAGATTTGTTTTATGAATATTCACACACAGTGGTTATATGATATAATGACAGAACACAGCATAATAAAAATTAATTAAAATGCTTAATTTATTGATAATAAAATTGTACTCATTATTCTGATAACATTTAAATGAGCTTTATTTTCTTCCCTCCTTCTATTTCCAGAGAGCCAATATTTATGCACAAGAAACTCACAATCAACAGGCCTTTGACTCTAGTAACAAACAAAAAGCTCATCCAGATACATTTATGTATTATTGTGAGCTCCCTAATTAGAATCCACACTATTTTCTGCAAATCTATAGCATTTGTGCCTGAACCTGTGCATGGTTATATTTAAAAAATATGAAATTTTTTTAATGTAAATAAAAAGAAGAAAAGTTTGTGTAAAAAATATTGGATGGGTTAGATAATGTCAAGTCAGAGGTCTCTGCAGATGGTAATACGGTCAATGAGCTGCATGTAATTACTTATATATGCATGTCTAGGAATAAGTAGAGGATGATTAAAGTGATCAGACTGGTTCAATAAGAGACCAACAAGCTTAAGTACTTTATTGCATGATCTTGCTTCAAATATTCTATAGCAAGTAGGTTTTAGAAAAGTCAAGGCTTGCCAATGGCCCAACCAATTTGATTGGTTCAATATTCAAGTCATATCATAACTGACTAAGCCTACTTATAAGTTATAAGAAATACTGCAGGCTTAAATTTGGGTAGAACCATGGACACACCACATGTCAATGAGGAAACCTAAAAACAAAAACCTTTTTTGGTGACCTGCACCCATGAAGTGCAAGACTAAGGTCAGCAAGTGTCCCTGCACTGCCATTGGATCACGTAGATGCTTCATATAATCTAGTTAGAAAAAGTTCTTTCAATTTATATAAATATTGCTTGACTGCCCATTACTCTGGTACTTATTATCTGGGGCAGTGATGCAGTAAATAGTCTTGTCAAAGGACTTCGAGGTCAAAGGTTTGAACCACGAGGACCATTAGATCCCGAGTCCAAAGTCTTAACCTAAACACCAACGGCGCTCACGAATATTCTCTTGTACTTGAGGTTAGTGATTTTGTGTGTTACTCAGCAGTGGTTTTAAATAATTAATGTGCAAAATCTGTGTGCTTTAAAAACTGATCGATGCTTGAGATAGATGATTTAACACTCATTGAAATCTTGATATATTTATTATCAACATTATGAAAAAATAAGAATTCTTAAATCAACAAAGAAATAAATTTATGTTATAAGTGAAGAGCCTTTAATTACATTGAATATTTTGAACTACATCATTGTTGTTTATCTATTGTTGTTTCTCTACTTCATTGTTGTTTCTCTACTATATTGATGTTTTTCTATCACATCTCCATTACACTGTTGTTTATCTACTACCACACTGTTGTTTACTAAGTAGTGGTTTCTATACTAACACATTGTTGTTTCTTTACAAAATTGTTGTTTCTCTACTACAACATTGCTGTTTCTCTATTCCATTGTTGTTTCTCTACTACAACATTGCTGTTTCTCTATTCCATTGTTGTTTCTCTACTACAACATTGCTGTTTCTCTATTCCATTGTTGTTTCTCTACTACAACATTGCTGTTTCTCTATTCCATTGTTGTTTCTCTACTACAACATTGCTGTTTCTCTATTCCATTGTTGTTTCTCTACTACAACATTGCTGTTTCTCTATTCCATTGTTGTTTCTCTACCACATTATTGTTTCTCTACTATTAAATTTTACAATATTAAATAACATTATTAACTGTCAATCTGCTGGATGTCTATATGTTTGTTTATTGGGTTTATCATCCCACCAACAGTATTTCAGTTATCTGGAGATGGTGTCCACTTGAAGCAGATATAGTGCTGCCTTCACTGTATATAGTATGCCATGCCATGAACACTTGCTACAACACTCAGTCAAATTATCCTGACACCATGCCAACCAGACGTGGAACTACCCTTATATTTGTTTGAGCATTTGCAAGGGAGCTATACCACTAACATCTTTAATGACTTCGGTCACGGCCCAGGGACCTCCCTTACCTGGAGCTGACGCTCTATCGATTGTCCTATCAGATCTGCTGTTGTCTATATGAAAGATAAAACCACTGATATGCCTTTGTGCAGCTCATCTACATCTTGAGGCTTTGACATTTTAACAAATTAACTTTTATAATGATTTTTCCTCAAGTACCTTTAATATTACCCGCATCAACTATGAATCATACGCCTTTATTCTAATGAACATTATTTATTCTATTATATTCTTTATTTCAGTCATTGTATTCTTTTAATGTTTCTTAAACAGTAAAAGCAGATTGTTTAAGTTTCACCTTTTTCACAGAATATGCTGATTATTTATTAAAAATATCTTAAGTATAATAAGCTTTATTCTTCCATTTATAGTGTGGGAATTGCTTAAATTACTTCACCAAAGTTTTATTCACATAGTTAAAGTTTTATTCACACCTTTCTCACTCTCAACACTATATATACCATTAAGATTGTCACTCAAATGTCAATTTCAGCACTATTTCTAAATAAACTTGTTTTCTGGTGTCTTTTTGGTGAGAATGGCAACCAGCTTGTGGTATGTATGTCTTTGTATCCATCTATTCTATACTACATTAAATTTTCTAGTTTGTTAAGCCATTCACCAACTTCGTTAGCAACTGATACTTGTTTTAAATGACATTTTCCACCTATAAAAAACATACAAGTTTAGGTCATTGTGTAATAAGCTTATTATATCACAATAATTATTATACCTAGAAATATCACTTGGTACTTAGCAGCAAATAGCGTAAGTTTTGATCAGACAGGTCCCAATGATATCTGGCAGATCTAGGTCTGCACTATTTGCCTGGCTAAATTCCTGTACATAAGAATCAGATAGGAAACAATATATAGAAAAGACCTTGCAGGGTTAGAATGACTTTGCTACTAAAGGCATGATGAAGGCAATCAAGACTTAACACTTTTCTCCATGTCATGGGAACCATTACTCCCTTACCAATCGTCCAATCTACTTAATTAAGTCAGCGCCAACTCCTCTAGGTAGCTAATTACCGTAGATTCCCATATATAAAACTCCCTATACCCTATCATTCAGCCCCAAGAACAGCCTCAATTGTTGAAAATGTAGAAAGTGCATACATGTGTCCCTCTTGTTACAAAGGAAATTAGAGTTATTTTCAGAATTTAGTATTGCCCACTGTTCTACCACAGAGATTTAAAGTTATTTTCTGACACAGTTTAAACTTGCCATCCCCATTTTCCTTAAGTTGAGCAGATATAGAATGAACACAGTACTCCTTTCCTGAAGATTTATAGTTATTTTCCACATTTTAAATCCACATGGTTCAAGGCATTAAATGTTCAATACACAACTTAAATCCCAAAGTGTTTCCTTGACTATTTCCAGTTTTACTGACAAATGTAGTATTCACATGGAAACAAATGGGTGACTAAAACATTTTACATTCTGAATAGTGATTTTCAAGGATTATCTAACTTTCATGACAATAGCAAGATGAATGAAGAAAGAGAATTTTACAAATTTGTGATATCAAGGAACGATAGAAAAGTGGTTAAGATCAATATAAGAACTGCATTTTGGCTGGATTTTCCTTTTTTTTAAATGGGGACATAGGTAACAATAATTGTTCAGGTACTCTGCACATATTCTCACTAAGCTATATATACTTCAATGTTGAAATAAGCATGTTTTAACTGTTGACATGCACAAAAAACACCACCAAAGGTAAGTAATTAAAAATTTGAGCCATTTCTGGCCATGAATCACTCACCTAAACAAATGGCTCTTAGTATCTATCTAATCACATGACTAAATGTACACAAGGATGACTTTAGTATCTAGAGATTGCAAGTTATTTGTTTAGCAAATCCTTGCACACATCAACCCATTAAGTTTTCAATTTACAAAAACATTCTGACAAAGTCTGGTGACTATAGGGCCAAAAATGGGCCCTCTAGGGTGTTCACAATGTTTTTTAAAGATTTGACCCAGTGACCTACTTTTTGATCCCATTTGCCCTAGCTACAAACCCATCCAAGATTTTAAGTTTGCTAAAGAGTGGATAAAAATGTCACCAGTGCTTCATGTTCTGTTTAAATGTAGTTGTGCTATAGTCAGTTTTGTTAATGTCTGTTTTGTTAGTGTCGGGCAGCTTGTGACTTATAGTCTGTGTGTTTTTCTGTAAAGTCCGTGCATGTGGGCGTGATTGTTTGCGTCTTGTCTGTGTGATGCACGGGACTTGTCAAACCTGTTTCGTCATGTCTGTCTAGATAAATGTTCTTGTGAGAGATAGATATTGTATGAGTTGAAAGTTTTCTTTTTACCACAGTCCTTACCATCAAACATTGCACCTGCCTCTCACCTACCGACAACAGCTCATTTACTCTACATTCATTTTAATGCTTAGATAATTCTCGAAAGAGAATGTAGTTAAATAATGTAGAACTTGCGATACAGTATAACCATAGTTTAACTTACACTTTAGCTGTATTTACATTATTGGTATATGACCAGTTCTGTTTGGTAAGTGATTGTAGCACTGATATAGCAATGGGTGTATTTCTGTATTTTACTTGTATTGTTTGAATGGTTCATGTCTGTTTTGTAACTGCGAATATTTGTTATTATTGCTAAATTCTAATTGGTTATAGCTCCACCAATTGATAATGTGGCAGTATTTATTTATTGTGTTATTTATTATTCGCAGGTTTTTCCTCATAGAGCATAACTAAAATAAAAGTCTCTAAACCTTGTATGGACTGGTAGTCAAAATAAATTTCGACTCCCATCACGACCCATCACAAAAACTTATCTCCAGATTCACAAGCAAATTGTTGATGCCACATGACAAACAATTTCACCTAATCACATGCGATTTACCTATTTTAATAAATATGATCATTCTACTTACACATTGATGGCTGTTCCATTCCAACATGTGCCACTGGTCATGTCTTGCTCAAATGTGGTTGTTTCTGAGCAGATGTCATCTGCGAGGTGAGAAAATAGTCCCTTGGAATCAACCAGATCCAGTGTGACTCTCATCACGTCCATGGAAAGGGGCCCTGTAACCTGGAGACAGGAAGTTAGTTATATTTGATTTTGTTTTGTTTTAAAATATATTACAGAAATACAATTACTTTGTATGGTCATTTTAGCTGGGTAGAGATACACTAGCATATCAGTCTTTGACAAAACCTGGTGGACTGTGGCCCAAGTCCACCAAAATCTCTGTTGGTCCATTAAATTTTTTAAGTTAAATGGCTGATGGTACACCAGAATTCAGAGCCACATCATTTTAAAAATTCTGAATTATTATGAAAACATATATACTTAACTAAAATAAACCACATATTACAGCCTAACAGAACATAACCAGTCATAACACCTTGCTTGGCTTACCAACCTTTTGTGTCAAAATACCAAATCATACTGGTAAAATTTGGTCCAGTCCAGTAGATATTGCCAGCTTGGTGGACCAATGGTCCAGTTTTTTAAATTTCTTTCAGGAAGACTGGCATATGCAAATCTGCTGAAAGCATGCATAAACATATTTTCAGGCCTTAATGCATTTTTAACAATGAAAAGTAATTTGACTGTTGTCTACTATGTGTAACATACAACAGCAAATATGAATAAGTTGAAATATAAAGATCCTGTTCTGGATCCTGAATAACTTTTCAAACTTTGCTAGCCAATCATATTTGCTAGTATCAAAGTCTCAATTAACATGGTAATCTTATAACGGCAGTAAGAAGATCAATTCAGACTGAAATGTCACTGAAAGTGTAGTGCTGCCTTCACCATGCTATCATTCAGCAACCTAGTCTATAAACTACATGGTATCACAAAATCGTGGCACAAAGCCAACTTCATAGTTCAAGAAATAACTCTTCAGTTTAATTAATCACAAGCTTGTTACCCATATTTTAAATCAAGAAGCTGTTATATTGAAAATATATCAACCACATTTCCCAGTTGGTGGGTCTTCCAATGAAGAAAAGACAACAACTCTCAGCCTGCTAAACATGAAGTTAGCAGGTTTAAGAAAAAGGTGTAGATCTAGATAAACTATCTAACCAGGATTTGCACTATATACTGTTGACACTCTAGCAATATGTCTAGCCATGTTTCCATGTAGATGTAAAAAGACGACTTATGATGTAGTATGGGTTATTTACAAGATGCAGCATGGTAAGGGTAGATGTTTATGTTGCATGTGTGAAGACATAATGACGCTTCTTGGAAATAGAGTTGACACACAAAGTGATGGGTTGATTTGTTACCCCTTTTCCTCTATTTTGATTGATGATCTAATAGCATATTTATCATCACCCATATATATTTGAGAAGAGCTTGGGAAGGAATTGATGCAATACATCTTTTGAAGAATGTGGAAACAAAAAAGATCCATGGCATCTTTTCAATGATAAATATTTAATTTTTATTTGTTTATTTGGTTTATTGTCTCATCAACAATCTTTTTAACATATATGGATAAGTGTCCACATGAAGCATACTGTAAACACCTGGTATGAAACCATACCCAGTCACATTATCCTTCCAATAGGTCAATCAGTCATGGAGCATAAACAATGAAGCAATTCCACTAAAACTTTTCAATGTGTTGATCAGGCTCAAATTTGAACAGAAAGAGGGTGGACATGCTAGGGAACAGTTGAACTTCTGCTGATTGAAGGAAAAGGTACAGGTGTTGTAATTTATTGCACATAGAGGCTAAAATTACTGCTTATTTTTACTTACTGGTGATGGCAGGTTTTGAGTCCTGCTAAAATTTGGGGTCGGAACCTCTTCAGTAGTCTCACCTGCCTCTAGAGGGATGCCGCATTTCTCATGAACCTGGAGGGAGAAAAAAATAGTTATACATATTTCACAGTCAAGGTTTTTTCAGTTTTTGGCAAACTATTGCCTTTATAAGGCAGTTTTTTTCGGAAAACATAAGAAACATCAACAACATGGCAGAAGAAAAGCGATAGATATACTCATGGTTATAAGTATTAAATAAAATGTTGTCTTAATTTTATTTATTTTTTCATGATAATAACTATCATTACCACATAGCAAAAGCAGTACTTTTCGCACAACTATTTTCTTCATGATCAAATTCCTAATTTGATAATCGGACCATTAATTTTATCATTACCAGCAAAGCATGAACAACATCAACATATATAGCAGGCATTATCATTTACAATTCCTACTTATGCAGTCACAGAAAATTTCCCCTAAATGCCTCAACATATACAAAATGACTACATCTGTGCCATTACTTGCCCACTAATTAGGGTAATAAGAAGGTAATTATTGAAAAAAACAATGAAAAAAACCCAACAAATAGCCATTTAGATCTCATTCCAGCTTTGATGGCAGAGTTCAATAAAATACAAGAATACCAAAATTCCTTTATTCCTCAATATTGTTTACAATAAACACCATGTGATAAAATTGCATCAAAGTAGGCAATGATACAAATAAATAATGATCTTCTTAATCAATGGACTGAATAGAATTATAATTTCCCCTTACACTCCTTTGTATGTTCTCCAAATGCTATAAACCTGGTACTCATTACAACTGTTTGATTATTGGGTTTATCGTCCCACCAATAGTATTTCAGTTATCTGGAGACTTGAAGCAGATATAGTGCTGCCTACACTGTGTATAGCATGCCGTGAACACCTGGCATGATATCACACCCAGTCACATTTTCCTGACACCGGGCCAACCAGTCATGGAACTACCCTTAGCAAGGGAGCCATACCACTACCATTTTTAACGACTTTGTCGCGGTATGTCGCGGCCCAGGATCGAACCCGGGACATCCCGTACCTGGAGCCAACGCTCTACCGACTGCGCTACCAGGTCCGGTCCATTACAACTGTGTATCAACAATACAGGGTATGAACTGGAGTTTTCAGGCTAATCCCTTCATTTTACCTTCAAGCCCCATGTACCTCGTACACATTAAAATTGTCTTAACATGACAATTTTTATAAAACATACATATTGCATATTTCAGACAGTGCAAGTTAAAAGCAGTCATGCCTTACAACTCCACACAAAGGCAAAATCTACTGAATATAATCTATTTTCCTGCATCACAGTTTATTACCAGCATGCCATTGTTCATTTGGACCATAAAAACTAATAGGAATTTGTATTCTTCCATCTCCATTTCACAGAATAAATGTCGAAATGATGTTTGCAAATTGTAACAGATAGAATTCAATCTTCCTCCATTGAAATGGGTTCCGGGAAATTGTGTTTGCACAAAATGATTATCCAACAACAATAATGGAATGTAGTTCAAGTTGGTAACAAATTGGATTTATTTTATTTCTAAGCACTGCCAAGCTCATTTCTTACTATTTTTACTCCAACTTGATTAGCCTCAAACAGAAGGCTATGAAAGACATATTGGCTAATCTGTAATTAGATAAACAGCAGGTTTTGTGTTTGAAAACAATGTCTATTAATGCAGTTGACAAAAGAAAGAGTTAAATATTAAAAATAATGTTGATATTATGAAAAAATAATGCTGGTGGGAAGGCTGATAAAGGTACTGTACTAGTTTGTTGTTGTTGTTTGTAATACTGCAATGACACCATTGTAGTTATATTGGACACATCAATCTACTAAATGATGGAGGAAGACCACAGACATATGTCTGGGTAGAACCACCAGGAAACCCCAGGTCTGCTGGAAGACATCCCAAATTTAAGTTCTCGCCCAGACTGGGACTTGCACAGACTAATGTACTAGTAGAAGTCCTGAGTTCGATTCCCACAAATGCATTTTTACGTCTAATTGACAAAATAAGGTTATAATGGCAATTTTCAGTTAGTGTTCAATTTATTACCAGTCTGTTATAGTTTACTACAATAATGTCTCTAGGTCATTAACCAAGATATTCTTGTTTATTGGGTTATCTGGAGACGGTGTCCACTTGAAGCAGATATAGTGCTGCCTTCACTGTGTATAGCATGCCGTGAACATCTGGCATGATATCACACTAAGTCACATTATCCTGACACCGGGCCAACCAGTCGTGGAACTACCCTTATATTTGCTTGAGCGTTGGCAAGGAAGCTATACCACTACCATTTTTAACGACTTTGGTATGTCGCAGCCCGGGATCGAACCCGGGGCCTCCCGTACCTGGAGCCGACGCTCTACCGATTGCGCTACCAGGTCCGGTATAGATATTCTTGTGTTTTGCATAATGTCAGCTAGACAGGTATAAGACAAAGATGGTGCTTAATGGGCAAATATAAATAACATAATGAACACATGCTAGGATCTACCCTAATGGCTGCTAAGTCACTATCCAAACTTATTGCTATATTTCACAAATGTAGCATGAAGGCTAAAAGATGTCACATTGAAGATTTTCATCAGGCAGGGACTCAAACCCTATAGAACAAGGCATGGAGAATTTATAAGCTGCACTTCTAACTACCTACCCGTTGACCACTTTCACACATGTGAATCTTCAACTGCAGGCACTTCATAATAATATATAGATTACAATTATTATACCTTATTGATTAACTTTTAAAAGCTAAAGCAAAAAATCTTAATTTTAAATTGACCTCTTGTGAAAACAGCATGCATTTTCTAGCAGCATTCAATGCAAATCTGCAATTCTAAGTCATTCTTAATTTTCAACCAGTTGTTGTTAATTCTGCAACTAGCTGTTGTTCTTTTTTCCCTTATCTGCTGTGTGCATAAAGTCTAATTCCATTAAGACAACAGGTCCATTTTAGTTACATTTTTCAATTTCATTTTAACACCCCTTAACTTCATTTCATGTCAATCAAATATTGTACAAAACACACAATAATCACTCCATGTCAGGGGTTTAATAGCCAGTGCTCATTTTACTTTATTACCCTGGTCGATTTACAGAGAGCTTCCATTTCGAAAATTGTCTTTTCATATTTTGCTGCATGCATACGTCAAGAGCGTTTCAGTGTATTTTTAATGTCTCATCAAAGGCCTGCTTTGTGCATGAGGAAGCATGAAGAGCATGTTTCAATTTTTTGTCACAATGAGCAAAAGGATTAGTCATACAGGAGCTGAATGTTTTATATTTGTCAGCTCAATTACTAGGCACTTCAAGATGGAAATATGGAAACTCTCAAAGGACCTCAAATCTTTTATAACAAGGTTTCTGCAGAAGAATGGTTTTCTGTGTAAGGACAAATCAAGCAACTAGATCTGAATACAAATCATTTAAGTAGAAAAAGAAGGGAGCAGTCATGATTTATTGCTTCACACAGTTGTGAATATTCATCTCATTTTGAACATAACCATTGTGATTGTCATGACGACTTAATCTCTGCATGATGATGATGGTGATGACTATGATGATGATGATTATGATGTTATGATTTCTGCATCCAGTCATGTCACATAGCTGTCAAATCTTCGAAGATGTATTGCTCCCATCTCTTTCTTGGTTTTGCCGGTCGATATAGGACCTTCAAGGCCCCAACTATGTTGGGTCAATCACCATTCTCTTGAGATGCCCCAACAATCGAAGCTGGTTTCATCACAGAACATCACATATTGGTGGGATACCCAGGTTTGAGTCATGGTCCCATACAACTGACCTGTGACTATCTTTAGCATGTGTCTCTTTTGCCTCTCGGCACTGCAGTCAGGCCGGGACATCTTTCTTTATTATTCACATCTCAGATGCATATGTTAGGAGGCTTTTGATGCATATTGTGAAAAGTGAATGCAACATCATCTTTGTCATATAGGCACTTATGAGTACTTATTCCATTCTCTTCAAGATAATGTCATTTTTAAAATAGAATGCTGCATAAAGTAATTTGATTCTTTGCCTGAATATGAAATAAATCTTAAGCAGCATCAACAACAACAAAAAAGACAACAACCAATAAACAAAACAGATACCAAATACACAAAACCGACACCAATTAACACAAGTGATCTCAATAAACAAAACAGATACCAATACACAAAACTGATGTCAATAAACAAAACTGTCCCTGTGGGACTGATATGATCAGATCATTTTAAATGACCATATCTCTGGTGAGTTGCCTCCATTTTATCAGTCAGGACAATTTGTTTATCAGTTTTGACAGCTTATAAAAGTTATGTTCCATAATTGCAGAGAAGCCAAACCTCTAGAAGAATTATGAAACAACTTCTCTGCTTGAATGTGAAATATTAAAACTCTTCATTATGAAAAATTAAAACAATTTACATTAGTTTTAAATTATTATTGCCTGATTATGGAGTTCTAAATCAAAAACGAGAACAGATTACATTAGGTAGGCAATATGGAATCTTGTTACCTTTCATTAGTTAGAACAATCTATTTTGTTTCTGTATGAATGATGACAACATTTTGCCTAATTATGAACTCAACATTTTTTCGTGCTTATATTACAGAAATGTTATTTCTTTTGTTAAAAATGAATTATTACAAAATCTTGGCTTAATAATCTTATTTGATTATGAATGATCATGTCTCTTTGATAAATTATTTATTATAAATATCTTCTTGCTTTATTATGGACTACAACAAACAATTTGGCTTTATTATAGATTATTACAGATATTTTACCTGATAATGAATTGATACAATCATTTATTTAATAACAAAATATAGTACAACCTTTTGCTTTAAGTTTGAATTACCTGTAATACATGTTTCCTTGACTATGTAGCTGCCAGATATTGGGTCCATGCTTTAACAATGGGAAGTTCAAGCTACAGGGGAATTAATTCATCTTGACTATATGATAATATACAAGAAATAAACAAGTTCAATGTGGAAATAATAGCTATAAATTTCAGTCTTTACAAATGCTATTTAAAAAAACAGACCCTCAGTCCATCAGGCTGGACAAAGCAAGCAAAATATATAGAATCAGTCTGTATGTTACTAAAGTTTACTTGTCCGACAGAAATTTTGGTGAATACTGACAATAGTTTGCAACCTTTTGTCAAGAGTGAAAACCTTTTCAGCAATTAATTTAAAACATACAGAACACTCAATATTTCAACATAACATTATTATATTGAGTAAAAAAAACTTTATGCTCACCATTTTTTGTACAGTATACACTTTAATGGAAATTATTGCAAGACTATATACAGTCTTTTTTTATTAAAGGTGGTATCCGAAAGTTTGCCTCTATCAAATACATGTAACAACATTTCTTCCACTGGTTTGGGGAACTTTAGTATAAGTAAAGATGATTTTAAACTACCTATTTGTTAGACAGTACATATTGCGACAAAAAAAACCTCTAAATGCTCATTCTTTCAAAACCTATAAATAAACACGATAGTGGTCTATCTGCTAAAAATAAACAGCAACAGCACAGTGAACTAACTGGATGACTGTATTATGTGATCTCATAAGTAAGTTGTCACAAGGTTTTCTTAGCTTAAAAATAGCTATCTATGCAGCATGGCTCAGACAGGAAATACCTATTTGCAATGATGAGTTGGGATTTATGCTTGGCTGTTCACACAAATCTAGGACACCAATGAGCAGCATTTTTCAGGACCTTTTCAGATAACAATGACTTGTTAAGTAATTTGAGAAAAAAATACATGGTCCAAACTGCTGGATACCATGCACCTTAAAGCTGTGTTCACTGATTACTTCTCCCTTTTCTAGTGATCTATCAGAAAAATCAGAGTCTGCAAACAAAATAAAACCATTTTGACTTGGGAATTAAAATATACATGCGATTTTACACTTGTAGTTTTTTTGGTAATTAAATTATAATTTTCATACAACCAATCTTGGAATTAGTTTCCTAACTTAGTTCATGCATTGAGATGTTTTTCCCATTAATATTCTGATAAAATATTGTACAATTAAACTCATTTATAACTTAAATGGAAAAAAATGAATAGTGTTTTCAATTAAACATATCTTTTTTTGGCAGGGGAAACAATTAACAAATTGCAAAACTAAAAAAGAATAATAATGTTGAAGAAAATGTATGATATTTTTTTTAATAATAAAGTGTTACCATGAATAAACTAAGATTAATATTCTGACAGAAATGCATAAAATATTCCTGATTTTTCCAATTTCAATTCAACAATCAACTTTTAATATATGTTTTTAAAGAAATCCATTTCATTGGTAGTCATAAAGGATGATCTATTTCACAGTATGAATTAATAACAAACAAACTCAAATCCTAGGCCAGTTAATGCCTTTATCAGAAGTAAAACAGAAACAACTGCTTTGCTGCATACACCTGGTTTTCTAATGACGCCTCCCATACAGAGATGAAAATATGTAGAAAGCAATTGTTTATGATTAACTCTTGAAAAATACATTTTGGCAAAATTCGAGTTTGAATTTTTTTTATACAAATTAATAATTATGATTATTTCCAAGTTATTTAAATTTAAATGATAAACATGATTATATGCATGGAAGCTATACCAGTTACATGTACATTGTTGAATAACTGAAATACTGACAAGTTGTAGGAAAGGAGTAACCCAGTGACCATTCAATCTATGGACCAGATGCTCTGATGTAGCCCCTACAGAGTCCCATTGATCCTTCAACTTCCAGTTCTATTCCCAAGTAAAAACTCATGAGAGATGTTCTGCAATCTGACCTATCAAGCAGTTGTCCTATCCCAATATGTTTTTTAAGCACAACACAGTAACACAATTAAGGCAGTTATAGAAACGTCAAGCCATTATAAGAGATGATATACCATAAACAATTGTCTGGGTAGAACCACTGGTGCATCACAGGTCCCCTGAAAGACCTCACCACATGATTTGCAGTAAGGGACCAAGGAGTTGGAAATTACAAGGAGGCAACTCTACCCATGCAGCAATAGGCAACCCTGACACCTCTGTCCCAGGAATTCCTCCTGCAGCTGATTCTAAAACTTGTGGAGGATAATATTATAGTCATAAGTGTCTCTGTGACTTTCAAAATAAAATAAAAAATCTCTTTTTAAAACTTAGACAGAAATTAACATAAACATGTCAATAACGGACCTAGGTCTCGTACCTTTAAGCATATTTTCCATACTTCATCATTAGACCTAACTAAACAATTGAGGCTTTCAAAATAAACAAAAAATGGCTCTGTAGATCTCTGATAAAAATACACACCATGCCAGAATTCTAATAAAACCCTCTCACATTCCTAGACTTTATTCACTACATTTTATTCATTCTCCACTGATAAGTGATTCACAAGACAAAATAATAACAATCAGAACATGTAACAAAGTGGTTTTAATGGATTGTTTTTACAAAAGTAAAAGTAAGTTGTGATTTTTTTTATTCTTTTATTTACTAGAAAAAAAATTCTTATAAACTTTCTTTTATACAGCATTCTGTCATACCATATTTTCTAATGTTAGACCTCAACAGAAAAAATTGCCACTTTGATACTTTATTGAAATCAACACATTGTAGTGAATGGCAAATTTCCTGCACATGAAATAAAAAAATAATTGTTCTTTCTTCTTAGTGTCTGTGATTACAAAAAATAAAATTATGTCAAGTTAAGAAAATATATTACAGGGATTTTTTCACAAAATTGAGAAGACATATCATTGATATTTTGGCATTTTCAGGAAGACAAAACGTACATTAGGTAGTTTTTCAAAAGACTTGTTTTATAAAAGAATACAGATTAATGTCTAAATAGCCAATTAGGCTTATTGATTGATCAAGGCATGAAAAAGTAAAAACTTCCTCAGAGAATATGCTATATATATGCCTTAACTTCATATTTTAGGTATATTAACTGTTACATCTATATATACTTATATATAACAGTAAAAACAACTAAGATGGGTTTTAACAAAATAAAGCACGCTAAGGTTTCATGTTTTCTTTGCCAATAAGGCCTTTTCATTAGTCAACCTAGCATTGCCTAATATAAGAGGAGAGGCACTCTCTTCAAATAGGAGGAATATGCTAAACATTGTATCTTCACACTTTTACATATGTAGATACAATCTTTTTGCCCCCATGATAAATAACCCTGACATAATACCAGATAAGAAAAGGCCAGAATGTCTGCATGAATGAATACCTTTCATTCATCAAAAATGTGTGGGCTGACCCTTTTGTTCATAGGTCTAAGATGCTCTCAGATGAGGTGAAGCAGTCTTATTTCTTACTTTCATGGGGAAAAGTAAAGAAGTTATGTATTATCTCTTAAACTGTTACTTAGAAAATTGATCAGATGTAGACAAATAGTGTAGATCCAGATCTTGATCCTGCTTAGACATGGGAGGAAACTACTCAAATGGTTGGGGTCAAAAAGCACTGCTGCAGTATAATGTGCATAGGAATAAAATAATGCAGTCAACCTACTATCAAGCAAACATGTTGTTTGCATACCAGTTGCAACCACCTTTAGCCAAGTTTGCTTTGTTACATTTAAAGTGTTTGAAATAATGGTATGAACAAAATAGAATGTAAATTGCAAGTATTCATCCTAAAAATTGTTGATGGTTGCCTGCTGCATTTTAACCAATGATTGCCTGCTGCATTGATTTTTGTTCAGATATTCTACTGTTGCTGTCTAAGGTGAACTTTAAAGGAGGTAATAACATACATGTAGTAACTGATTAAATAATTGACAAATGTTGTTGCATTTCTGCATACAAGCAGAAGCAATATGGGAACAAAACTGTACATAGCAGGTTTCTGTGTTGTTAATTAAATAAAATTTTACAAATATAAAAAATCATGTTTTATCTTATAGAAGAATAAATGATCAGTCCCCAAATATGTTATATCACTTCATGGTAAAGCAAAGCAATATTGAATTGGCACTCCTTAGAGTTGGACAATGTATTTTCAAAACCTTGGAAATTATTCGGTCTTACATTAATATACGCACTGAATAGTCTGCAAATCATTAACTGTTTGCAGAAAGTAGCAAAAAAATAATAATTCCCAAAACCAGTTATAAACATAGGGGTCATACTATTTGCCAGCCGATAAATTAACAAAAACAACTTTGATGTTGAAAAAAATAGAGAATGAACAGTCTGCACATCAGGCTGCTTGTGAAACTTTGCCTTTGGAAATAAATGGGAAATAATTGTTTACCTAATCAATTGATGGACCTGCTAATTTAATCTAAAGTGCGTTTCTTTGAAAATTAATAGATGTAGTTTCAAATAACACCATCTTTCTGAAAAAAACATTATGCACGCTATAATTCTATATACTCTGTTGATGTGTTTTGGGGGCCTGCATGGGAAAGAACAAAAATGCAGACATAACAAATACAGCCAATGCTGATCTGCAAAGCTGATCCCAAAATGTTCACACCAGCATCAAAAAAGTAATGCAGGTCAAGACTTTTTAAAACTTTTTGGTCAAATATTTTATCTCCAGTTACAGTCAAAGTGACATTTTATGCCCTATGCGAATGTTTAAAAGAGAACAACGGGTGTAACGCTCATGACATGTCACATTCACAATATGTTCATTCAACCAGGCAAGAATGTGAAATTAACATTGTTATGCATCTTGCCATGTGTAGAAGTTGCATTCCAATGAACACAATGCAAAAAAAAAAAGCAAACAGTGGATACATCCAAGTCTAAAGACCAAGACTTAGGGCAGAATCCCCGTATTTACTTAGCCAGATTAGTGTAAGTGTGGCATCCTCTTATTAACTGACCAACGGGAAAAAGTTGATGCAGAGCATCAATGTTGCCAGAAATAAGATATCAGACAGCTACTCATATTTTGTACAGTAGCATTAAGAACCACATCATTTGCTATTATGGAATAAAATATTTCAAAAATCTTATATTTTTAACTGTGTAAGTTTGTAAGTGTTCTTTAGAAGACACAACAAAAGAAACAGAACACTTTTGTATAAATGTAATAATGTGTTCTTTAACAGCTGAAGTATAATAACAAATTCCGTTTAATAAAATATGATCGCTTCTAAAAAGCTGTGATGTCACCTCAGAGGCATTTCAAAAACCAATTATAAATATAGGGTTGCTACAGGGATCATTGAATTTACTAACCCAAATCAGTACTGGTAAAGGGATCCTTGTATTTTCTTACCCAAAACAGTACAAAATATAGCATAGATCATATCATGACGCTAGTAAATTAATGACAGGTTGTGGTCTAATAAGCAATGTGCCACAGAAGGTCCAATCAAAGTAAAGTAAAAAAAAATATTTCCATCATCCCAGCATTTCATGCAGGAGATTTGACAACAAGCTTGGCTGCACTCTAGACATCTTTAGTTTCAGAGGTGTGCAGTATTATTCACCGGATTACTTCTGCTCTGCACTTGGGACCTAATCAAGTAGATGGTTATTTCCGTCAGCTCTGACCAGGCTGGTTCATTGTTACCCTTGCGCTTGCTACATTCATTATTAATTTATTTACTAAACTCTTAGTTTTTGGCTTATAAATAAATGCAAAAGAAACTAAGGCATATTGTCAGAGACTTAGCAGCAAATAGTGAAGGTCCTGGCATGGTGCTGGCTGACTTGGATCTTCATGATTTGCCTAAACCTTACAAATACAATATTAGCAAGCTAAGCATTACACTTCATCCTATGACCATATAGATTGGAGACTCTTCCAAGGGAAAAAACTTTCAGCTCAAGCAAGCAAAAGCAGGATTTGGCTGATCAGGATCTACACTAGTTGCCTAAGCCTCACCAATAAATGTTAAGCAAGCTAGTAAGAATAAATAAGGTTTTTAAGCATCCGCAAGCAACTGGTAATTGGACAACCTGAGACTGTCGTTTTAGGACTTAATTTGCAGATAAATTGCTGACTTCAACATATTATCATGCCAAAATACATGACAGGGAATTTTACCCATTCATACTTAATGTATCATAACACTGAGTCAACCAACAATGTCACTGGCCATAAACAATATGAGCATATTTCCTTTTAAAAATAAGTGATGTCTTACATTGCTTTTAAACCAGGAGCCATTCATATGAGGGGTAAGCACTCTACTTTGCGACGATGACTGGTCTGTCCTTCTAGTCAAAAATTTAACCAAATACCCAGAGAAATCTTGCATCAGAGAAATCTTGCATTCAAACTTTGCAAGTATGACTCATCGACAATCTTAATATGCCAAGCATACAAAGTTTTCTCCTTGTCAAATATATAAAGGAAGTTGTCTATATTGCTTGATGCTTGCCATTTCTTTTACATTTCCAGATATTTGGCAAATCAGAGCACCCATAAAATGTAGAGAGGCAATATTCTATAATGGTGCATAATAATATAATTACACTTCCAGCATTGGCTGGAGTAATCATTGTTATATGTCTATGTCCGAGGGTTCTGCTATTATGCTGTTAGTATAATAAGTGAAGAATTAATCAATGCTCTGTGAATGTATAGAAGTCTAAATGTCTAAATGCTATGCAAAAGTCATTGGCTACTGTTACACTTTACCTTGTAGGTAGTGAGAAATTTTTCAAATTGTATTAAATGTCCAGTGAGTAAATTACTAAATACCACTTTTGCTGTCTGAAATGTCAGAGATAAATTGTTGGTTTGTTTATTGGATTTATAGTCCCACCAACAGTATTTCTGTTATCTGGAGATGGTGTCTACTTGCAGATATAGTTCTGCCTTCACTGTGTATAGCAAGCCGTGAACACCTGGCATGAAACCACACTCAGTCACATTATCCTGACACCGAACCAACAGACTTTCCCCATGTGCAAATTTCAGTGAGCATTCCATATATAGGCGCCGCGCTCCAGCGCGTCACCAATGACTTTGGTCTCTTGTCGCAGTCCAGGTCAGAGATAAATTGTTTCAAGTAAAAAAACTACTTTGATACCAAACTGACTACTAGTAAATTTTTGTTCTTTCTGTTCCCATGGTATTTCTGGTAGATAAAAAATAGCACCAGATTTTATTATAGTACTTATACCAATGTTTCCAGATAGTTTAAGAATAATGCCCCCTGCAGAGAAGAATTGAAAGATTATTAAGACTACTAACCCTAGCAGTGGTCAGGAACAGTTTGCTAACCCAATTTCCAATCCTGAGGGGTCAGTGAATGAGTTATAATGAAAGTCGCATAGAAAGTTATACAGCATTCCTTTTATGACGACAGTTGTGCTGGTTTTTGTTCATATATAATTAACATTGTGAAGCGTTTTGTTTATAGTGAAAGTTCTACAGCTTTCTGTTTATAAATGCAAGTTATGCAGCTTTCTGTTAAAAGGGTATTTTTGAAGCAAGGTCAGCATTTAGTAGTGAAGAATTAAATTTCTGAAACTGAAATATCACAGAAACATCACTCAAACTAAATTATAAAAATTCCCTCTTAGAAATGAAATTTCTACAGCAGCCGTTAAGACTAAAGTAGTGAAAATATGTAAAAAATATCCTTTAACGTAATATTGATCCTAAAATCCATTTAAAAATGAAATCGCTTTTGTGAAATGACTTATAAAAAGACAAACATAACAAACTGCTTTTGTACATGTAAATATAAACTGACTGTTGCTATATAAAATATTCTGGCTTGAAATTCTTGGAAGAGCTATTTTTTCTATCTGGGTTAGAAGTTTGAATAAAAACAAAATATTTTAATGAAAATATACCTGGTAATTCAAGAAAGATAATACCCGGAACATATATGTGCATTCCCTATGGATGCCAAGTCAGAATATTAAAACGTAATTTAACCTCAGTTGCTCCAAGCAAGATAATTAGAGCTTTTTTACATTGGTTAACATGCTAAGCTCATCCTGTTATAAGAGATTATGACACGGTAAAAAAAATAAAGCCATGAATATGATATCTATTTCCAGATATGTTTTTTTTTATGTTGACGTGACCCATTATCATGGCATTGTTTATTATGTCATTTTAATTCATATTTTTATTACCAACATTTTTATAAAATTCAACTAAACATTCCAGCAACAATCTGTCACTCTCACAAAGATGGTATACTGAAAAACCAAGCACAGTACTGTCATAAACATGACATCATGCCACTACCATGTACTAGCATCAGATAAACCTCCCTGGCCGAGGTGAGAGTCACCAAACTAAAACTTCTCTGCCCCTTGGCCTCTAACCATGAGAGTTCAAGTCCTGGTCTGGGTGAAAACTTTAATGAGGGGAGGTAGCCCAGTGAATAAATAAAAATATCATTAAATTTGAAAATATCTTAATAGTAACTGTGTAACCAGGTAACTGATACAGAATTATGCACCAGGAGAGGACTAGTTAAAACATACAAACATATCAGAAAGTGATACGGTTTCATCAGTGAAATAGTGCAACCAATGTCTAATCAACTTGATAAGGACAACAGTCTAGAATGCTCTTACAATTACTCTGAAGATGTGAAAGGTGGAGAACTTGAGAGATGGGGAAAAAATTCCGTTTGAAATGACGTCTGATTACCCTGACAAATAACACCAATGTCAACATTGCTACTTTTTCTTCTCCGCCTAAATAATTATATACCAATCCAACAAGTTATGGTTACCAGGCAATGGACACTTGCATTCTGGGATCATCTAAGGTCATAGAATCAAAAGCAGGTCATGTGACCAAAGACGGTTAATTGGTAAGATAGCTGTGGCTAGAGATATGTTTGGATTAAAGTCACTCAGACCTTGCAAATATGTGTACATTTTTCCTCTGGATTTACCACCATATCAACACTCTTGTAGTTATCCAGGTTGTTCACTTGAAGCTGATATAGTGCTCCCTTTTCTGTGAGAGCATGCCATAAACATCTGACACGACAATACGGTCACATAATCCAGACACAGAGTTGACAATGAGTGGAATTAGTGTAGCAATTTAAGAGAGCATTAGATGGAAGTGGTGACCACAAGGTAAACAGAGCTGCTTTCACAGTAACAGGTAGACCCAATAATAGGTTTTATTATCCTCACATAAGGCCAATCAATGGTGGATCAAGTCTAATAAGCTTATAACATTTTCTTTTTTGATATTAAAGCATACATTGTTATATAATTATAAATATTAAAACTTATTTCAATATTGTACTTCTTATATGGTGTTATATGGGAAATAAAAATACAAAAAACATCAAAGCTGTCTATAGGACAGAAAATTATACCACTATTTTAGTTTTACCATTTTCAGCATCCTAAATCTGTACCTGGAACTACTGGGTAAGTACTAACTCTGCAGTGAGCCCATAACCCATTACTCCAAAGTTTAATCACTAAACCACAGGACCAGTTTGAACCATAAATGACTGGCTAGCAGACTACTTTGCTGATAATGAGCGCGTAAACAACGCACCATGGATCGTCAATAGCGCGCCAAGGATCAAGACCTGTTATCTCTATGTAACTAAGGATCAGAAAGGGAGCAATATGTCTCGAACCTTATCTCTAGCTTCATACTAGACAGTCACGTCCAAAGCAAATATTTGTTCATCATTACTTTATATGGGGCATACCATTTGCCAGTATTTGGTCAGTGGAAATAAATGAAAGTGATAGCCTAAATCCACATACAGCTCTATTTGACGTTTTCATTTTGTTTCCCTAATATTTGACATAACACTTACGATTAAACATATTACAAAATGTTATCAACCAGTCTTGGGGGAGAGGAATATGGGGGAATGGACTGAGACAGAAGAAGTGAATTCTCAACTGAACAGTGAAAATTGTGCTCATGAAAATTGTCTCATTGAGAAGATTTTTCCAAGTACTAACAATGCATGGTTTGAAGGTGAAATGAGGAAATAAGCATAAATCAAACTTGTTTTTGAGCTCTGTGCATGTCTCAGTGCAGTTCTGTTTTACCTGAGAAGGGGTGTGATGTGGGGCAGGGGAGGTTGTGAGGCCCCCAGGAGGAGAAATAAATAGAATTGTCTAAAGGTCAAAGAAATTTTGACTTTTTATCTGAATAATAAAGGATGTAGCAAAAGATATTTCTATCCGCTTCATTTCATGAAAGAGTGCAAAAAAGTTAAAAGGACATATAACTGCAATACGGAACAACCCTGAGAAAGAGAAGTATGCAACCTGCGATAAGACGACCTCAGTATATATTTTTACAGATCAAGATTAAATGCCCCCTTAAAAATTGTAGGTGACATGCACTACCCAAAGACATCACAACTATATCACAATCTAACCCAGAAAATAGAGTGTCTAATAAACCTGGAATTTTGTAGCTAAGAGAATACCAATAGCATTCATAAAACAGAATGTAAAACTTTTATACATTTCTAAATGCCCCATAAATGAAGTAATGATGGCAATATCAATTTAAACAATAGAGAATAATAATGGAATATAGTGTATACAACGAAGCAAGTGTTTGTATAAAAATTCACTTGTAGAAATTATTATTGATTAGAACATGTTTTCGTCATATTAAAATATTCTATTGTAATTAAAACAGCAAAGTTCCTTTGTTGATTGTTGTTGTTGTTGTGATATATTATACAATTCAGATACCTGTTTATTACAAACAATGTTGTGATATATACAATTCAGATACCTGTTTATTACAAACAATGTTGTGATATATACAATTCAGATACCTGATATATTACAAACAATATTTAGGTTATATAATCCAATAACAAGGTGAGAATCATCATTTAATATTTTTCATTTTATTCCCTCAGACAATTAAAATTATCAAGTATAAGTTTGTGCTGAAAAAACTTAAAGTCAATAAAGATGCCTTCTAAATGTAAAATAAATCATTTTCTGTGGCTACAGCTTAGACTTGAGTAAATATATGTGACTATTAATTGGGCTAAAACAGGGCTTCAGATGACAATAATCTGCTACCAATGGCTTCATCTTCAATAAAGCTGATGACAGATCTATTTTCAGAAGAAACACTTTACCTGCTACAGTTGTGACCACCTCATACATATCTTAATATTTGATAACAAAATCACAATTAAATGTAATTATGTATAATTATTTAATATGGCTGAAGACTTAGCAGCATTAAGTGCAAATCCTGATCAGATATTTCCCAATAGGCACTGTCCTTTCAGGATCTACATTATTTGCCTGGCCTGATTGTTCTGTACCCAGAAGGTTAAGAGGTAAAATATGATCAAACAGAATGCCAAAAACATGAGGAAGGTAAAAAAAATATATGAAAAACTATCAAAAGCGTCAGAAAATTTATAACAAAAATAAGTATTTTTTCTTTGATCTTAGGATAAAAGGACATGAATGATGTGTTGACAAGATAGATAAATGGCATGTAAAATCTGATATTAGGCTGGACTTTTAAAAAAGAGAAAAGAAAGCCATATTATGCTTATATATTTCGAGCCAAAAAAAACATATTAGTGATGTGTAAAGGAATATTAGGGACACCATTTGTTTGAAAGAATGAATGGAAACAGCCTTGGCTGGAACCTGGAACATTCTGTATCTCCAGCTGACATTGAATATATTGTGTACAATAGCATGCCTCAGGGATGAAGAGCTAGCATACCTCTATTAACCCTCTATTTCTTGCTGGAAATGCTATTTACCCCATTAATGTACACGAAAGAGCAAGGATGTGAGACACCCAAGGCACCAGACAGCATTGCCTAACACAAGAAGATGACTATTCTAAGAACTAAGCATTCTCTAACACAGTTGATCCATTACATATATATTTGAAAGTAAAGAACCATAACTCTGAAAGTAACTAGACTATTCCCTAGCCCGTCTCCAGATAACTGAAATACTGTTGGTGGGACGATAAACCCATCAACAAACAAACTATTCCCTACTTTGCTTTCTTCCTTGCTGTCTGCAACAAGCTGCATTGTTAACATCATGATACTTGCCCAACAGCTGTAAATTCCTTTTATTACTTGCTACTTTTTTATAATTGCATTCTACACTAATAATATTGCAAGCTACACTACTGAAAAAATGGAAAAGTTTCTTCTTTTTACTAGAAAAAGGTCTCACTGAGCAGCTGCGATTTCCTGTTAATACCGATTTCTCTAGTCCCCATGCAAACATTTTACAAGAAGCACCACACTAAGAGATAGGGCAAAAACATACCCCATTCTAAAGGCTGCTCTAACTGGTAAAGAGTTAACCAAAATGTCAGATAGGACAATAATTATCCCCATAATAGAACAAGATAAAAGCACTAATCTATCAATCTCACATCATGCTTATTATTCTGTCACAAATAGTTGGGGCCACTCTCAATTATTTCATTAATGTTTTGGAGATATTTATTTTACGATTATTTATCATAAATATGACAGCTTCATGTTAGAATACAACTTTACAAGACTGTGATAGTTGTTTACCCATCACACTTGTCTTTTTTTAATTGCCATGTCATTATGACTTTTCAAATCTCAAGCTGTCTTTCTAGAAACATCTTACACTTGTCAAAGAAGGACCAATCAGCAATCAGCATAACAATGAGTCAATGGAAGACTATCCTAACTAGGTTTTTTATATTTTACAGAAGAAGAAAAACATCAAACTATTTTTCCTGTAGTGAAATGAAACAATACTTTTTTAATCTTGTATTTTAATAAAACAGTGTTTTATTGCAATTTCTATTAAGAGTTAATTAATCTTAGTAAAATAAATATATTTTAATCGCAATTGTTTGTAGATAGCCTAGTTTTGCCTTTGAATTAAGTTAGAATAGTCTTCTGCTGACCAATCAATTAGGTGTCTGTTTAAAACAATGTTTGTCTGCACTTTGTATCAGTTCTTTTTTATTAAAGAAAATTAAACTGGAGATGGATATTTTGCTGAAGAAAAACAGCATAATGCAATTGCATACCAATTAATTTCCTTTTCTAGTTTCCAACCATTTTTATTTAAATCTATTTACATCACTAGTTTATATCCAAAACATATTCATCTTATTTCAAAACCATACATTTTATAAATTATATAATATTGAACTATATCTGGGATGCAGTTCTTTGCAAGGGAATGCATCTGCATCAGTATATCTAAGAAGAATTTTTTCTATCCAAACATTTTACAGGAAGAAATAATATGGGAGAAATTATGCATTGATCTTTTTTGCCATGTTAATGTAACTTCACTTTGCCCCCTAAATTATCATGAAACACAGAAAGAAACTATTTTGGTAAAAATAATGCATTCATTATTTTTGCAATTTCAATATAACATTACTCTTCCCCTTTACACTATCATCCTACTGTTTGAGAGCTGAGATAGATAACAGCTTTCAAAGCTTCTAGACACAAAAAATGTTTTCAAAATAGTTACGTGTAGTTGAGAATTCATAAATAACACTTCGAAAATCCCATTTATTTCTTGAATCTATGTCATTATCTGTTTGTTGTTTTTGTATTTCTGCATTTCTTAGAAACTGTATCAATCATTCAGTAATTACATTCAAGGCCAGGGTGTTTTACCACAGAACTGAAAAATGGAAAATTATCTATATCCGTAAATATGGGAATATTTGTGTAAACTACACTGAATTTGAGAAGTGTTCAAACATATTAAAAAACAAAAAGTAATTTACTTAATATTTCCCTGTATTAAAATAACAGATTGTACAGAGATTGTGACAAGAATCATGGTTAAGGGATAATATCAGGACTTATTATGTATTTTTACCTCAATTGAGAATTTCACTTAATAAAGGCTATAAAGTTGGTCCCCTGAACAGCCTGATATTGTTTTACTGATAGTTTATTATTAAGAAAGTCAGATTAGGAAAGACAGATTAAGAAAGTCAGATAAAAATGGAAAAAAAAGAAATAATATGTGAATCTTAAGCTTCCAGCTTGAAAATACCAGTAAAACGTTTTTTCTCAATGAAATAATTAAGAGTTAAAATAGCTCAAGTGCTGACTTCACTATAATACTTTCCAATAATGTACATGACATTTTCTTTACATGCTACAGAAGACTGTTGTAAAGATATAATCTGAATGTAAATATGGTCATTTGTTGGGGTCTGTGTTTGCTGGTTCACAGTTCTTATATAACTCTTAGCCATCTAGACAATAATTAATCAGACTAATGCAAATGGTGTAGATCCAGATCAGCCAGCTTCTGTTGGGAGCTGTACCCCCAGGATCTGCATTATTTGCTGCAGAGTCTTTGGCAATATGTTTTGTACCTGTTGTTGTAAGAAAATAACTATGTATGCGATTGGGCTTTCAACATAATGTAGCACGAAGGTTTTATAATGCAATTTTATACAGATGTACCAAATGCAATCAGAATAAGATGGCTCGGTTCACGAACAGTGCACCTGTGGTCAAGCAGTTAGAATCACCAACTTGTTACTCCTCTGTCCCTGGGTTCAAGTTCCAGTTGTGGAGTGACTTTCATGTGAAGAAATCATCAAGCTGACATGCCGCAGGTCACTTTTTAATTCTGACATTTTTCTACTGTCTTCCTCCCTGATGATAACTGGACGTAGGCAATATGACCATAATTGTATGAGCTATCAAAATATAGTTTGCAGTAACAAAAGGTGAAGGACAATTTACTCATTGCGAGCTGGTAGATCCTTTTGATAAGAATTGGTAGTTTTTTGCATTTTTGTTTTAGTAAATTTTAAACTTTTAATTACATACCTGTTGATAGAATTCTGGGGCTGACACCATAGCGTGCATGATTGCATCCGATATTCCAACGATTAGTTCACTAAAAACATCATCCATGCTTTTTTCACTCATTTCTCTCACTAAACCTTCCACTGCCGATATGATGTCATTCCATTCTGGTCCGATTTCCGCAACCTTTGACAAACAGCCACGCATTACATCCAAACAGAATCCTTTGCATGGCTTAACGTCTACAAAACCATGACAATGGGAACAGTACTGCAGTCGTGTAACTGCATGCTTGCACTCATCTTCTAATAGTAGATGATCTGTGGTGTTGATTGTCTCGATCACAACATTCATCGCTTCTAAGTAAGCCCGGGCTAACATAAGCCCATTTGAGAGCTTTATGGCAATATCCTGAGGATATTTTCCGAATGGTTTTGGGACTATTTCAAGCCGATGTCGTGCCAAACAGTGATGGTAGTGGTGTGTCCAGGAATCTGATGGTCGGCGATAGATCACATTTTTAAAGATCACAGGGAAGATGTTGTTGAAGAAATTTTCAACACTTGCATTTATTGTCACAGCGTTCAGCTTGAGAAAGTTATCAATATCTGAGAATAGGTTCCCTATTGGACCCTGATGCTCGGAAATGGGAACAGAGTACCAGTCGGAGAGTTTCTGTCCAGTGCTGTTCTGGGCATGTTGACCCAATGCCAGGACTTTTTCTGAAAGTAGAATAAACAAAGATTCATATTATTACAATTGATAAAAAATACTTTCTTTCAGGGAGAAAAATAAAGAAAAAATATTTATTTATTATAAAACTCACATACTCATCAAGAGTTGTTAATTATTTGAAGTAAAAACAAGAAGCGTGGCCATGACATTAAACCAGGTTTTCAAAGATTTAACAATTTAACACAAATTATTAAGCGAAACTGTTTTTCTTTTTTAAGTAACAGTGACCGTGACCTTGACCCAACTGGCCTCAAATCCAATTCAAAGCTTGGTCTTCATTCAAGCTTGCTATAACCAAAGTTTCAGCATGATTGGTTTATCCAAACTAAAGATATTGGCTGGAAACTCTTTTTTATATTTTTAGTAACAGTGACCTTGACCTTGATCCAACTGGATCCAAATCCAATCCCAAGCTAGGTCTTCATGCAAGCTTGCTATAGCCAAAGTTTCAGTAAGATTGGTTTATCCTAACTGAAGTTATTGACCAGAAACCCTCTGTTTGATGCCGCCGCCCTCCGGGAAATACCCCAATATAATAACCAGAATTTTCGTTGAAAACCTGGTTATAAAAAGTCCAGGTTTGAAAGAAATGAACATTTATGCTCAAGACATATTGCCATTATTTTCAGCTATAAACAAAATTAAAAGTAAACAAAGGGTAAATATATTTACTAGAAAACATACAAGTTAACTTGAACAAAATGAACAACTTGGCAATGCAATGCTTATTTCTGTTTATTCATATTTGATGTAAAACTCATTAGGAGACAGTGTTTAGCAAACATACTGTTGCAACCATTTTGGTAGCATGCTTTGAAGAAGAGTGTCTATCTCCATTTTGAAGAGTATTGCTTTCAAGAAAAGTCTGTGTTACTTGGCTCAGATATATAATAATTTGCTAATAGTATGCACTCAATTTAACAAATTCCCAAATCAACATTAATCATCTTCTAACTGAAAATGCATTATCATCTCACATCAAACAGATTTTAAACAGAACGATGACACAATGCGGCTTCTCTCCTTACATCATTTTAAAACGACCCGCAAATGACATCTGTCAATCAACTCTATAGAAGACCATGGGCTCAATTTCAAAAATATCTATCCACAGGTCCTAGCAACTGACAGGACACACAAAGACTCCACAAAAATACTGCACAATATTTGCTTCTCTGTAACACCTCTGTGAAATACGAGCTCATTTGACAAAGGTAGGTACCAGGGGCCTTAAGGTGTTTCATTTCAACCATGGCTAGAATTACATCTTCTTGTGTCTTGTCTACATAAATTATTTATACACAAAAGTTTTTATCAAGATATTTGATTTGAGTACACTTACATAGGTATGTTGATTTCATTATTGCTTTTTTATTATTATTGTTTTTATCAATAACACTTTGCTATATCTGATTTTGCATTAAAATTAAACTTATAGTCCTGTGTTGATGATTCTGAATTAAACCAGATCAGGTGCAGCAAATACTGTAAAAAGTTTCCATCATGATACTATTTAAACAGGACATCCATCTTAGTAATCCAGGTAAAATATACAAATTCTCAACAACTTTTTTAAATATTCATAAAGTTTGGTCCACTATTAATTGCTACCAAACTTAGGACACAAAGTTTTTCTACAGTGCTATATAAGGTCATGTTCCAGAACTGAGACCACCACATCAAATGAGTCTTGCCACCTTATGATGAGTTAACCCTTTATTTACTGAAAACACTATTCACCCATCTAACATAAAATGTAACCTGCCCTAATGGTGTTTCCAGCAAGAAAAGGGCTAATCAATCCTATAGTCGGCAGTACTTACTTCAGCTAATGTGGTTCAAAACAACTTCTTTAAAGACATGTGGCTTGAGGTTCAGCAGCTAATATATAGCTTAGTCATTGATCAGGCGATTCTCAGCAGTCTTTGTTTTTGTTACATCGCACCTACACAATTATGGTCATATTGGCAATGTTCAGCTAATTATCTGTGGAGGAAGACCCCAGACTTATGTCTAGGTAGAACCACCAGTGTACAAAAGGTTTGCTGGAACCCCCACGCCCCCCACAAACACTCATGAAAGTTCACCCTGACCAGGACTCAAACACACACAGTGAGGGGCTAAGAAGTTATAAGTCAACAACTCCAACCACTTGGCCATGGGCAGCCCTCAGCAGCCTTTACTATGATACCATGCCACTCTTATGTTACCAATCAAATAATATCTACAACAGGACAACTGATTTCTGTGGTTGCCTTAAAGTTGCCTCTGTGGTTGTACATGTAGCTCATCAGCCTCTACACTGTTTGTCTAGGTCTGGTCAATTCATTCATAGCAGGCTAAAGAGTTAGTCCCATCCATTAAATTTTCACTTACATTTTTTTTCTTGCTTTGTAAATTCTGCTTACAAAAACTTGGATAAATGCATCAAACATGGTAAAATCTGGCTTTACACATCATGTTGAATAGAATCATGCAGCCTCATTATGTCATTTCTTATTTGTAGGACTACTGAGATATTTTGTCATTGAAGGAACTTTTTATGTAAAAGCATGGGCATTTTTTGGCAAAATTCGGTTTCCTGCTATCATATAGTTTTAGTAAATTTGATTCATTGAAACATTAACTTTACGAAAATATTAAAAGAACTGGTCATTGAAACTGCTGATAAATCTTGATATTTTGCTGGGTTGATACAAGGGAAATGGAATCTTTATTCATAAAATGCTTATTAATTAATATTGCTTCATTTTTCAGGTTGCCCAAAATTTATTCAAATTTCAGGCACACAAAAAGGACATAAATACAATAAATTCTTTTATTTAATTTATATATTTTTATTTAATTGTATATAAATTAATATACGGATTTCTATAAACTTGAATATGGTTGTAAAGGAAGTACAACTTATCCTTTTTGGTTGACATATAGAAATTGTAAAAATGAAAAATAAATATTTCAAATTGAAAAAAAAATCTGCATTCTGTTAAAAAGCCTTTCCAAACTTCAAATCTGATATGTAAAGAAATAATAAAGATGTGTAAAAAAAAGGAATCCAAAGTTTGAAGAAACTTTTATAAAGAAAAATCAGATATACAAGTATGCAGAAAATCTTAAGAAAGATAAACACTTGGCAAAGGATGTAAGAATTCCTATTATGATTTAAAAATACTTATCATAACATCATAGTGTGCTATTAATCAAACCAGGGAATATCTTGTACTCAACGCTGGGGATACTTAAGAAATGTTTGGAGTTTCAGATTTCAGCAAATTATAAGCTGTTGAATGGATTTTTTAAGCTCCATTTCAATTTGCAAATATAAACTGAATCTGCATGCAAACTTTTTGTGAATGCATCATCTACCGTCAAGAAAGCACAAAGAAATTATTGTTATTCAATGGCATTTTAATAGGAGATTTGCTGTAAGTGGGGTCAGAGAAAGAAAAGGTTTAAAATGATAGGGTTTTCAGCAGAACTGCAATTATCCTAGACATTTGTCAAAAGCAGTTTTGAAGATTGAATTGCAATAAATTACTGTTCTTAACATAACAAAATGTTGCTGCAGAGTGCAATTTAGCAAATGTGGGTTTGAAAATATATGAATGAAACTTTTAAGGTATCAATGAGAGCTGTTTTACATGTGTTTATCAATGGATGCTTGCTAAGTGAAATATAAAGTTGTTGGTTTTTGAAAGACAAATATAAATGTTTATAAAATATCTACTTGGTAAATTGCACAGCAACTCTACTTTAAAAGCCATACTTTGCCAAATGAACAGTATATTAAAGAGAAAAAAAATCAAAGATAGATAGATTGTTGTTGTTGGTAGTGTAATGATGATGTTGAGGAAATAAACAAAGAAAGAAAAGAGGTGACAATGGTGCTTTTGATGACAATGGCAACAATTATGATGTGAGGTTAGACGTTGATGATGATTATGTTGATGATGGCAATTATGGTGGTGGTGGTAGTGATGATGATGAGATTTTGATGATAGCAATCATGATGATGATTGTGGTGATGATAAGGATGTTATTGATGATGACTATAGGAAGAGGTAGAGGAGATGAGAGCAAATGTATTCAGACATTACTTTGCAATTAAATATTGAAAGAGGCAATAAGTGGTTGAATAGAATGTGAACAAACTGCTTTTTATAAAAGAACAAGATTTTTTTTTTTTACCTGCTACAAGCATTAAATATGTAAACAAACAGTCTCTAATTGAACAGCATGCTTCATAACTTGCCCTTAAATTACCTCTGCTTCAATATCGGTTGAATAACCACTTCAGCAATAAAAATAAAATAACTTCCATTTAAAAAAAAAAGAACTTAAATAACACGCCCTAATCAAAACATGACGAGAAAATGGTCCATTTAAATATTTGCTATGGCTGTTAGTCTATTTAAATAAACAACTCTATTGTCACTCAATGTAAAGTATGCCTTAAAGACTTACAAAACATGGTAGCCTTCAAGCAGAAAAGAAAGAAATCAACCCTTTATCAAAATGATACAAGGAAAATGACTAGTTACCAAGCAACAGTTCATCAAGCAGATTTCATTGAACCCTTTGATTATAATGTGGCAGCTATAAATCTAAAATGACACAAAACATAGATTATTGAATATAAGAATCCAAAAAATATTTTTCTCAGTTGGTCTGTTTTGGGTTGTTTGAGTTGGGGGGTTTTGCGGGGTGGGCAGGGGTAGGGGGTGCTTGATGATTTACAATTTAGATAGAAAAAGAGTTTCTTTCTTTGGATTCTGAGGCACTCAAAAGCACACAGAAACAATTTGTGATTTTCAACAACTTTTCACATTTTGAGACATGCTGAAATTAAAACTTTTATATATCATAAAATAAAATTAAACTCTGAGAATGTCTTTTAGCATTTTAGTTTGTGAGTCAGCTTTGTAGATGTTGCTTTGTTTTTTAAAATAAAACAAATAAATCCTAGTGATGAAATTATTATCATTTTAGTGACATCCAGGTATTATTGGTGAAGGAAGACCCCAGATAAATAACTGGGTAGCAATACAGTTACACCGCTAGTCAGCTTGAAGACCCACACACACAAAATTTCATCCCAGACTAGAAACCAAGCAATCAGGCTGGACATGTTAGAGAACTTACAATTTCCTAGCATCCATAATAGTTTCAACTGCAGCTCTAGTCAGTAGCACTACAGTGCATCTTACAATTTTCAACTTAAATGACATAAACATTGTGTTTAAAATATTAGCTAAATATTTTTTATATCCTTTGATCGAATTATACTTTAATGAAGTGCCTTTAACATTTGATATTTTCTACCAGTCATTTTTTCAATTTTTGTAAGTGTCATAATTATTATATAATAGTATTGGACACAAAGTGACAGGTGCACAGTATACAAAGATATTCCTGGATGCAATTTGACTAAATAGAAAAATAAATGTGGCAGTATAATATTGCTGTCATCAGGTTGTTTACATTTTGGCTAGTGTCTTGGGAAGATGGGAAGGTCAGATTTTAGACAAGGTCCCTTCTCTGCGTTTCTTCCTCAGAGTCATTGACAAAGAGAGGTAAAGTTAAGACAATTACCCACACCAAAACCGCAAGCTTAAATAAGCTTGCGGCAAGTTTGCGACAAGATTGCGGTAAGATTGCAACCAAGCGTGTTGCAATCTTATTTAAGCTTGCGGTAAGATTGCGATAAGAAAGCCGCAATCTTAAAATTAAGCTTGCAAGGTTGCGATAGGAACCATTACGATCTTGATTGCTCGCTTGCAAGCTTGCGCAATCATGCCAAGCGAGCGGTTTGGCTCGCTTAGAAGCAAGCGAGCGGTTTGGCTCGCTTAAAAGCTCGCTTGCACGCTTGGCAAGCTTGCAAGATTGCGATAGGAACCATTACGATCTTAATTGCTCGCTTGCAAGCTTGCGCAATCATGCCAAGCGAGCGATTTGGCTCGCTTAGAAGCTTGCTTGCACGCTTGCAAGGTTGCGATAGGAACCTTTACGAGCTTGATTGCTCGCTTGCAAGCTTGCGCAATCATGCCAAGCGAGCGGTTTGACTCGCTTGCTCACTTATCCCATGTGTGCGGTTTGGCACGCTTGCAAGCTTGTGCTATCATCCCAAGCTTGTGGGTTGTTTTTTTCTTTGCTTGATCAAATCCGTTGAGTGGCTAAGGTTGTGGCTAGATTGACATAAATAAAATCACTAGATAACATTTGTGGTTTTCACTTAAAAATCCGATGCAACAAAAAATTTACAGGGAAAATAACACAACAGAAAGATACTAAATATATTCCACTTTAATTAAAGACAATGGCAAAAAACACAAAGAAGAAGTGGTCATTTATTAAAGGAAACAACTAAAAGATGCTTATCAATTAATTTATATTCTTAACCCATAGCTTGCTAAGCACTTATTATTAATATGAGAAAGCATGACAAGCCATTTTCGGGGGTCTAGCAAATAGGATTTTAAATGATTAAATCAAACTTAAGTATCAATTTATTTATCATTAAGAATAAAATACATACAATGCACTCAAAAAGTAGTACCACAGGTATTGTGTTCAAAAACAGTTCATAGTCAGTTCTTGTTGATTTCTCAGATGACAACTCTAGTTCAGCTTGAGGGAATCTTGCATCCTTCCTCTTACCTGCACAGCAAATGTATTTTTTCTCCAATTACGTCTGAAAAAGAAAAAAAAATCCAACATTCTGCATTATTTAATATTTTTTTTTCCTTACCTGATTTTTTATTTAGCAATGAAAGATTTATTTAGTATGTAAGGGTCTTGTGTTTTTTGTACCACACAGGCACCTAATGATTTTTCAGTCAAATTTTGATGCAGAGTAAGTGTTCAAAGATTGAAAGAAATAGATTTGAAATTTTACCAAAAACAAGGAAACAAACAAAAAACCTTATTAGATGCTGACACAAACTTTAACAGCTTTGGTCATGATGAAAACTTGCCTATTCTTTAAAACAGCAATTTGAAAACAGCAACAAATAACAGGAGCTATAGGCAAAAGCACCCCCATATTTTATATGTTTAAAGCCTGAGCTGAGAAATGCTGAACTAACTAAAAAGTAAAGCTTAACAAAATACTATCTTGGTTATTTTATAAGCATTAATATGCACAAAGGGGTAAAAGTAAAACACCAGACCTGGTAGTGCAATCCGTAGAGTGCCGGCTCCTGGTACTAGAGGCATTGGGTTCAGTCTGGGCTGCAACATACCAAAGTCATGTTAAATGGTAGTGTTGTTGCTCCCTTGCTAATACTCAAGCAAATATACAGCTAGTTCTATGAGTAGTCAGTCAGGTGTCAGGATAATGTGACTGGGTGTATCATGCCAGGTGTTCATGGCCTGCTAAAATCAGTAAAAACAGCTTTATATTGGCTTCAATTGAACACTGTCTTCAAATAAATTGTTGGTGGTTTGATTAGGTTTATTGAGCCACCAACAGTAGTACTGGTATTTCAGTTATCTGGAGACTGTGTTCACTTGAAGCAGATATAGTGCTGCCTTCACTGGGTATAGCATGCCATGAACAAATAACATGATACCACATCCAGTCATATCCTGACACCAGGCCAACCATAAACACACAGATAAATAAAAAGCCAGTAAATTTAAAATGTATGGTTATTACAGCAAGATTATTTTTTTATTAATGTAAGTGAATACAGAGAACAAAGGAAATTGAAATTTAAAATATACCAACTAATTTTAATATTATAATATTGCAATCAAAACAGGGGCGCCCATGGCTGAGCGGTTAGAATCGCTGACTTGAAGCTCCTCAGCCCCTCACCGCGTGGGTTCGAGTCCTAGTCGGGGTGAGAACTTCCATGTAGGGAGGTTTTCCTCCACCAATAATTAGCTGGACGTCGCCAATATGGCCATAAATGTGTCCGTGCGATGTAACAAAAAATCAAACAAAATCAAAACAACATATGATTTCCTAAAAATGACATCTTCATGTACCAACAGTTGTGCCATGCAATTAATAATAAACATGGTAGTGCTAAAAGGTAGCAAATGCATTAATAAAAGAACTGGTACAAATGGTCAAAATGTTACATAGTTATCTAAGTACCTTTTGTCTGTCATCCATGCGTTGCTCTTCACTGACCTCCTTATTGACATCCGTCTGCATCTCCGATTCTTTTTTTGTTCACTTGCATCTGGCTGTTTCAAACTATTACAGAAAATAAAATACTTAACATGAGTGGCAATTCCATACTAGCAAACACAGTTATGTATGTGTTCAATCATCATGTACAAGTTATCTTGGATATCTCTATTACCGGTGACCTAAATTTATTTTTTTAACACAACAATGTAATCAACAACAAAAAATATTGTGTAGCCACTTGAAACCGTTTTATGTGCCTTTATTCCTATAGTATGGAATGTATCCATGTGTAATGTCCGGTAACTGGATATTACCGTTAATAGGGTCACTCTAAAATAAACAATATTACAAAAATGTCTTACGTTTGAACTTGTCAGAACCGTATCAACTCTAACTGAAGCATAAATTATATATACAGTAGAAAACACATGTTATGGAAAAGTCAACGGTTTCAGAAAACGTTTGTGATAAGAAAAATCTAAGGTGAAATGTCGAAACTGAAAAAAATGGCGAAAATATTTAACACGTTAATTTTGCATTCTAAACCGTTAGTGTACTAAACTTACTACGTTCAAAAAACCTGATTTAAAATGTGGTGCTTCTTATACTTGTTTAAGTAGATCAATGTCTCACCTCTGCTTAGTAGTCCAGTGAAGGAAAGTCATTTTTTTCATCTTTTTCATCAAATTTTTTTGCATTTCGTTGAAAATTGGCGCGGCCGGAAGTGTAGACTGCGCATGTGCTATTGTAAATCGGGACCGCTCGGCGATTTCTTCGGTTATTTTCCGAAAGTTACGATTGACTTTTACTAAAACACCGTAAAAGCGACTTTTAAACTTTTATTATTAAATGGTGTTTATTCACATTCCCAATAAAGTAAGAGTGGTTTTAACATGATACTCTACTGTCTGTTCTGTTATTTTGTTGTCATATTAGATATTAGACTGTAGATCTACTTGACCAGGTTTTCGAAAGACAACAACAAAAAGTTATTAAAAAACTGACATCTTTGGAATGAGATAAAAAAAAAAAATATTGTACTGAGCTATTATTACCAAATCTTTTGTAGCTGTCTTTAATGATAACATAGCTTAAAATTGCTTTTGTGATCAGTCAGATCAAGGTCACTGTAACTCATAACAGCAATTTGCTTTCCATGTCTACTCAGGATTTAGATAGATATCAAATTTGGAAGTTAACTTGTTTATGGGATGCCAAAGTATGGGATTGTTTTTGTTGTCAATTAGTTTGAAGTACTGAGTCACTGTTACTAAATACATTTTATTTTGTTTATGTTCATTATCTTATTTTTTTTTTGAGGATTAATCAGATTAAGTAGTTAACTAACTATCTCATGGGAAGAATATGTTTGGAATTGCTTTAGGGATCAATTGTTGTCAAGTTATTAAATATATTTTTGGATTTTCTATAAATAACTCAAGATGGGAGTAAGGTATCATTACCAAATTACTTTCTAGGGAGAGTAAATCTGGGACTGTTTTGTATAGGGTTGTGTGATTTCTGTTAAATAATAAATAATGACAAAATAAAATTTAAAAAAAAATGGCAGTTAGTATTTAGAGCTTTTTTATGTCACATTCTGGTAAGCTTTTTTCAACCAACTGTCCATCTAGCTGCATTAACAATTTGCTCGTAAACACTTTAAAGGCTACCGTTTTGATCCAATCTTAACCAACACTGGTGGTCAGAATGTCATTAAATGTTTGTCTGTATGAAATCTTCGATGAGTTAATAAATAGGTCACATGGTCAAAAAGTAGGTGACTTGGTCAGATCTATAAAAACCTTGAGAACACATTAAAAGACTTTTTTGGGGCCTAATCTTCACAGAACTTGACCAGAATCTTTGTTTGCAATAAATCTTGATGTGTAACTGTAGGCAAAGATTTGCTTCAACATAACTTGTAATCACTAGAATCCAAGGCACAGTTGTGAACATTTAGTCTTGTGATTAAATTTTAAAGCCAGTGTCCTCAGGTGAGCGATACAGGGCCATCATAGCTTTCTTGCTGTATATCTGCAAGTGGAACTGGTCATGCTGGTCAAGTTCTCTTTCAAATGTTATTTCTTTAAAGAAATACAAAATAAATTTCTTAATGTCTTGGAATAATTTTATGCTTGCAAGACCACAACCTATCCACAATCCTAATAATAATTAGTTTTAAGCTTGCAAGATCGCAAGCTTCTTGCAATCTTCAGTGGAATATAAGACTGCAAGCTTGCAAAACCGCAAGCTTCTCGCAATCTTAATGGTTTTTAAGATTGCGAGAAGTGTGCGAACAAAACCTAACCGCAACCTTAATTTCTATGCAAGCGAGCGTGCTCGCATCCGCGACCATAATATTTAAGAATTGCAATCTTATTAAGATTGCGACAAGCTTGCGCAAACTTGTCGCAAACTTGTGACGAGCTTGTCGCAAGCAAGCGTTTTGGTGTGGGAAAAGCTCATTAAAGGTGATATAAAGATGTATAAATATATTTATATATTTTTAGTTTTACACAAGTTATACACATGTATGTAAGCATAAATAGTGATGCATACCAGTATTGTGTGTAAGGCCTTTCACCCCTGGGTCAACACTCTACCAACTTTGTCACCACATAGTTTAAAGATGTCAGTGAAAGCTAAATATTTGCATTTTTTATTAGCATTTATCATGCTTGGTAATTTAATAAATGATCAATTAATAATCTAACATTTTGGCAACAAGAACATGCAAAGGTAACATTATAATTGGCTAGCTTAGCTGCAAGTAGAAGACATCCTGATCAGAGGGTGCTGCCTGATCTGGGCCAACACTATTGAAGTCTTATCATGTTAATCTAGATCTACACTTTTTGCCTTAGCCTTATCATTTAAATCTATATGTACCCTTATTTGCCTAAACCTGGTCATTTAATCAAGATCTGCACTATTTGTCTAAACCTAGTCATGTTAATCAAGATCTCCTATATTTTTTTTATTTAAACCTGGTCATTTAATCTAGATCTACACTATTTGTCTAAACCTGGTCATTTAATCTAGATCTACACTATTTGTCTAAACCTGGTCATTTAATCTAGATCTACACTATTTGTCTAAACCTGGTCATTTAATCTAGATCTACTCTATTTGCCTAAACCTCATCATTTTAATCTAGATCTACACTATTTGCCTAAATATGGTCAATCTGGTCTAGATCTACTCTATTTGCCTAAACCTGGTCATTTTAATCTAGATCTTCTCTAATTGCATAAACCTGGTCATTTTAATCTAGATCTACTCTATTTGCCTAAACCTGGTCATTTTAATCTAGATCTTCTCTAATTGCATAAACCTGGTCATTGTAATCTAGATCTTCTCTAATTGCATAAACCTGGTCATTTTAATCTAGATCTACTCTATTTGCCTAAACCTGGTCATTCTAATCTAGATCTCTAATTGCCTAAACCTGGTCATTTAATCTAGATCTTCTCTATTTGCCTATATATATGGTCAGTTTGGTATAGATCCGCACTAACTGCCTAAGCAGCTAAGCAGGCAAAGACTTTTGATGCTCAAATACTTATAAACATAAAGGAAAAATGTCCTGAAGTTTTGCAAAGTGACACCATATAAATGGACAAATGCACCATTTTTTTTTTGTAATTCAATAGGGTAAAAATATCACACACTGAATCACACTTTATGTTAACAAAAATTCAAATCTTCTCTCTTGACATTCTTTCCTCCTTAGGCTGAAGAGTTCAATGTCCCAATTATGTAAACAAATATTAAGTCCTTTAAAAGTTGAAGAATGTGTGTTTGTTTAATTTAACCATAGGCGATCCTTCAAACTTAAGGAAACAAAATCCAAACCCGAAACCCATTATTTAATAAAAAAATGTTGGAAGTGGTGAATCACATTTATATCTGTTGAATAAGAAATAAATATGGATTACTTTAAATGTTAGAATTTCTTACCTGGAATATACTGAATAACTACTTTATTAAAAAGAGAATTGACATAAAAACGTTTCTGACTTTTTTTTTTACTAGGTAAGAATATTTAAAATAAAGACAAACTCTATGCTCCTTTTTCTTGCCCTTATTTTCAAATCCTATGAAGTTTGTTAACCCTAATTTTCCACCTTAAACTTAAATAAAAGAAGGAATGTTCAAGGCTTATTTTTTTTAACAGGCAATAAATTTCACTCCAACTTATTGTTTCTCTTTTTTGTTATTGTTGTTGTTGTTTTTCTAAAAAAAATAGCAGGTTAATTAAATGGAACTGATTCCATACATTGAGCAATTAAATGTCAATGTTACACTCAGGCAATGTTGTTTTTTAAGTTTTATTCTTAAAGGTAATTTTTGAAGTTTTCATAGCCTTTATGTGTACGAGTGCTTTAATAAAAAGAAATAAAAACACTTAAATTCTTCTTTTTTTCTATTACATTTTGACTTAATTCTTAAAGTCTTAAAATGATTTCAATCAAAACAAATGTCACTAAAAACAGTAGGTTTTTTCAGCCTTTTTTAATCATAATTATATATTGTATAATAAATAAACACAAATCTGTTAATCTATTTGTTTGTAATAGAAAAACCTGCAGTGCTACAATTACTGTTGTTACATATGGTGTTAAACAATAATGAA
The DNA here is from genome assembly GCA_007844125.1 of Sinonovacula constricta. NCBI lineage: Eukaryota > Metazoa > Mollusca > Bivalvia > Cardiida > Solecurtidae > Sinonovacula > Sinonovacula constricta. The sequence goes on along the minus strand of CM017563.1, from coordinate 55,978,337 downwards.
GAAAGACTTTCAACAAATGGTAGAGTGGGAAGTCAGCTGGAAGATCAAACCACATGAGGTCCACACCCTGACAGGGACACAAACCCATACACTGCAGGGCTGAGAAATCACAAAGTCAATGACAAATATCAACTGTAACAACCTCATTGGAGGTAAGGGGCATATAAAATATAAAAAAAAATACATGAAATGCTAACACAGCTAGTAGTTTTCTATACATAAATACATTTTTAAACATTACTTGTTGATACCAGTATCTACATCAGAGGTAATGGCTGTATTATATGCAAACAAATACACAAAATTTAAACACCCAATTGTTGCTATCTTGATAAGTGTTGAGAGATATGATAGTGCAGACACGACATAGTTTCATGGACAATTGAAAATTGAACTGAAGCATGACCCAGACCTTCTCAGCAAAAATGTGAACTACTGAACTCTACTTAACAAAAAATAACCAGACATAGGTGAATATTGCAGATCCATATCACCTAGCACCTGCTAGAAGCTGTCTGATCAGGATCTGCACTTTTTGTATGCCAAGTCTCTTCCAAATTATATTTGAGTGTAGTTTCTAAGCTCACTAAACTAAATATAAAATAGAATTTCTTTACAAATACAGAGCAGGTTACGGATGAAGAGCCTCACTATATTAGAACGCGTCGAGACCCACAACATTAAATAATGATGAATTGCCCAATGAATGGCAGTACTGGGGTAATTTTCTTGACTTTATACAAAATTTGATGCCCTATAATGTATATGACCAACATAAGCATACCCATTACAATTTAAAGGTGGTACCAGACAGTTTGCCTATATTTAGTACAGGTACCAATATATTTAACCACCGATTTGGGGAACTTGGTCATACTGTCTGCATAAACCCATACTTTAGTCAGTATACAGATGATTTTGAACACTAACTTTATTAATTAAATGTACTTATCGTGAAAAAAGTTAATCTAAATGTTCAGTCTTTCCAACTCTATGAAAAGCGTGATAGTGGTCTCTGTCAAAAATTTAAAAATAGATATTGACCTCAGAGTGGATTACCCAGATGACTATATAAAAGTAAGTGATCAAGTGGTTTCTAAGTTTAAAAATCGCTACAGTGTGGCTCAGATAGGAAGTATCTGTTTACAATGACGAGAAGGTATTTATCATTGACTGTTCACACAGATCTATGGCATCAAAGAACAGCATTTTGCAAGACCTTTTCAGATTCCAATGACTTGTTTGGTTATTTGAGAAAAAAATGTTTGGATCAAACTTACAGGGGGTACACACCATATGTCTGTGGACAAATGGTTAACAGATCTTGGACTGCAGATCAGAGTTCCTAGAATTGAATCCCTGACCCACCACAAGACTTCTAATGACAGACCACCCCACATAGTTGATACCTGAGAGCTGGTTTTACTCAGGATGTCGAAGTTTAAAGATTTATTTACTTACAACAATCATTTTTCAACTGCAACTATCAATATGTTTAACTATGAACTAAACTAAACCCACACTATATGAAAACATGTTTTAGGCAGGTACCCAATATACTATTTTTCGCAAATATTTCTGAATAATTTTAAACTGATAATAGCAATTTACCTTTAAATACCAACATTCTGCACTCAAGTTAATTTACTTTTTTTAGTGTTCCAAATAAAATATTTAACTTGACATATTTAAACACAATGTCTTTTTAAGTATTCAAATATTCTGGTAGAACATAAACACATACCCTCTGTCTTAATGTTTATTTTGTATATTCCTACTAATCAATTGCTCCATATATCACTTCACATTAAAAATACATAACTGCAGTATATTCCAACAAAATTTCATAAATCACTTTACTCCAACATTTAGATATACAGTAAATACAGGCTCTCAAAATGTTTTATTTAAGCAATATCATATAATTGGCTAAAACTTCACAACACTAAGGTTACACAAAGGTAACACAGCATAATTTATTGCTACAGACTTACCAGCAAATAATGCAGATTCTGATTAGCCAGCTCCCAGTGGGGAGGTTGCTGATCTGTATCTACAATATTAACTTAAGCTTGATCAACTTATTCTTCACAGATCAATTGTAAGCATGATGCATAACATATGGGGGATTCTAATGCTAAATATTTTAGTTGGTTCTTCAAGTCTACTGTAAATGTACTTGCTCAGAGTTATCTAGATGTGACCATATTCAGACATGTGATATTCCCTTGGTCCCAAAGAGGGAGACTTAGTCTCCCAGAGAGGGAGATTGGGGTTCCAGGGAGGGAGATTTCCGTGAATGCGCGTTACATTGACTGTGTGGCTTATTTCTATTTGTAAAACAGTATTTTTTGTCTTTTTTATTAATAATAATAGTAATTGCAGTGATAAAAATGTTCTTTACAATATTTTAAAATGAATTTTGGAATATATCTAGCATATTTTAGTTCACTATCTAGACATAAAATGTATGCGTTGGTTTTAAGCATGTGACCTTCAAAAACAAAAAGTTTCCAAAGAAGTAATGAGTATGCAAGCATAAAAATAGTTTATTTAATTTGTATGTTAGTGACAAAAGAATTTTGATAATTATAAAATATTAGTGGTAAACACATGGATACCATTACTTTCTAAACAAAGTTAAATGAATTTAGAATACATGAAGACGTTATACTTATCAAGAATAAATAGCAAACAAGAGTTTTTCTATGACAAAGTAGTAAATAGATATCTGTGGAGATTTTTTTACATATATAAACCACATACTAATGTAAAAAAAAGTTAAAATTATTTTACATTAGTTAAAGAATTCATCTTTTGACAATGTATGATGTAAACTGCAGGAAGAAGACAAATTTTCTTTCAAATAGAAACAACACTATTGTAAAGTAAAGAAACGTTTTCTCCTCTTAAAAAGCCAAGTCAAAGTAAGCTTAACATAATGTTGGGAAATGTTCACCATTTCTTAGATTTGATCTGTTCCAATGATACTGTGACCCTTGCAGGTTTGTCTTCCAATTCCCACCCCCCGACATATTTCAGGGCTAGAAGCCTGCCTACATATCTTATACAATGTGTTGTTTTGTGAGTGCCGATAATGTCCTAAATAATATGCAGTTAGCAAAAGGCCTTACAAAGTATCAAATTAAAAGCATTGATTGTTTTAGTAGCACAATGCACAAATATACATGTTGTATTCAGCAGTGTTATTGTTTCACACATTCATCTCTTTCAATCAAACTTGTTTTTATGTTAATTTCATATGCACATTATTACTTTAACAAAATGTTTATTTCCAACCATTACACGCAACAAGTTCTTAGTATAGGTTTAGAATCTAAATTGGTGATTCTTCCAGTCGGTCCATTTGGATGTGGGTCTGCTTGTTTTGCTAAATGACTTATCACTTATATACTTTTACATTTGGCCTGCACGTGAATACCCTTGTCCTGTTCGTTTTCAAATTTTAGTATATATTACAATGCTCATTGGTCTTTGTCATATATTCTTATTCATGGAAAAGAAACCACGATCGCTTGCTTCGTTCGCTCCCTTTGGCTCTTAATTCCAGGATGAGTCGCCTATTTAGACACTAACCTTAACATAGTAAAACTATACACAATCGTCTTGGTTTAAGAAAAAGAAAATCAATACTCGAGTAAGTTTTATGAGTACACACGAACGCATCAGTTTCAACACATATGCGGTAGTCTGCTGACAAAATGGCGCTATGGTGCGATGACGTCACACATATAATTAGCACTAGTTTGTTTTTGTTTGTTTGTAAGGCAAGTAGGCAGGTCAGTTGTTAAACGTTTTCGAATTATTCTGTCATGTAAGTTGTCTGCATTCAAGTGCATTAATGCGATTTTTCTACATATTTACATAATTCACGTCGTGTATTTAGAGTACCGAAGTAAACGGAAATCAGAGTACGTTTTTGCAGTCAGGAGGTTTGTCAATCGCAATAATAATGCTGGAAATTATTACCTTGGATAAGGAAAAAACTGAAGACGTTCAGTCTTATTATCCGGAGCCTGCGTGTGGGTAAATACAAGTTAATTATCATATCGCCCTATTAACGGGTTATTGAACATTTAAATTTAAAATTTCGAAGCTCAGTCCTTATGCCTTTGTCCGCAAGTGCGTTAATTGCTCCCATTAATTGTGTAAGAAAATAGAACTTGTGACACTGATTGGGCATGATCTCCGCCGTTCATTAAATGGGTGTGGTTATATTGTCAATCAACGGATTACAGTTTGTGGCGGTTGCCTTTTAACACCAGGAGGCGGGGCACGAAATTATCGTCGCGACCAATGAACACTTGGTAGGCCCAATGATTGATAGTGGTCTGTTTCGATTAGCTGCACACATACACACGTAGATGCTGGTCGCTTGCATTAGAATATATTGCGTAATCAAATGATCAGCTGGTAGCTACTGTCTGGGCAGTCTTTAGGAGGAATGAGATTAAGTCTGTCGGGAACATCAAAGCGGGAGAATTGATTTGCTCAGCGTGAGGCGTGAGACAGACCCCTGATATCGGGAGTCTCCCGGCGAAATCGGGAAACATCACATGTCTGCATATTCAAGATGTATATTAACCCATTCCATATAGTGCCTGGTGAAGAATTGTGAACATGGCAAAAAATTCTGCTAGAGGTCTGTTCAACTTCTTTGTTGGGGTTTAAGGAGGAAGACCCTAGATAAATGTCTGGGTAAAACCACCAGTGCACAGTACTGTCTGCTGGAAGACCTTCCCACATTACGTTTTTTGCCCAAAGCAGGACTTAAATCCACACAGTGAGAGGCTAAGCAGTCGGAGAAGTTGATGAGCCTACCGGTTAGTCACAGAATCCCCAAATAAAGGATGAATTCTTTTTATGATACATAAGTTTTGAAAAACAAACCACGTATTGCACAAAAAAGAAATGTAATGAAAAGATTGACTTTTTACAATACAAATTGGCATGCATTTTGCTAAAGCAATATGATCGTCATAACCCATTGCTCAGTAAACATAATGATGCGAGAGACCTCTGGTGTCTCGAATTTTATCTTCCCAATATATCTCCAGCTTAGGTGATTTATGGCATATGATAAAGGCATTACTAATATACACCTGATGGTCCATTGCTTCCCAAGCTTTATGGCCCATATGTTCATTGCGCAGTGCATAGTTGGTTAGTTTTAATGTCCCAAACAACACTCCTTCAAACAAACTATGAAAATCAAATATAGTTTACTTAAAAGTTAATTTTGCCGCCTTCACTTAAATGGTTTGATGTTATGTCATGAAATGAAGTCAAATTAGCCATACATACTAAATATATAGTACTACTCTTATTGTGACAGAATGGTATGAAGACATGCAAGGGTCAAATTTTCCAGTCAGTCTTGACAGAAGTATGATTAGCTGAATGTGAGTTCCTTTTCTTTTTCAGCTTAATTATTAGCTTGCTACATTTATTTATAACCCATACTAAATTTTTAGTTATTGGCTAAAAACTTCATGATAGCGAGCTTTCTGATCTGGGTCTGAAGCATTTGCCTTAGACTTACAAGTATCTGCTAAGCGAGTTAAGGGCTGACAGTAAAATATGTTGGGTGCATTCATTTGTGGCCGATTTGAAAGTATGTTCAAATCATTCAGAAAGAAAAATGTATAATAATATTTTGTTGAAATTTATAATTCTGGGTGCGTTAATGTGTAAACAAAATTTTTAACTAAAAAAGGAAGTAACAGGAAGTGTCTTGAAAAAAGCTTGTCTGACATCATGCCCAATTTATGTTTATGTTTGTTAATTATATTGTCACGGTACTCAACTGTAGCTTTACAATGCTTAAGTGCACATTTTAACTAGTGCATGTATTCTACAGCACCGCTCTGGTTCTACTTTATAGCCATTTTATGACCCTGGCTTCTCATGTATTACAGGGCATAATTGCACATGTAATGTTCATATGGGAGCGGAACTACTTTCTCCACGTAGTAGGAATGAGCAGCTTTTGAGGGAGAGTGATGTTTTGCTTAAAGATGTATGTATGCTGAGCAAAAATTCATCAGGCTTAAGCAAATAGTAATGGGTTTGTATTCGTAAAGAAAATTAGTTGTTGTCTCTTTACCAAAATAAGAAAGTTCCTTAAATTTGGAAAAATCCTAATTTCTTATATTTTATTGTTTTATGGAATTAAAATTACGTGATTTTCTTATATCTAAGAAAATATTTCAAAAGTTTAAAAAAATGTCTAAGTTTTTACATCCGAAATATAACTAAGAATCATTATGAAAGGATCCCAGAACAGCCAGCTCACTGTAAGCTGTTTGATCTGCAGATCAGTATTTACACTTTCAGTTGCTTGGTCTCAATCAGCCTTTTTTTATGACTGCATGAAGCTGTTCACAAATGATTAAGCTTATATGGGTTATTCACAATACAACAATGTACAAGTCCAATCATTATGTCAGCAGTCAAGCCTCCTAGAGAAAAAATCTAAAATTCAAAATTGTTCCAATCATTCATGTTATCATTGTGTTTTGAATCCCATCTAGCAGTCTGTCTGGCCAACTGATTGTCTCAAAACTCCAGGGTGTTGTCCAATTGTGAATTAATCATGTAAAATGCTTACAAGACATTAAGTAGATTTTACCTCCTCTGTAGATTGGATCCCAAAGAGTCGGTTGTAGTCTGTGTTTTCAAGAGACAAATTGAAATGGCAGCTTCTGCATCATTCAAATGATATCCAAAAGGAGCACAGAACAGAAATGGGTAGACTGTCTCACATAACGGACATCATACAAAGAATTATGGCAAAATGAGTCATCATCTTTAAAACTTTCTTATCCAACAAAATCATTTATTAAATATGATAAATAATAGTACACTTATATGCATTTGGTGTGTTGAAAGCTCAAAAAATGTTTACTTCAATATGACAGAATGATGAGGTAACGCTTCTTGTTGTTTATTTGATAAATCTGCACTGCCACAAGTATGGTTAGATTGGCTCAGACCAGTTATTATAAGTGAAGGAAGACCCCCAAACAAATGTCTGGGTAGAACCACCACTGCAAGTCAGCTGGAACATCTCCCCACATGAAAACATGTGACAAATGTCTGGGTAGAACCACCACTGCAAATCAGCTGGAACATCTCCCCACATGAAAACATGTGACAAATGTCTGGGTAGAACCACCACTGCAAGTCAGCTGGAACATCTCCCCACATGAAAATTCTCCCATCCAGCTATTACTGCTGGAAGACAACACCAGACAAATGTCTGGGTAGAACCACCACTACAAGTCAGCTGGAACATCTCCCCACATGAAAATTCTCCCATCCAGCTATTACTGCTGGAAGACAACACCAGACAAATGTCTGGATAGAACCACCACTACAAGTCAGCTGGAACATCTCCCCACATGAAAATTCTCCCATCCAGCTATTACTGCTGGAAGACAACACCAGACAAATGTCTGGATAGAACCACCACTACAAGTCAGCTGGAACATCTCCCCACATAAAAATTCTCACATCCAGCTATTACTGCTGGAAGACAACACCAAACAAATGTCTGGGTAGAACCACCACTGCAAGTCAGCTGGAACATCTCCCCACATGAAAATTCTCCCATCCAGCTATTACTGCTGGAAGACAACACCAGACTAATGTCTGGGTAGAACCACCAGCCTTCTCACATGAATGTTCGTGCCCCACCCTGCACTTGGAACATACACTATGAAGAGCTTAGGAGTTACAAGTTGGTGACTCTAATCGCTCTGTCATAGACACCTCTTAAACAATGTAGCCTAGTATTAGAAACATTGACTCATATTATAAGGAGAGACTATGGATCAAAATTACAGGTGTCCCAATCAGAAAAAGGCCAAAGCATCTTCTATAATTAGTACGTATATTACTGTACTAAGTTTATTCATAACATAAACAATAACTTCAAACAATAATTTGGTGCAATTTATGTCATCACTATGCCTTCAGCACGACTGAACTACTGGTACAGAATAACCTTTGTCATTTATACCTTGCTATCATTATGTTGAGATTTTTGCACTGAAAGCATGCACTAAAATAACTTACTACTATACACAAAGTTTCAGAAATGACTTTCTCAGCAGGCAGAAATATTATGAAACCATTTTTTTACTGCCAAGATTTTTCTCTTAGGGTTTATGGACATTTAGATTGTGCAGCCTGGTCTAAGAGAAGTTTTATTGGTGTGCCTTTGTGATAATAAGATACTGTCAGCCTCAAATTCCACAGACACAAATCTATACCTGCTTGTAATGAGAACAGCCTCAGTACAGAAAAAGCAGGGGGTGCATTGAAGTAAATGCAAGAATTTTAAAAAATCTTGAAAAATGTTAACCTGAGCTTTAACAGGCTACATGACAAAACAGGAGAGTTTATTGATACAACTGATTGATGCTGTATTGTTTTTAAAGCCCAAACTTTAGAATGTAAAAAAGTGTGAACTTTCACTTTATGGGATTTTTTTTGTCCTAATGGTTGTGAACACTGTTACAGATTATCAAAGACCTTAACTCTTAGACTTAAACAAATAGTGTAGATCCCCGCTGGGAGCTGTCTGATCAGGATCTGCAGCTTTTGCTGCGACAGTCTGTTTAAAAGTATATCAACCCTGACATGTATCATATATAATATGAAAGCAAAAAACCATGAGAATTTAGCAATTTTAGCATTTTTAACAAAATGTTGCAAGCTTATAAGGGTTAAATAGTTCCAGAAAGATCCAGTGATGGTTGGCTAGGCAACTGAAAGCCTTCACAGAAATAACATGCCTTGAAAACTTAACATGAAGCTGCACCTAGTTGCAATATGATGTTATGTATTTACAAGCCAAGGGTTCAAGGGGGGCACCCAGAGCAAAGCGGTTAGAGTCACTAATGTGTAACTCCACAGACTCTCACCACGTTGGGTTGAGTCCTGGTCGGGGTGAGAACTTAAATGTGGGGAGGTTTTCCAGCTTACCTGCTGTGTGCCGGTGGTTCTACCCAGACTGGGGTCTTCCTCAACCAATAATTAGCTGGACATCGCCAATTTGACCATTGCTGTGTCAATGTGATGTTACAATAAACATGGGTTCAAGAACAATATACAATGTACACATTAGGGTAAAAACATTTAAGCAAGCTAGGGCCATCATTTTTTAATAATCTGATTTACAAACCCGCCGACCCAAGTTTTTGCTAAAATGAAATAAAAATAAAAGAGATCATCAACTGTTTTATTTTTACTTGGCCCGCCGACCCGAAAAATTGGGAGCAAATAAAATAAAATAACTTCTTGGAAAAATTAAATTAGCTTTACATGATCATTAAAAAACAACTCGCAGACTTCATTTCCGAGTATTAAACCTATATCACGGGTTTCCCTGGTGATTGGAAGCTGACATTCGGCTATCCATCGGCATTCTCTACAGCTTTGTTATCGCCGAGCTGCTACGGCGACGTCATTGTCGACAACCCACGGAAATTTCCGTACGACTCCGTTACACAGATGACATTGCAGCTTGTTGGCCGAGGAGATTCGATTGCGGTGAGGATGTGCTAAAGCCCGGAGCCAGAACTCGTCTATTCCACGACGCTCTTTAGGCACTGTGCATAATGTTGCAAAAATTCTAACTTGATTGTCTGCCAATTACACGTTAAGTTTTTCGTCTATCAACTGTGCTTCAAAAGAAAGAAGAAATGCATTCTTCGACTAGTTTTAACGAATTCGCAAAACATATCCGCATTTCGAGCATCGATGCCGTGTTTTAGTATAACCATCAAGGGAGGTGACTCTAAATATCGTCTGCAACATGGCGGCATCGTCAGCTTCTTGTTATTTTAAAGTAAAAACAATCCTCAACAAAACAGAAACATCGACAATCCAGGCCATCAACCTTAACCAATCGTTGTTGGAGTTCGCATCTTCTTATTTAGCGGACAAAGACGTCCATATCGAGCGTGCGGCCGGGGATGATGCGGACACGGATTTAAACACGCCGTTCTGGGTTCTGAATGATTTCGGGTAAGTGAATTTTAAAAAATACACGCCTTTTCATTTAGAGAAATATTCCAGTTGAAACTTTTTACAAAACGCAATTTATTGTCGGGATTAACAATGATGCAACGACTACGAGTTAATATTTCCCCAAATTAATGCGAGTTTGGCTGAGAGTGAGATGAATATACGGTACTGGTGACCCTGAATACCGATGGGCTATGAATAACATTATTATTTAAAATGACGAGTTTACGGACATTTGAATGCCATGGATTCATTTTTAATTTAAAAAAAACAAAAACAGAAAAGAAGATGATGGAGCCATTTGATGTAAAACTGTTTCTATTTACATGTTTATCAAACTTCATGACAGATTTTGACTTGTGATTTGGATTTACACACTAACTGTGATGACATCATTACTTTCCCACTTTTTGGGTCACGTGCAATTAATGCTGTCTAGACCACAAGCAAAACAAAGATGGTGGCGCAGTTACAATTATAAATTTACATCAACTGTACTGTACAGTTAAGTGCACCATGCAGGCAGTCTAGAGACGTTTGTTAACATATTGTCTTTTCTATTTGGTACATTTCACTTGGTGACTTTGGAGCTTGGTATCACAAGTAATTGAAACAACTGATCAATGGGATGCATGGCATTGCATTACATTTCAAACAAAACCAATCCACAATTCATACAGTATTGAAGCAACTACAGAATGTTTAGGTTTCTTCTCAACTGAAAGAACTTAACAATGATTGAATGTTTTTGAAAAAGTCATTTTTTGAAGACCACAAAAAAATCAGTCAATGGCGCTACCGGGAATTGAACATGGGTCTACTGATTGCCATGTCATTTTCATGTAAATGTAACTGATTATAATTATTATATTGATCTATAATGTATTACTGTATATTTTAAAAATTAACCACAGTGATAGTTTCCAGGCACGTAATCGAACCAAGTATTTGTCAAGCTAGAGCAGAATCTGTCGTGCCCACTGTGGTGACATAGACTCAATTTCAGCATTTACGTTTTCAAATATTATAATTCCTACCAGAAAAATGATTTAATGAGTTCTATTTTTTCAATGTCATATTTGCTCATATATATTTAATATATTTTTATACACAGATGCAAAACAGTTACGCTGTGGTTGAGGGAGAGGGAGGACAGAACATATCAATTGGATGAAAACAAGAACCGCATTGATGGGTTTAATGCTTTAATGCAGGTTTGAATATGACAATGCAACAGTAATGTAAACTTATGGCACATGTACGGTAATTGCCATATTAGAATTTGATAATGTTTAGTCATGTGTCATATGAATATTGTTTTTTACAAACTTCTTTTGTGAAAAGCTTTTGTTGTACAATGTATGTATATTAGTATAAACACTGACCATGATTCTTTGTATATGTACATATGTTTGTGTATAGGCCGGTGGCCATTAGCACAATAATATATATATATATATATATATATATGCATGCATGTTTATATAAAATGAGAATATATTATTTTTGCTGATAGCATTTAATGTTATATCTTCAGTATACCAGGGGAATCTTGTTTATATGTTGAAAAAATGACAAAATGTGACAACACTACAATGTTTATTCTAGTCAAAATACCAATAGTAAGGCTTTGGTACATCTCTTGTTATGACTACATAATTTTCTAACATCATTTTAGCTTGTCTGAGTTAAAATATTAACAAACACTAGTTTGTTTGTGAAGCATTTTTATTTTGCAAGCACATGTAGTAAGTTCTATAAAATGTAATAAGAGATTAGACTGTGGAAGGTGGACTTGTATATGAATTGTGCCAACAGTGTCAGAAATCTGGACGTCAATATTTGTTTCAATAGGTTTAAAAACCGTTTACCATCTAGACAGTCTATTAAAATGTTATTATGACTCAGTTAGTATGACAAATACTTAACAATGCACTTCAGATAATGCAGACCTTTTTGTCTCTTATTCAGCAGCTTTTTACCTAAATGCTGTCAAACTTTCTCAGTGTACAGTTTTCTGTTTCATTCTTTGTACACTAACATATCTGAAGTGAAGTAAAATACTTTACTGTGTATGTATTGAATGTGTGGTCAACATGTATAACTAATTTGTTGGTTGATATTGTAGACCACTTTGTGAGAACTTGATGTCATTATGTTCAGTTATTTCACAAAGTCTGTAGTTAAACTGCTACAATACTTACAGTATACAGTATAACCTCACTTTGCGACCACCCTGGGGACCCTTTACAACTGGTCTTATTATTGTGGTGGCCTAAATAACGACCTTAAATGAAAGAGCAAAATTTGGAAAATGGACTTGAACATTGTGTTCTTAATTTTGAGGTGGTCTTATTAATGAAGTGGTCTTTAAGGGAGGTTTTACTGTATCTGAAATAGCTGATGTTTGATGTCACCTTGAACTGCTACATAGAACATTAATTTTGAGTTGTTATGAATAAGAGAAATATTTCCATTCACCATTGGTAAAAGTGCATTACAATCTAAGTAAAATAAAATAGTTTGCAATATTTGTTTGACTTCTGTTTAACTTGATGTTAGCGAGTATTCCATCTGAAATTTCATTCTTGTTTTACAAGTTCATGTTACAATAAGCCAAAACATGTTTCTTCATTCAATTTATTTTGTACAATTCAATTATTAATCCATTCCAAATCTTAATCTGGCTTCAATCTACAAGACTTGAAAATAAAGCATATATTGAGCAAATTTGTGTTGTGAAGTAAAATAGTGTTTTATTATACATTTCTGTGGTTATTATGGACACAAAACATGCATATACATGTTATATAGCTCTATAAACAGGCATTTTGGGCTTAAAATGATATAAATGAAAATAAAATTTATGCTCCCTCTCGGTACTTTTATTTTTATTTTTTTGTACTACTGCTCACTTTTTCAGCTTTTATTTTTATTTTTATTTCGCCCCCTCGACTCAACATTTTTGAAAAAAATCTTGTAAATCAGATAATAAAAAAATGATGGCCTAGTCTATGTTGCATAGGTGATACTATATTGATAAACATGGTCTTCACTATGTAGATATACATGGTCTTCAACTGTAACCATAGGTGATACTATGTAGATATATATATCCACGGTCTTCCAACAGTAACCATAGGTGATACTATGTAGATATACATGGTCTTCCACAGTAACCATAGGTGATACTATGCAGATATATATATCCATGGTCTCCCAACAGTAACCATAGGTGATACAATGTAGATAGATATCCATGGAAACATATCAGAAAGTAATGCTCATTTTTCATAGCAGTATTCAGTACTTCTTCATTTGCTTTTCTTTTGAATAAAAAATGTTAACCATAAATATGATAATGCAGATATTGCTGCCGAATTAGTGCGGTCCTTTCATAATAATCATGTTTAATTTAATTGTTTATGTTGTAGTTCTTAAGAAGAAACCTAATACTGTTACACAAATATAACAATATAAATAATGTGTTCTTTTACTGCCAAAATGGAATAATTTCCAACTATAAAATATGAACACTTCTTAAACCTGTGTTGTCACTCTATACGCATTTCCAAAACCGGTAATAAATATAGAGTTGCAATTCTTGTTAAGCCAGTAATTGTATCAGAGTCACTTCATCATCAAAACAAGCCAAATGAGTCCAAAATAAGCAATGAATAACAAGTGAATTAATATTTAAAGAAGCATTTTCCTGAACTCAATTTAATAAAGATTATAATTATGTCATGGCAAGGGATCATACCTACAACCAATCAGGAAGCTTATTGTTTATCTAGAACAGCTTAATGACAAAACATTAAACATGTTTTAGCAAAACTATAAGCAAAAAAAATAAAATAAAATACTGCCATGCCTGCTGTAAACCTAAAACAGCATTTTCTGCAGAAATTTAAAACACTAAAGCATAACTGTTACTGCCAGAGGCTTCCAAGACATCCTTCTATGAAGTGAAGTAATAAAGACCATCAATTCAAATCTTTACTTTTACTTGTAGTTGCTTCTTCAAACCTGTGGAACTTGGGCAGTATAATAAAGATCCATCATGTTACTTTGAAGTTGGAAGTATCTGAAGCCTGGCAGTGTTACAAGGTCCATGTGGATACAACAAACATGAGATGGATTCTAGACTAATGTTTTATGTTAAATTTGAGACATTCTTGTTCATTAGCTATGTATAATCAAACATGAGATGGATTCTAGACTAATGTTTTGAGTTAAATTTGAGACATTCTTGTTCATATTAAGCTATGTATACTCAAACATTAGATGGATTCTTTACTAATGTGTTGTGTTAAATTTGAGACATTCTTGTTCATAAGCTATGTATACCCAATCATCGGATAAATTCTGGCCTTAGCTTTTGTGTTCAAGTAGGATTAATGCCTAACAAGCTTTAATTATATATTTATATTTTCCTAACTATTAAGTTTCCAAATATTTCTTTGAGTATTTGCTTCAATAATTTTCAACTAACCATCTTTCAGTTATCTGAATATGGTGTTCATTTGCAGCAGATACAGTGCTGCCTTTACTGTGACTGTATGCAAGGAACCCCTGACAAACACCACAAGTCAGACAATATTTCAACCAGTCCTAGATCTAAGCCGATACACCGAGCACAAAACGCTGTGTCAGTCATTTTTTAAGACTTTGTTACAACTAAATTATATGTTTATGTTTATTGGGTTTATCGTCCCACCAACAGTATTTCAGTTATCTGGAGACGATGTGAAGCAGATATAGTGCTGCCTTCACTGTGTAAAGCATGCCGTGAACACCTGGCATGATACCACACCCAGTCACATTATCCTGACACCGGGCCAACCAGTCATGGAACTACCCTTATATTTGCTTGAGCGTTAGCAAGGAAGCTATACCTCTTCCATTTTTAACGACTTTGGTATGACGCGGCCCGGGATCGAACCTGGGGCCTGCCGTACCTGGAGCCGAAGCTCTACCGATTGCGCTACCAGGTCCGGTCCTAAATCATATGTGATATCCTTTAGCTAACATGTGATGTACTTGTATCAGTGGTTCTACCCAGGCATTTGTCTGAGGTCTCCTGCTACCAGTAACAGCTGGAGGTGGCTTTGATAACCATAACTATAGGTGGGGCTGATCTATCAAAACCTGACATCTTCCTACTACGCTACCAAAATTTATCAAGATAAACATTTAGTACCAGGTGCAATTAATGGTGTTAAGACAATAATGTGCATACTTACTTTTTATTTCAAATTAAAATGCACACCAGAACAATAAAGCTCTGTTATGATGGCTGATGTAGGTTGGTTCTTCAAAACAGACTGTTTTTTTTGGACAGATCTTTCTGCAGAGATTACATGGCTGTAAAATTGGCTAAGTAAAATAACTGGTAATATTGTCAGAGATATAAGCTTGAAGATTATTTATTCCCTATATGTCTAGTACTTTGTATGCATTTAAATAGTTCATTTATA
The DNA here is from genome assembly GCA_007844125.1 of Sinonovacula constricta. Lineage (NCBI taxonomy): Eukaryota > Metazoa > Mollusca > Bivalvia > Cardiida > Solecurtidae > Sinonovacula > Sinonovacula constricta. The sequence continues at coordinate 55,962,801 of CM017563.1, read as the reverse complement.
TTTGCTTTTATAAATGTGTATATGTGTTTATTAGTTTAACTCTCCTTAATTTCTAACAATTTCACCAAGTTGACTGTTCCCCACACACATACTTTATAAATTGCTGAGAACATGTGTCCATGAACTACATTAGCTTATAATGTCTTTGCTACGCATATTAGCTGGAAATTTTATTAATACCCTGAAGGCAATGTTTTCTTCTCAGGACTGCTTTCCACTGATTGACTTGATTATGGGCAATTCTGGTTGCGTTACCCAAGGGAGTTTGATAAGCTCATGCAAGCATGGTTAATTAGCCCATACGATCAATTGTTACAGTCTTAATTGAATGGCTTATCAAGGTAACATAGGGGAGAATCATTTACTCTGTCTCTAGTTTGTAAACAGGGTGAATAATAAAAGTGATGTAGACTTCATGTGTTAAATTATCTACATTATATGCTCAAGGATCAGGAAATTAAGCAGGCAATGTTTAGAAAAATGCTCAGTGACTGTGTTTAAAATATGTTAAATAAATAAAGCAATGTAGAATCTAGGTAATTTATCTAGATGTTGTGTTAAAGGGTTATGTAGGTTATCAATACTATGTGTGTGCTAATTAGTGTATCTGTAAAATGTGGAGTGAGGGGTGAAAAAGCTAATTGTATATCATTTATGATTTTATTCTAGTTGCATTTTTATGTTCATTGGGTTTATCGTCCCACCCACAGTATTTCAGTTATCTTGAAGCAGATATAGTGCTGACTTCACTGTGCATAGCATGCTATGAACACCTGGCATGATACCACACCCAATGACATTAACCTGACACTGGGTCAACCAGTCATGGAACTATCCTTATATTTGCTTGAGGGTTAGCAAGGGACCTATACCACTACCATTGTTAACAACTTTGGTATGTCGCAGCCAGATCCTGGAGCCAACGCGATACCGATTATGCTACCAGGTCTGGTAGTTGCATTTATTAAGATTTTATGTCAAATGATAACATACTCTTTGTAGTTTTGAAAATTATGTTTGCATACAGATACATTTCACTGACACAATGTTGGTCATACTGGCAAAATCCAGCTATTTTTGGTTAAGGAAGTCTGCAGACACATGTCTGGGTAGAACCACTGGTTCTTATTGATCAGCTAGAAGACCTCCCATCCATGGAAGTAAATTCTGGGGCTTGAAATTTGGTGCTAAGGAGATGAGGACAGCGACTCTATCTGCTAGGCCATGGTCAAGGTTGCCCTAATATCTAAATAAAATTGTATTAGGACAGCATGAAACACAAAGTGAACAGTGTGGCGAAGTGACAGTATAAAATAAAGTGGTAAAAACAGTATTTATATATACAAATATCCTCAGGTTAGCTATATATACATGTAACATAAAACTATCTCAAAAACTTATTCACGCAAATGTATACTGCAGATAATCACTGCAAAAAAATGTCTTCTGTCCATATTAGCATAAACCAGCCGGCCGTATAAAAGAATGTATGGGGTTATAACATCTGCAGCCTTTTTTATGGGACTACTTTATATACTTATACAGGCAATTTATCTTTTTTTTGCCGCCCTGGTGAGTTTTTTCTCTTTGTGCATAAGATTTGTATCAGATGTCCGAATTTAAGTACAGTTATATGGCAAGTGTTGTTTTAAACCATTGCTAATGAGTATGTGTGTTGTTTTTTTTGTACATGTATGTATTAATTGTTTCTTTTTTTATGGGAGGATTTTTTTTCTTCCAAGTTGTTCCATGTATAATTTCCAAATAAAGCCAGACTTTAAAAACATAAAATTCATACCCAATTATTAATAATGTCCGAAAACTGGCAACTTGTCTTCTAAAGAAATCACTAAAATATAACGGCAATCAAATGCTAAAGATCTTAAACAATGTATACTCATACTTCATAACCATTACAATGATTTTATTGTCAACCATTCTAGGGGAATTAGAACCACTTAGTGAAACAGACACACTGGTTTGACTTGATTGACAGTCAATTATGATAGAAGACATTATCCCTACATCATAGAATGCTTTCTGTTGCTTCATTCATCCAACATCTAGCCTTATAGGCACATATTGATAAGTCATAGGCAAATAGTGGGAGTAAAATATTGTCTGATCAGGATCTACACTTTTTATTGCAACATCACCATCAGGAAATAATATTACCAGTTAATGAACTGTTCACTTCTAAGAATTAAGCCTTAACTTGTTTGTTTGTTTGTTTATTGGGTTAATCATCCCACCAACAGTATTTTAGTTATCTGGAGACAGTGTTCTCTTGAAGCAGATATAGTGCTGCCTTCACTATGTATAACACCTGGAATGATACCACACCCAGTCATATTATCCTGACACCGGGCCAGCCATTCGTGGAACTAACTTACATTTGCTTGAGTGTAAGCAAGGTAGCTATATACCACTACCATTTTTAACAACTTTGGTATGTCTCAGACCTAGATCGAACCTACTGATTGTGCTACCAGGTCCAGTTGCCTCAACTTGCAACATCTGTTAACTACTGGGACTAATTTTTAGTCATATTCTTACACTGATATGCTAATGTACCTACAGACATAATGCTAGAGATCTGGCAGCATATAATGCAGATCCTGATCGACAGCTCCCAGCAGTGAGCTGATTGGTCTGGATCTACATTGGTTTGGATCTACATTATTTGCCAAAGTTATATAAATATGTTTCTTGCATGCTTACTTGGGTTAGGTATTTTTGTTTTCGCAGTGACCAATCATTATCATTATAGTGATGTCCAGCTGTTTTGGTGTTTGGCATTATGTTAATGTTTTAACCCTAATCATGTAATATTTATGAATAAACCTTACAAATTATTTACCAGTAGTTATTTGCTAAAACTTCATGGAGAGTTAACAGATTGTAATGATTCATAGTTAGCAGTAAAAAGGGCAGATCTTGATTAGACACCTCCTAAATTGTGATCTGAACCTACAGTAACTGCATAGGGCCACAGCACTTCATGCTTAGTAACCATATCACTTCATGATTAGTAACCATATCACTTCATGCTAAGCCCAAAGAGCTTATAATAAACTTGCAGTCATTAACTGAGGTGATCTTGACTTAAATGGAAATATAGAGTGTAACCTTTACTGTGATAGCATTCTAAAAATACTTACTGTGTATGTATAGACATATAATAACCTGTACAAACTATTATGTCAATTCCCACTTTCATGACACATAACTCACCCAAATATTATTACATTGCAAGAAACAATAACATTTACAATTTCTTTTCCTTATACTAACATAAACATATAAACAGACTGCATGTGCTTTGTTACTAATAAAACTCAAAGTTTTGTCTGCATGTAATAGATCCACAATCAGGTACAAAAAATAAGAGAAATATTATACAAGACACTCTCTCGCCTGGGAGAGACAAAACAGCCACAAGCCATTTCCTATCTCTAAACCTGAAGAGTAGCTGTTTCATAAACATACTTGAAATGGATTAAATGTCATATTTGCAGATATATGACAGGCTTGCAGGCTAAAGACCGTATGGTCTGCCTTTATAAAAAGTAATTTAACTTTTCATTTATTTTGAAGTTTGTGAATTTATCTTTTATGTCTGATACTTTATTGAGGATAAAACTATTCTTAAGTCTGGGAAATGAACAGTTGAAAAAAACTTTAAAAGGTTCTTAATTATACCTGAGATTAAATGTTAAACAATAGAAATATTTATAAAAACATGTAAACAAGAATCAACTTAATAAAATAAATATAAAAACAACCATTAAAAAAAAATAATATAAAAACAACCATTTTACAAAACAATCTTCCTGTCTAAGATGGAGATGATAATAGAATTGGAAATAGTATGTTGTTTTTAAGTTGTTTTTTTAATATGCTGCATGGACACATGACTATTTGGTCACATAATTGATATATTTTCATTACTGGGAATTGAACCCAATAAGCATGTTGTGTGGAGTTGCAAGTCTGCAACCTAAAGACGTAGCCTTAAAAAAGGGGCACAGTACCCCTTATGTAGATCCAGATCGGCCAGCATCTGCGGTACAGTAAATATCACAACCTAAGGTAAGAATCCATATGTGCAGCAGCTAATGTAACAGGAATGACAGCAACTCAATAGACTGGGAATGACAGCAGCTCAATGGAATGGGAATGACAGCAGCTCAATGAAATGGGAATGACAGCAGCTCAATGGAATGGGAATGATAGCAGCTCAATGGAATGGGAATGGCATCAGCTCAATGGAATGGGAATGGCATCAGCTCAATGAAATGGGTAACCAAACTCTGTTCATTCAAGGTAAGAAACCATCAGATCACACTAGAAAAAAGAATTATTAAAGTACTAACCAAAAATCAACATAATTATGTACCTGCAGAACTAAATATTTGCACAATTACAACTGGTGCAAAAATTTTGCTATTTTATATTAGAATAAAATATGTTGCTTTTTTATATTATAGTAACATGATTTTGCTATTTTATATTAGAATAAAACTACAAAAAATTATTTTTTTAAAAATATGAAGTAAGATTGTTTGATTTTAAATATCAAATGATACTACAAATATGAGGTACATGAACACAAGGCTTACAAAAGGCTAATTTTCCATGCTGAACATAACAGATTTTTGATGAATTCCAGATTTATTCAGGTGTAATGCTTGTTGATGGCAAGCAAATGCCACAATTAAATATGGATTCCTACATTAAAGGCTAAACACTTTTATCATAACAGCATAATGTTGCAATGAAGCATATTTGTTTTAAGTGTCTTCAGCAGTAAACAGTTGTCATAATACAACACAACAAATCTAAACTCCCTCAACACAAAACAGTTGTAATCATTATGTCATATGCCAACAGCTGTTCTAAGCATAGTATATAGCTCCTTTGTGACAAAAACAACAACTAATTATGTTGATACAAAATATCCCTTGAGAGACTTCACAGAAAACATGGTAAAGGTAGTACAAGCCTGATGTAGCATGTTTCTTTACACATAACTAGAGATGCATGCATCAGTGATCTAGTAGTAAGCATTTAGCTTACTGATGATGCGTTTACACAGCTTAGGCTAACAGTGTATAGGTATCCAGATTATCCACCTCCTTGTTAAAAGCTGTCTGATCCAGATCTACACTATTTGCTGCCATGTCTCTAGCTAGGTTGCTTTGCATGTCAAATAAACAGATGACCAAAGAATTAGTAAGGGTTGTTAACCATAGCATGCAAGCTAAGTGGTTGCAGATTTGGACCTGCATGCATGGTTTGATATTATAAAACTGAGCTAGAGTCCATGATCTATCTTAAGGATCTGATTGGTTGGATTTTAAACAAAAATTGAAATTTTAACCTATCAGATTTTTGAGAATGATCTGATACTCCAGCTCAAGATTGTATAATCTTGTACCTGGGATGTGTAGGTCTTCGGGAAAGACATTTACTGCTACATGGTTCTGGGCACTTTCAAGAATAAGTTCAAGTTCAGAACTTGTTTGCCTTCTGACTAAAAGGAACTCAGTTTTTTTATTTAATTATTCTGCATCTGAGTCACCATTCCCAGAAGATTTTTCTTAAGTCTTTTAGATTTGTTTATACCAGCATTAGAAACACCATCTTACCCTGTTGACATGTTACATTGGGAAAACTTTTTAATGTCATGGTATAAGTAGACTTTTTTCATTCTATAAACAAAGCTTCAATCAAAAACAGGTTTTCATATAAGAAACAGAGCAACAGTGTTGCATGACTGTAATACCATATATAGATATATTTCCATTGCTAAGCAACAACCATTATTTATAACATTCAACTAAAAACTGTAAATAATTACGATGCTGAGGCCTCCAAAACAGCTCGGCTGCCCTTATGCTAAAAACTCTAGAATTACTCAACTTTTGTTAAAAAAAAAAAGTTGAGGAAAAGATATAAATCATCCTCATTCTTCACTTCTTGATGTTCACAACCATTTCCTTGATGTTCTCTTGCACCTGTGACTATACATCTATCTTGCTGCTGTTGCCTCTGTCTATCATTCCATAATGTGCTACATATACTTACAATCAATACTTAATCTTGGCTATATGTTGACAGCTACATGTAAAGGTTACAAGATATACTGTGACAGACTAAGCAGAAAATTATGCAGATCCTGATCAGACAGCTTATGCAGCAATTGACTGATCTAGATCTACAATGTTTGTATAAGCTTAGAAAGTTTACCCTTTGCAGGCTGAGAGCTAACACAGAAGAAATTAGCAGCTCCAAATACTATGGGTTTTCACCCCACCCACTTTAATTTTTTGTCTGTCAAGTTGTTCTGCCTAGTTTTTTTGGCTGTTGTTTTTCTCAGCAATCATTACCTTTGGATATTTTTGTAACAGCCCTCACCACATGCACACTAGAGAATTGTGTAACAGCCCATGCCACTTGGTGTTGCCACAGATATTAGTCCTGCCTCACAGAAAGTAAACCTAAGTGTTAGGTGGGGTGGAATCATAACTGTGAGATTTTCTTACAGTTGTCTTGAAATTCCTGGACTTTTTTTTTTCCTATGTTTTTTCCCCCAGAGTAACTTGTTCTGTAGTTTTGCTCTCAAGTTGTCATAATATATCAAGATAACAGTTTAAGGGAGGCTGTCTTTGGAGATCAAAATCTTAACTCACTGCCTGCATAGGCAAATAGTGTAGATTCATATTCTGATTGTTTAAGGCATATATAGTTTGTCCGTTAAATGTGTTGGTATACCGAAAACAAACACACCCACCCAAAAACTATCAGACAAAGCTGATGAATACCTCAGATACCACAGTTAATGTTTCCATAAGTGAAACAAAGGGCCATAACTCACTTTAAATCAAGCCATTTAAGAGATACTAACCATTTGCGCAACTAAGCTTGGTATGTACCAGTATTGTAACATTAAACCAGAATCTAGCAAACACCAGCTTAGAAAAAGTGCAGACAAGTCCCATCTACAAACAGACCGCTGGACCAACAGACTATTGGACCCCAACCCTAATACAGCAAAAATATATTATAAAAAAAAAACAAATATATGTATCATGGATACAATTATGTTTAGCTACAACCACATATCTTACCAGACAAAGATATCTATTGCCCATATGAGACTTGCTAATTCCAGATAAATAATACACACAAGAATTATCTACCTTGGCAGAGGGTTAAACAAAAGTTATCTATCTTGATAGCTATTATCACACATGTTATCTGCCCTTGACAATTCTTCCCATTAAGAACACGATGAAGTGTATCCATCATTGGTTCATGATGCCTACAGACACATGAGAAACACCAGCTAGAAAATGTGTGGTGTTCAGATGCTAACTTGCGTTAAGATACTTCACATATTTAAAACATTTATTGATTGAGAGATACATACAGACTCCACATTAAAACTCTTTAATTACATTTTTTTAATGTGGGAAAGTCATAAATGCAAAGACAATATTAATTGGAGGCTTAAAAGTCTTATGCCAAGGCAGAGTGACATTGTTTTAGTGCTGGGGTCAGGAACAGGTAATTGTGTGATGGCAGACATAATTATTTGGTTTTTAAAAAATAGGGACTAGCTGGCATTTTTGCCGATACTGCACAGCGACATTTCTATCATTATAGCACAGGGGCACTTATGAGGTGCCCAGGGACTGAACCCGGCCGGTCCATTATACCGACGAGTCAGGCGTAATGCTGTCCGGTTAGCCCCGAGCGTTAGGAGGGAAGCCAGTACTACCAACTTTAAAGTCTTTGGTTTGACCCGGCCGGGGTTCGAACCCACGACCTCCCGATCCGCAAGCCGACGCTCTACCACCTGAGCTATTGCGGCCGGTCTTTAAAAAATAGGCAATGAATATAGACCAAGGAATGTCTTCATATATTGGTAAACGGATATTTTACAACCTAGAATCAGTATGTGTGTGACCCAATAGTCCACAACTTAGTTCAGGCTCTCTTCCATTTCCCAGTATTATACTTGATGGGTTCCTAGAGGCATGTTTCTGTCTGCCAAACAGCTGAGTGTAACATCTGCTGCAAATTTAACAGACTTAAACACCTGATATCGTCCAACAGAAAGTTCAGAAGCAACTCTTCACTGCAAGCATGAATAAATCATTCGAAGGCAAAAAGTGTAAATCATAGATTTGGGATTTGGCTTATCTAGATCTACACTATTTGCTGTTGGTCTTGTATAGTTTGTCTATTCATATTTGCAGAAGATTAACTTGTTAACACAGGAGAAACAAAAAATAAGGGTATGTTACATGTAGCAGAATAAGGTTTCATATACCCTGGTAGGCTGGAGAGAAAAAAACGGAGATTGAAGCTGAAATAAGCATACAGAAACCCAGTCAGTTGGGAGATGGATCTATTTGCTGCAACAGTTTGCATGAAATTAATCATACCCCAGCCAATATGCAACTCGGCCTTTCTGTCAGTCTCCAGAGCATAATACAACGGACGTCATAGTCCCAAGATGGGATCAATTCATAACTAATAACCAAGAAAATGCATTCAACATACATCTTTCCTCAGAACCCTTTAAGAAAATCTAGGAAACTGAAGTGCATTTTTTTGCGGTAAAAATATAGAGTTGTGGTAACTATGAAAAGGGAAAACATTTAAGTTTTTAATATATGGATTTCTCTTTTCCAGTGTTTACTTGTAATTACGCTTTCTAGTAAGAACTTGTAAATACCACAATCTAATAATTTCTCTTTCATGAATGAAGGTAATACTTCACATTTCAATATAACATTTTAAACAATTTTACATTTCCAGCATACAATTTGCAAATAACAAACATACTGATGCAAATCTCAAGGTACAGTTAGCAAATGTCAAAAACAACAAGAACCATACACATTTAGACAAAAGGTAATGCTTCCAATGGGGATTGTCCACCTATAAATATATTTTGCAATCGATCAGATCAGACTCAGAATGCACCTCTTTATCAATATTTCATAGTATTTTCTGCCAAGCATCTCTTTTCAACACTTCGAGGATAATTAGGAATTATTCCACTCTAGTTTTAGATTGACAATAAATGCACACTTTTATCCAGTATCACCACTTTTCAGACAACATTAAAATTAATTTTTACATTAGTGATTTATGAATGTGATCATTTTTTTATTTTCAAATTGTACATTAGAAATATGTGAATTAAGTTATTGAAAAAAAAGAAACTGCTTATGCAAAGAAATAAATTATTTAACTAAATGTGATTGTACAAATTAACATTTTAATATCAGAAATAAATATACTGGTACTGATAATCAGAAATAGTAATAATATCAATGGATATCCCCTCCATAGGTATCTGCTGGTGGATATCCCCTCCATAGGTATCTGCTGACATTTGTTTGAGATTTAAAGATTTTTGCCTACATGCAGCAACTAAACTGGGCAAATACAGTTTTATATCCTTTTGGGTTTAAATAATAGCATCAATTAACAATAAAGGATACATACTGGGATCATTCTGCATATTCATTGATATTTATTGATATTGTCCATCTATTTATCTATTTGTACATTTCCCCACCCATCACTGCTCCACCTATAAATCCATAGCTTTTCTAGACAATAACTTTTGATTATATAATTCAAGATATCATATTCCAAGTATGATTAATTAATTTTACAACTCCCCTAAAGAGTTAATAAATGGTAAATATTCTGATATCTCCCCATGCTACTACAAAGCTACCTGTCTACAAAAGCTGAATTATGTCTGCAACAGCTGCATGCAGTAATAGCAGACAACAGATTATATCATGCCCCTTGACTTGCTACATTTAACAAATTCTTAATTAATTGTCATGTAGTTTATGCAGTTAGATAACTAGATGTACTTATATATAAAGACTTAGTAGCAGAACAAGTAGACCCTGATTAAAAAGCTCCCAAAAGGAACTGTGAGATCTGGATCTACATTATTTGCCTTAAGCTGAGCATTTTGTGCTTAGCAGGCCAAGAGTTGATTACGTATGACAGATGATGATGCATTGACTCATCAGAGAACAGGAAATCAGAACTGGGGAAAAGCATGCAACTCACAGAGTCACCCTAGGATTGGAATTAAAGAAAGTATAAGCTTAGGGTCAGAAATTGTGGGAACAAAATTGATAAAAGAATTTTTAACAAAATCAGGTTTAATTTAAAAAAAAAAATTACAGCATTGTCATTGTATTTTAAAAGTTGTCGTATTGAAATTTTAAAAAAAGGCATTTTAATTCAGTAGGGAATTGTAGGTTGAAGGAATTATACATGACAGCTAAAAGCTTGGAGGAATATGCATAAACATGCAGAAGGCTGCATTTTATAAAACTCATGGAAATGGAAAACTGTTTCCTGAATTGAAAGTGTGAAAATATGCATATCCATGGGACAGCTTTGTGTTCGAGGATCTTTCAGGACAATATTGAACAAGGTATTACAGGCAAAAAGCAGTGCCATATGGTAATGCCAAGTAATGGTTCATTGTTACCATTCTACAGGGTTCTGCACTCTGAAATAATGGAAGGAATTGTTATCAGTGATTTATCAGCTAGATAATTTATTTGAAAACTTTGAAGTAACTTAAACTTTAGAAATATTTAATGAGTTAATAGAAAAATATCCCTTAGTAACAAAGAGAGCAAATATTATGTAGTAACTTCAAAGATAAATTGATGAAAGTTTATCTGTTGGTTGGGTTAATTCTTTTACCAAACAATCTGTCAGTTATCTGGTGACATTGTCCACTCTTAGTGGATATAATGCTGGCTTCACTATAAACAGCATACTATGAACACCTCCAATAAAAATGCATGGTCACATTAGACTAGAACTGGGATGAACAGTTGTGAAAATATCCTTGTCTTTACTACAATCTATTTAAGCAAGGGATAATACCATGATCCTTTTTAAACCCAAAAAGTGTTTCCACAAGTGGGCCCAAACCCAGTGCCTGCACCTACTGCTGTACAAAGGGATACTTTAATTTCTGTGGTTTTTACTTTCTATGGTTTTTACTTTCTGTGATTCTAAATGAATGACTTTAATTGTTCAGACAATTAAATTACTGGATATTTTCATTTTTGTGATCAATTTCTTCTTCATACACTTTAATTTGATTTTTCTGAACCTTATTCAATTGTAAGGAAAAGCAAGAAACAATCAGGCAGACAAACTGATGTGGACATAAAAGGTTTTGTGGAGCATTGAAATCTGCCAGACATAAACAGAAATCTTTCTTAAGGAGTTTTCTGTTGTCCAATTTTTATGGTACAAGTAGAAAATAAATATCAAGTAAAAAATACTAACATTTTTAATAAAACAGCTGCTTTTACTTTGGAGCCATCTTATGAAACCTTGCTTTTAAATCACATTCTACATCTTTTATTATTGCTTTTTGCTTCTTTTCGAAAAATACTAACTAATAACCAGCTTCAAACTTTATCAGTACACATGACTGGACTGTCCTCATTTACGTCGAGAGTGAGCCAGCTAGCGTGGTATACCAATGTTGGCATCATTCAATTGAAACAACATAGAAAGCACTCAAAATTGTGGTCTGGTAAGGGCCTATGTGAAAAAAAGGCCATTAAATATACCTTTAAGCATTTATCACTTAAGAATGAACATGAACACAGAATGTACCAAAGATTAATTTAGTCTTCCTCATTAAGCCAGTGAGAAAAGCTGCTCTGATACAGTTGTTGATCCATTCTCCCAAGAACCGATAGTGAATATAATTTTTCAAATCACTGACTTGCATAAGAAAGTGAAAGGAATGTTCTAAATCTTCTGAATGCCTGCTGTGCAAATCAAGTGCAGCCCTGTGCTCACCATGGCAACTATCCAAGATGGCTGCCAGAAAATAATGCTAGAGAACCTAGGAAGAAAAAAAAGTACATCAAAATTATACATCTGAAGCAGGTGTGATGTTCCAGTGTTCATTTTATAACAAAGGAGAACTGCTATCAAGAATAACTCTTGTCTGTCTGTGTTTATACAATAATTCATTTTGGTAAGTGAAAATGTAGTAAAATGTCCAACTTTGTCACAATGGGGTGCTGTGGAAGCCATCAAAAGTCAGTCTGGTGTTTATGTTATGTTCAATTCAAGCACATCCTGCCAGCTTACAAAAATATCATGCTCAATTTAGACTGCAGACAATGTAAGGTATATATTGTTTTGTGTTTGTAGACATTTATCATATCATAACCTTTTTTTTCTGTTGATCTTAATTTGTCTTCATTATTAAGACCAATTTGATAGCAAGACCATTTTACTGAAAAGACCAACATCTTATAGGGGTAAATTTCCCACTAAAAACAGTGTCAATGTGATCGATTTTCTAATAAACATCAAAAGTTTCAATTTGGATTTGTTTTGTTAAAAGAGTGTGGGACATTCTCACCCCATGAAAATTTTTGTCTAAAATTCCCCCAATACATTTTTCCAGGTGGACAAAATAGCCCCCATAAATTTTTCTACGCAGACAAAACATCCCCAGGACAAACCTATAAGAACAATTATGGAAGTCTTCATAGCAGAACATTACCTTATCTTTGTAATTGTCTGACATGTTTTCTATATCTAAGAGATATTTATTGTACGGTTGATCACATATCTAGACAATTCTTCTTTATTTCTTTTACAACACAATAGAACAATCACCAATGTCATCCATACTTCTTTGAAGTACTTAACTGTTACAATACTCATATCTCTTTTAAAATAAAGGCTTGCATGATATAAAATTTAAATATCTTTTCACAATCTGTATAAAACAAACACTGGAGGAAACTGCCTGGTGATAAATTTGATAAGCAATTGATTGATTATGACATGATGTCAGTTTATGGTAGATAAAAGACATTTTTAGTCTTCTAATTTTGTTATATTTTGGCTGATATCAGATATGTTGTGGGGTTAATATCACAAAAAGGATTCCATCACAAATCTCTCAAAGGAGAGCTTTTAAAAAAATTATATGAGGAAATCTAAACTGTTGGGTAGGCAAGGCTATGTGAAAACTGATTGCAAAAACTTGAATGATAGCAGAGCAGTAAATTACAAAATAGAAATGCAGCAAGATGCTTTGAAATTTAAAAAGATGCACACCATTGTGGAAAGACTTATTATTTCTAGTTCCATATTTGATTATCATGCCAAGCATGAAGTGATTAGCTTAGGCAAGTATTGTATATCCAGATCAGCTTGCTCATAAAGTTTTTACAGAACTTTATGTTAAAAATAAGGGTGATAAAAGCATTTTTTTTTAATTTTCTTTTATTTTCGCAGTTAGACCATCTGTTAGATTTGGCCTTTAAATACACATAATTATCCCATCTGTAATACCATAAGGAAATTTCTTGAAAACATGAGGGGAAAAAAATTGCCAGAAAATGATAAATGATGTCAGTAAATAGTAGTTACTACTACAAAGTGTTATTTCTCACAGAGTCAGCCATGATGGATTTAGCTTTTTGGGGCATGACAAGTGTTGGTGAGGGAGGAGGAACCTAATTTGCATATTTTATTATACATTATCCTTGAAACTTAAGCTGCACACCTTTTGAACTGCTAGACTGTCATGTCAATGAATTCTATGCAAATAATGTAGATCCAGATTAGTCGGTTCCCACTGGTACTTATCTGATCAGGATCTGTACTGTTTGATACCAAATACTTCCAGATACCTTTGGATAAACATGCTTGTATCAGCACAAAAACAACAACAAACATTTCTCACAAATATTATATCTACTCTAAACCTGCTTACCGCAGATTTGAAGAAGGCAAATAATTAAGATCCAGATCAGCATGCTTCAACATTTGTTGCTTAGTCTTTTTCAGTAGGTCTTAATTTGAAATCATTGAATGTATTAGTTTTGTTTTTCTAAATAAATCGGAGCCCCACAATTAAGGTCAATTAAGCGACCTCCAGCTGTTCTGCTGGAGAAAGACCCCAGACATATGTAGTACCAACAGCACAATCTTGGAATGTAGTTGTAAGTAATTACCCAGAGACTTAAGTTTAAAGGTGGTCTCAGACAGTTTGCCTATATCTAATACATGTCACAATATTGTTCTGTGGAAGTTGTGCATAATTGCTTCATAACTAAATACTTTAGTTAACGTAAAGGTTGTTTATAACATTTCCTCAACTGTTAGACAATACAAATGGTAAAGTATACCGCTTTAAATATCTATGATTTCCATGTCAATAAATATGCATGATAGGGATTTCTGCTAAAAATAGATATTGACAACATAGCTGATTACCAGGATGACATATTTGTATTGTATTGTCCAACAGTCTAAAAATGTGATCTCTTGAGTAAGATGGCACATGGTTTTCTAAGGTTAAAAAATGCTAACTTTGCATCATGGCTCAGATTGGCAATACCTGTTTGTAATGACAAGTAAGTTTTTATGCTTTGCATTTCACAAAGATCTAGGAAGCATTTTGCAGGACTTTTTAAGAAAACAATGACTTATTTGGTTATTTGATATTTTGGGGGGTCCAATCTGGCTGATACCAACTTAAAGGTTATTTACAAAAGTAGCCAGTGAATGTAAAACAGTTAAATGTAGCAGAGGAAGGATCAATATGTCAGCTGGAGGGAAATAATAAGATTTAGATTTTCTTTCCCTTAATAAATCAAAATTAATGTTACTTAATGTGTATGCTAGTATTTAAAAAATGTCTGAACTGTTTATTCATACCACTCATTTTTTCCACTCTAATGAATTCACAATCATTAATTCAGTCACTTTTATCTGGGACAGATGACATGTTTTTGGATGGATACATCAACATTAGCTTCTGCTGTTACACAATAAAAGATAATGCTGGCAGTCATTCAATTATTGTAACTTTTCCGAGTGTATGTAAAGTTGATGATGACACATGGTTGAAAGAAAAATAAAACATGATTGCTAGGTTTGTTATATTAACACATCCCACCATTGATCAGTATGGATGATATTCACTCTAAGTAATGTCAGTGTATAATTATTTGACCCAGAGCTCCAGATAGGAAGAGTTCAGCCTATATTTTTCTTATTCGTCTTCCAAACCCTTTATACTTGGTATTCATTAGAATTGCCTCGATTTGACAATTTCAATGAGTACCAGCAATATAGGATTTGGTTGAGAAATCTCGGATGTATGGTTAAACAAAATGTGATTCACTTCCCATACCTGGTGCTCCATCAGTTAACAAATTAGCCTGCTGTACTTGTTTATATTGCTGGAACGATCTGATTAATTTTGGCTTATACATTATAAAAACAATATGCAGTGGTTAAAAGATGTAATGCTACAAACATAGCAACAATTAAGGCAGATCCTGATCGTAACAAGTCCAATCAGAAGCTAGCTGATCTGGAGCCACACTATTTATGTAGGTAAGATCAAGTCATGGTTAGCAAGCTATGAGTTGAACAAACTACTGCATAAACCTTCTGTATGTTTCTTACAAAAAGACTCCTAAGTCATCTTTATTGACTGTTCAACTCACATTTTCAAAAGTGGCTATAAAAATGCTTGCAAAAGGTCATTACATCCACAGGATACATGCCTTTTAAACCAACATTTTTGTTTGGATGGCCATAAAGAGGCTTGTTCAAACAGCCCAGACATTCTGACCCACCCACCTGTATGTAGAGGCCCTCAGAATGGGCAGAGGAAGCCCATAAGAGGTCATTGAAAGAGACAGCCCTAAATCACAGAGCAAAGCTATTGTGACATTGTTAGAAAGATTTGGCACCCTTTAGAGACACACCCTCTATCTGTCTGTCTGTCTTTGACATTTGGACAAAAATGTTGCCATTTTGTTATTTGTGGAATTTTTAACATCTAACAAGCTTACCATAAAAGCACAAAATGATCAGGCTTTGGAAAATAGTGTAAATCCCATTCAGCCAACTCCAATACCTAACTGGGTTCTATATTAAATACTGTGAAGTCTTAAGCAAAATATCTTTTAAAATAATTTAGAATTCAGTACAGGTCAGTTACCAATGAAACCAAATTAGATCTAAATGTGTCCGTTTTTGGTGGCCTTTTCCAGCCAGTGTCATAATAACTTTGAAGTTTAAAAAGGATTAAAATAGTTGCAGTAATTATACGGAGACATAGTGACATCACACTAAACATGAAATAGGAAGATAACACGCACCTTCAAGTGTAGATCCACAGATGTACAAATTCACACTGATGACTAACAGAGAGGTAACAGAAGATAGCAACTAACCATCATTATGATACTTTTGTTAACTCTTAGCCTACTTTTTGCATATTTATATGGCTTAGGCATATAGTGTAGATCCAGATCAACCAGCTCCCTGCTGCTCAGTCTCTGTTTATAAGTATATCAACCCTGACATGTAACATATATAATATAAAAGCAGAGAATTAAGCATGGATATTTAACAACATGTAGCAAGCTAAGGGTCACTGTAACTAAACTCAAGATAAAACTAGATAATAAAAGTTGTCTACTCACACCATTACCCATTGATAACAAGTATTCTTGATATTGAATATAACAGCTAATGGTGTCAGTCCTGATCAAAGATGGAGCAGTCTGGTCCTGATCAACACATTTTACAATTTTGCTTTCATTCAAGGATGTTTGCAATGTTGAGTGTATATTGTTGCTGATATGAAATACAATTTTAGAGCTGTACATGTAGACTTAATCAATGTTGTTTTTAATGTAAGGTAAATTTCAACAATTTAAAACTCAGAAGATATATTTATAAACTGTAGCAACACCAAGTTGTGTTTTAATTTTTTCAAATACTGTCAGAAAGAAAATAACTCTACCTTGGAATTTCTGTTACTAAAGCAAGAAAATTATCATTTCTACATTCCCAAATATATGAAAATCAAGGAGATAGAATTGTGAAACCTGAAATCTTCAAATTGTAAAACCACAAACCAGACATACTCAGAGGAGGCCAGGATGATGTTTCACTTCAATCAACTGACCAACTCAATCAACTGACCAACCAAGGCTGGTTTAACACCCCATTAAGCTACCTGCTGATTCAATGTGACTGCCTACTTTGCTACAAGGGTCGTTACAAATGAATTGTCAACTCTAGAGAAATGACCAGTCCTTGTAGGTTGATGCCTCATTTAACACAATGGACCCAACTACTGTTCTGTTAACTCTTATCCTGCTGCATTTGTTTATAAACACTTTCAAAATTCTTCTTTGCTGACACTTTCCTGCATAATTAACAAGACATGAATACAGGCTTGCAGCAAATAGTGCAGATGTTGATCCCATTGATACCAGCAAATCTGCACTATTTCCCCAAGTTTTACAAACTTGAGCTTAAAAGGGTACCCCAGGCATGGTGGTCATGTTGCCCACTGATAACTCCGCTCACTGCTTAGTTCACACAAGGCATGGACTTTCTTCTTTTATAATGTGGAAGGTATCCAAGCTGAGCTGCAGTGCACCAGATTCTACCCGGACTTTATCTCCACCAAAAAGCTAGACTTTGCTATAATGACCATAATTTGCCTTTGTGACGTATTTCTTAAACAAAACAAATTTGATCTTATAGATAAGGATGAGTTAAAGTTGTTCCAAGTTTTAATATTAGGTAAGATTTTGTTTTACATAAAACCTCTTTTTAGTATACGAAGAACACTTAAAATGCATGATCAGTTGTCGAAAGAGTTCATTGACTTCAGTTGTGTACTTTAATCTCAAGTCTGAACACATATATTAACTATCCCTTGTAAAATGCAAGGTCTTTAATTAATATTTACATATACATTTTTAGAAAACAATGTTTTTTAAAAATGTATATGTAAATATTTATTAAGCCCTTGACAAACATGGAAATATGGGCTTATCAACTAGTCTGAACTGCCTTTCTTTTATCTCAAATCATAGTTTTTCACGTCATAATTTTTTTAAATTGGTAAAGTCTGTCTCTGGTGGGTTTATAAAATTTCAATCATCTATAACTGATAAAACATTATTTTATACAGTTTAACTTTAAACTTGGTAAATTTTATCATGTATTATTGCTGAGCAGTGGTTTTTAGTATGAATGAAGGGAGACAAAAAATACATAAAAAAAGTTCGGAATCCTTAACAACAAATACTTTTGACGGTATTTCAGGAACTGTTGTGATAATGACTGCATTTGTAGTAAGGGGACAGGGAGATTGCAATAACAGCAGAATAACCACAGTCTATCTCATAGTGTGGGCGCTTTATGACTTCATACCACTTTGTCCACCCCCTCGCCTTTCATACATCTTGGTACTTAATTATGGGCCAGTTTTAATGCCATTACAAACGCTATCACCCACAAATGACCTCAGTATATAAGGTCAAAAAGAATGACTCATTGGCAAGGTATAGGAGTTGACAGAATGACCACAAAGGTGTCATGATTTGGTTACAAAATGAACTTAAAGGTCATGCTGTAATAAAATTAACATTTAAAAGATGATTCAGTAGCAGGATATTTGGCAAATATTTGTATGATTAAATTTTTCTCACATGTCCAATATGTAGCAATGTCAGTAGAAAGTATGTGAAAGGAGTATTGGATTTAGACCAAAAGACATATATTGTAGAAAAAAGTCATTTTGAAACAGGAGCAGAAAAGGTGAGCCTCCACCAGGATTTGAACCACAGACCTCCCCAATACTAGCGGGAAGCTCTACCAACTAAGCTATACAGGTTCTATAATAGATTACTGGTGAAACTGCTACACATTTACACAATTAGATTCACCCTGAATCTCACCCAAAGTTCTTCTTGACAGCTCCATTGTACATAGCATTCCAACCAGGCTGCTGCAGTAGGCAATGTCACCAAATGTAACAGGAGCAGAAAAAGTGAGCCTCTATCGGCATTTTAACCCAGCTCTACAGTAGGCAATGTCACCAAATGTAACAGGAGCAGAAAAAGTGAGCCTCCATCAGCATTTCAACCCAGCTCTGCAGTAGGCAATGTCACCAAATGTAACAGGAGCAGAAAAAGTGAGCCTCCATCAGCATTTCAACTAGCTCTGCAGTAGGCAATGTCACCAAATGTAACAGGAGCAGAAAAAGTGAGCCTCTATCAGCATTTTGAATCCGGACCTCCCCAATACTAGCAGGTAGCTCTACAAACTGAGCTTTAGAGACTCTGTCAATGACGTACCAGGGAAATGGTTGCAATTTTCCCACTTTTACATACCGTAATTTGCATGTAAATCATCTTTAAGGAGAGTATAATTTGTTATTTACTTTAATAATACTTGTCAACTCAAAACTAGCCACAACTTCTGTATCTATTGTCAGATGATATCTTCTTTATACAACACTCAACATATTAAGACACAATCACACACTGGTTTTGTCACACATCTTTTATTATGGATTTGTAAACCTACACCAGTGATAAAATACCTTAATGGCGTGTAAATATGTCCATTAACAATGAAATCAATTCCATTCAAATAGCAAGAGAACAATGGATAATCGACCAATTAAGGCATGCCTAACAAGGATCTGAGTTATCGTAGAATCAATCCAATAAAATGTGTACAATGGTTGTAGTCGCTGGTGCGCTGTCAACTATCCATAGTACCAAGATGTGACCCATCAAACTTCCCCACCAATCAATTAAGATCTTGTTCACTCTAGAACCCATCCATTGCCAGTAAGTATCTATATAGTTACTTTTGAGGCAGCCAAATTATCTTGTTTCTCCCGTATTCATTTTTAATTTCATAGCAACAACATTAAATGGGTGCTATATATAACTATACACACTGCTCTGAATAGGGCAGATCTTGACAAGATACCCTCTATGGGAAAGTTGGGTGATAAGGATCTACACTGTGGTCCTGGGCATCCATTGTCTAGTGGTTAAGATTTTGGACTCCGGATTGGTGGGTCTCAGGTTCGAATCCTTAACCCAGAAACTGACCATGTGATGAAGACTTTTTACTGCACATTGTTCTGGCGACTCAGTACCTGAGTACTGGTTCTACACAGGAAGAGGGCAGTCAAGAGGGAAAAAATTAAATTAAAATAGCTTGTATCCTAACTATAGATAAATAGGTTTAGAACTTAATTGTTTTGATTTCAAGTTTAGCAGGTTAGAAACTGTTCTATAACAAACATGTTGAAATCTGTCTGCAATCTCTTCTATGGTCCAACAGTATAATAACCTGTGTATAAATCTTGTAATTGCTTTTGTATTATTGTGCAGTGATAATTATAGATAGCATTGGTAAAGGAGTATGCAATATTACACAGGACATGTGTATATGTACCTGTATGTACCTTATTTTAAATCAATACACAGTACAGTAATGCTTGAGTATGCACCCCAATAGGGAAGGTTCAGAGTTCAACCCCTTGCTAGGACTTTTTCTGAAGCTTAGTTTCAAATGTATATGTTATTTCCTTTTTTTCTCATTTTTTTTAGAAAATTACTGAGAAATAACCCAGATTTTGATTTGGAAATTATGAATTTCCTTAAATAAAAATAAAAATTTTAAGAAATAAATTTCAAAATCAAGAGCTGGTTTATCCTCCACAAAGTGATGTTGGAAACAGGAATATAACTGTCAACAACTGAGTTATGGTACTTGTGCTCTGTAAAGAAAAACAAATTAAGGGAGATAACTAAAAATTTAACCTATGTAGAGGTGTGCACTTCTATGCATAAAGATCTAACCAACCTTCCAGCTGAAGTCAACATGTGCAAGGGTTTTTAGGTATGTCTTAGACAAAACTATGATGGACTGACAGATACATAGAGGTACATATAGAAGCAGCAACTCCGGTGAAGTAAAATAAGTTATAGTACAGCATTGGTAAAAAATGTGGATTAGAACCTGAGACCATCATACCTGGAGTTACACAGTCAATCATGCTACTTGACAATTTGGACCAGCCGCAATAGCTCAAGTGGTAGAGCGTGGGCTTACGGATCTGGAGGTCTCGGGTTCCTACCCCGGCCGGGTCAAACCAAAGACTTTAAAGTTGGCCTCAGGGGACAGCATTAAGCCTGACTCGTCAGTGTAAGTATAATGAACCGGTTGGGTTCAGTCCCTGGGAACCTCATAAGTGCCCCTGTGCTATAATAATAGAAATGTAGCTGCACAGTATCTTCAAAAATGCCAGCAATTCCCATATCCTACTTGACAATTTGAACAATAGCTTGAAAAAACAAAACAAAAAACAAACAAAAAAGACAAGAAAACTTGTAATCACTCTTAGACTGCTTGCCACAAATTGATCTGGCTTCTGTCAAGTGTGTGAATCCATATCAGAGTCTACACTAATTGCAGCCAAGTTATGAGAAATATGTCAAAGATACCATGGACTATAGCTTCTAGACAATAACTAAGAAAACAAATACATAATAAACAAAATGTTACATGATAAGGTTTCAGTGTATTCAGTAAAGATCAAACCATATAGATCAAAGGATCTGCAGTAATCAAAGGTATTTAAATTGCAAGCTATTTTATTTAACCCCCCACCCTGACACTCAGTGAGTCCACAGCACATGCCACTGACAGAAGCAAGTAAGTGTATGGATATAAAAGTACAGAACAAGCCCTGCTAGAGGTAAAGTTTCAGCTCAAGGTATTGAAGCAATCACCATGTCAGAGGTCACATGCCTTTCTGATCACAGTAACCTATGTCATTATAAGGAAAAAATATATATATTGAAGGGCTTAACAAACAAGATTTGAATAAGATTATACTACTTTCAGATTATTTTTTAAAATGTCAATATTCGTTTAAATAAATCAATAAAGTTGGAGGACTGCGTTTAAATTAAGAAATAGTTTTGATTTCATTACATTTAAGCAATGTGGAACAATTTCATATTGATATCTTTACCTTTCTTTTCAAAATTCTATGCAGCATAGTAAAATAAAACATGTATAAGAAAATATGAAAAAGTCCTATGAGCATTGCAACATATACAAAAATTTGAAAAGACACAGGACCAAGGTATTCACTTGCACGCCAAATGTAAAATGAGAACAAATCTGTGATGAGTCATTTAACAACAAGAGCAAACTCGACAGTTACTGCCTTAGAACGGTCAGTCGGCAATATGGACCAACTGGGGTGCTTAAACCGGTTTTAAAGAGCTCTAACCTCGCACTTCCTAATGGGTTTCTTAAATACAAGCAATGAAAAGAAAACTGATCCATTTGAATAAAATTTAGTCCGGGCAGTGACATTTTGTTTGACAAGTTATGATGAAAATACTGACGTCATTGAAAAATAATATCCACATAGTGTTTAGTAGAGAGATAGGTATTATTTCAATTAGAAAACCTACAAAAAATGTTAATAGTAAACCAAATAAACTTTTGAATAAAGAAATAAATGACCAGAGAAGATTAAATGGTTGTGTTACTGGAGGCTCCAGGTTCAAACCCAGATCTTGATATACAAGTCAATCAAAGCATCTTAAAGGTAGTGGTTTACATGTAGTAAGTTACTACTCAAAAAGTACTATTATAAGTCACATAGCCTGGCAACCCTGTGTCAGGATAAGGTGTCTGGGTATGGAACTACCGGTATGCCAGGTGTACATGCTATCACACTGTAGGCAGTACTATCTCTGCTTCAAGAAAACTGTCTCCGGGTTATTTAATGATTGTTGGTACAACATTCAACCCAATAATGAGGATGCAACAGACAATTAAATGTTCATGTTGTAGCTGCTGTTCGTGTAACTTGTGTTTCTTAGCCTAATAGTCTGGACTTAACTCTAATGCTAACAGCAATTTGTTCTTGTTAACATGAGCATGTGTAAGTGCATGTTTGTTGGTCAATGTGTAAGACTGGATCTTGCGGTCATCTGGAGATGTTAACGTCTTTTAGCAGATACAGTGCTGCCTTAGCAGTCAAAGAATGCCATGCCAAACACACCTGGCCTGTTTGTTTTTATTCATTTTTTAAGGATTTTGAAGCAATACTATTATGCTAAAAAAGCAAGGTTCAGCTTTTATTAATGGCGGTAGTCCCCAGACAAATGTCTGCGTAGAACTATTTGTGAAGTTCAGCATAAATTTTCCTGCCCAAAAAGCAAAAAGAAAATGATTATGATCAGAACAAGACTATTTACTGATTTACTTTATTCTTTGTTGTTGGCTACATCTGTCGTTATTGCAAACTGCATTGTTAATGTCAGCATGCTTGATTCTTACTTTCAAACATTCGCCAAACAAGCTGTAATTCCTGTTGTTGCCTGTGAATTAATGACACTGTTTTGTAATTGCAAGCTGCACTTTTAACCTTGGCATACTTGGTTGTTGTTTTTCAGACAAATATTGTGTCAAACTGTTGCTAATTCCTGTTATTGACCGTTGCATTATTATCAATTAAATATATCAATTAAAATAAGGCTTAAAAGAATTATGTGCTACGACACAAATTTATAGTTGTATCTGAAATATTAATTACAGTTGCAGAAGCCATAACTTCACGTAAACAATACTTCATCATTCAGTTAAATGGTTACCAAACGTTACTGATAAAATTTACAAATACAAATTTCCTGGTACAAGATATTTTCAAAAACAAACAAAAATACACAAAAAAGAGTAAAGGTTTCTGTGCAGAGAAAATCTATGAGTAAATATGCAGGATTGTTATCTAGGGGTAGATGAAAGACAGGGCAGCAAATTTTGCCAGCCTCAGTAAACAAGTGAGCCCAGTCTAGAATATTGACTAGGCAGTAAAACTGTCATTAACATTTAGCCTGCTAAGCATGCTTTGACCAGGTTTTGGCATTTAGTATAGATCCTGATTAGTCAGTTTTTGCTAGGAGGTGCCTGATCATGGTCTGAACAATTTTGTAGCAGTCTCCAGCATAATATCCTTTTTTTTTGCCTTCACATGCAGTTGTAAGCACACAAAAAATGAGACTTTATATTGGTTATCAATAAAAGTTGCAGCTAAAGGGTGATGCTTTACCAGACTGAAGTTGGATTACGGAGTTTGAATTTTTTCCTTTGAAGAATGGGTTTCAATGTGTTTATTGCAGTAAATGGCTTGTAATATTCCACAGAGTCAGCATTTTACATTGTTTAGCAGTTATAACTGCAAAAGAATATCAGAAAGAAAATGCTTTTAATTTATCAAATAAATTGCTCATATTGTTTATAAACGCAAACCTAATCATGGACATAAAAACAATTTATAATTTGGGTTCATTATTTATTGACAATATTTCACATTTAACTTCGGCATTGGTTTATCATTATATCAATGTAAAAATGCTTAATTGTGTTTGCAAATATGGATGCCATTTAGAATAAGAATAATTTCCTATTTCTATTTTCACATGTTTGTTAATATCTGTTCATTACATCTCTATGATGTTCAGCTAAATCAATCTACTTTGCATCAAACAAGAGGGGTCCAAAATTGCTTAGGAAGTTCTGATACTTAATGTAAAATAAATGAACATAGAACATCAACAAAAACTATGCTGTTTAACATGAAATGATGGGAGAAAAACCCATGTACACCCCAACTCCACATCTCTAAACCAAGTATGTTAAGAAGAATGAAGATCTGTAGGTAGACTTACTGACTCCAGGTACAAAAGGCCCTAGGTTCAAATCCAAGCCACAATTTTAAAATCATATAAATGGCAATGGTGTTATTACACTAAATGTGCTCAAAGATTTTTAGTGAAATTCCACACTAGCTTCTGGTCAATGTGGTGTACATGGGTGTGGTGAACATGGGGGTGAAGTTCCTGAAATGTTACCATGTGTTACTATATGTGCTTCAAATAAGCAAAACCTCTGGATCACTGACAGACAGTTGGTGGGACATTTTATCAAACAAGAAAAACCTCCCATCAAATGGTCAGTCAGTTTAGGTTAGTATGAGGTCATCACACACAATCTGACAAGACTGCATTCATGACATATTACCTCCTATATGACCATTGTACTCAACACTTCATATATCACCAAGGTCAAGGTCGTATGATGAACCAGATATGTACCAACAGCCAATTAGTAAAATGATATTCACTTAAGCAGATGAATGCTGCCTTTAATCTGTCGGCATGTCAACAACAGACAACCATATGCAGGACTCTTGATATAAATGCCTCTTGCCAAATTCCTTTACCCTTGAAACTTATGAAGTAGTGAAAAAGCAAACAATGGTTATATTGAACAGAATATTGGACTTTTTGAAATTTTATGTTATCCCTTTTAACCTCTAACTATGACAAGTGTGTGACATATAAATTCCAGGGCCCATATTTAACATGATTTTGTTGTTGTTATCTCAATCCATCACAGCATCACAATTATAGACATTTTAGTAACATCCAGATATATTAAGATCTTCACACCAAGTGGGATTCCAACAGATATGGTGAGAGGACCAGGAGTCAGTAATGGTGCAAGTGGGCAACTTTGCCCCTTAGTCACAGGCACTTGTTTATGTTTTAAAAACCATTTTTAAATAGTTGACCAGTTTGCATGAAAAACAACATTATGGCCAGTTTGCATGAAAAACAACATTATGAACATCATTTAGTTCATGTATGCACATCTTAGCTGGGAATTAAACCTGTTCCTAAACACTTTCTGTTCCTGGAATTGATGCTTTATCTTTTGTGATACATAATTCAGCCTGCTGATATATCTCTGCATCTAAAAATTCATACAGCTTGTAAAAAGATTGTTGGTGCAAGGTGATGAGGTGAAGGGTTCAGTGCTGTTATATAAATGAAATATTGAAGGCTGGTCACTTGTCACATATTGGCCAAAACCAACATTGGTCAAAGGGTCTGTACGAAATCTGATAGCTTGTTGTCTGAAAGGAATGTAGTCTTATAATAACCCATGTATGGTCTGTGGAATTTGAATAGTCCCTATCTCAAACAAACAGTGCCTGGATTGAACTTGTCAGATGTTGACTTAATTATCCAAACTGTCTCGCAGTAATGTAGAATATATACCTAGGCACTGTGAAATTGCATTACATCTAGCCTGCTACAGTTTGGATAACAAATTACTTATTATTTGCTTACAACTTACAGCAATGACAACAGGACATGTGTGAAGAGTCTATGCAGCAAATAGTGCAGATCCTAATAAGGCAGCTCCTGCCAGAATCTATCTGATCTGGATCTACGTTATCTGCTAAAGCCTTAATGATTCCATGCTTAGCAGGGTAAGTGTTAACCTTGTCTTGTCACTTCAAAACATGTGAAGTGGCCATGGTGTAAGAATATCTCATGGACTATTTTCACAAAGACTCTTCAAGAAGTTTTACATAAGACTGCCTTAAATGTCTTATCATGGTTATCATATTATATTCAAGGACCATTTAAAATGAAAATGATATGTCTACATTTAACAGCTCCATTTACCAAGAACTTTTTTTTTTAAATTGATACAATGTATTTGCACGTAATTACTGATGTTCAGACACTGATAATTATTCTTTGTAGTCCCATATCTTTGTAGAAATGTTGAGATGCAGAGGAAAACAGGACAGACCTATATTAAACCCTTACATAACATCATACACTCCAATAACATAATAACATGCCAGTCAGATAATTTATCAACAGTCTGGGTGAAACTTTTTTTTTATGAAAAGATCTTTCAGCTGACCTGCTGTGTGATAGTGGTTTTTCCAGATATTTATCTGGGGGTCTTACTCCACAGACAGTAACTGGATGTGGCATTAATGACCATCATTGTGTTTCTGCAATGTAATAAAGATAAATCACAAAGTCAACGTGTTAAATATCTAAATAGCATCTGAACGTAGGAAAACTAAGGCTTATTAGCCACTCCTAAAGCCTACCTCCTGCTGATATACCATCTTGTATAGAACTTGCAACTTCCCAATACCAAAGCCAATGCGTAACAACTTAGCAACCCTTCCAACAGCATAACTACATATTAGCAAGGTAAAGGCCCCCTTGTAAAGGATTACAAACTCACACATCTCAGAAAACTCATGTTCTCTTACATCATTCATACATTAACCTACATTCTGACTATGTTTACTTAATGTACCATTTATAACATTCATGAACATGGTTACATAGAGTCACAGATAGAAATCTACAATCAATCAGTGAAATAGAATTTCTTTCTTCCTACCAAAACCCCTGACATTGTGACAAATTAATAATCTTATATTAACCTATATCCGTTATATTTTTAATAACCAACTTTTAACTTTTTTAATACAGTTATATAACAAGATGCATAAATAAAGACTAAGCAGCAAATACTGTAGATCCTGATCAGCAAGCTCCCTTCCTTGCTACACTATTTGCCTAAACCTGATAAATTTATACTTAACAGGCCTAAAGTTATAAACCATACACAGCCGAATATTGAATGGGTAAGTCGGACATTTTACAATAAGGGAGAAGTGATTAGATTTCATTACTCCATTCCCCATAAATGCAGGATTATAATTGTTTCGCTATGTTGCTCCTTATAAAACATGACATGCAATTAAACATGCCTTGCCTACAAACAATTTCAATTGTAACATAAAAAAACAAAACTTAGGTGATAAGGTTATGCTTTCCATCAAGATTCTTAACACAAACATTTTGGTCAATAAGTGGTTAAACAAACAATATATCAATTTGAAGCTGGAGTGCTGCCATCACTGTGCTAGAAGCACGAGTGCTGCCATCACTGTGCTAGAAGCACGAGTGCTGCCATCACTGTGCTAGATTTTGACAGCAACCAATCACATTCCATCAACCACTGTGACAGTCAATACCACAAAAAGTTTGATTTTACAATCTCAATTAAAATTTAAACAGGCTTCTTTCTGAATTCTTTGTCACTGTCTGCTAGCTGACCTATATGGAGTTGTTTGTTGAACTTGAAGACTTTCTTTCAAAAATATCTCTACTTACAAATAATGACCAAAAATTCTGTCAATTGATTGTACATTTAAACAACTGAAACAATCTTATCAGATGTTACTTTTGTGGCTTATTAAAAAAAATGTACTTGTGAATGCACTAAATCAGCACATACCAGCTGACTTTTCCATCCTGAGGAATGCAGGAGCTTTAAGGATCAAACAGAAAACATAACAATCAATCACCCAAGGATAATGCATTAGCTCATACCATTCGACACAATCATTGGACTAAATGTCTAAATATGGAGATGCACTACTTAAGTAGCCATTTGATAGATACAAAACACTTGTGGTTCATTCATAAATGACATATCATTAACATGACAACCCATTCATAAAATCACTTTATGTGATAAGATATATGCACTTTAGAAGTTGAGAACATCTTTCTTACTGAATTAATAAAGTGCTTGAACACTATCTAATATTACTAACATACCATAAAAGGTTGCAAAGGCAACATACTTAAAGTATAAGCGGCCCAATATAAAAATATGCATGCTTTGTTCAAACCTGTTTGTTTATAGAGTAAGATAATTTGGAAACAAATTCTACTAACTGACAACAAGCCTCTCAAACGTCCACTTCCTGGGTAGAACCAGTACTAAGGTAGAATTTATTTGAAGTTATGTGTAGTAAATGAGCTTGCTCAGAGACAATCATCATGTGGTTGGTCTGGTATTTGAACCCAGGACTCCCTAATCAAGAGTCTTATGTTTTAACCACTAGACCAAGAACGATGCATGTACACATGTAGCTTGTAAAATGATTTTCAGCTATTACTGGCTAAAGATTTGAAATTGATAAGAACCAGGTATACACTCTATGCAGACTTTAACAAGAGCTGTCCATAAACAGCACGCTCTGCTTTTCATAATTCACGAAAGTAGAAAGAAATTCTTATTGAAAAAAGAAGTATAACTCTGCTAAAATTAATTTTATTGTCACCTCACCTGTCCTTTAGAAACTGGTTCATTTTCTGCCAGTAAACAAGTATTTATTGTTTAAAGTGAATATAATTAATGGTTTTCCAGAAATGGACATTAAAGGATAACCAACACAAATGCCCATGCTCATTTCCAAGGATCATGATTATAATGGTCAACTTTTTTCTTCAAAAAGTATAGCTGAAAATGTAAAAATTACTTCGAACTGAAACACCTCATTGCAATGACAGGCTGAGGGGATAAATATATAAAAATACCTATATAAGTGTGTGTCTAACCACAGAGCCAGTGGTGACCCCTAACCCTAACATGACTAATGCTAGATCTTAGTGGTACATTCTTTGATGGAGAGAAAGCTTTCACAGTCAAATTACCCCATATTTATGTACTAATGTACTTCCTGAGAAATGATGTAACTGGCATGTAACCAAATTAGGGAAAAGAACAGATTGTACTTACAAGGCTGTCATTGTCATATCAAAATGGCTGACATTTGTCAGTGGTTTCCGTGACAACCATAATCAGACCTCTCTAGAATAACACTTGCATGTCACTTTGTACAACTCACATCACGACATAATTGTAGAAGACCATCTCTTGCTACTTAAAGTAACCTAAAATAAGATAAATTATCTTGTTTCAGGCTTTGTCTGTTCTGAAAAAGATAGATTTTTGCTTTTTTTATTTATCAACAATTTTGTATGTGTTCTGATTAGATTTGTGTGTGTTGAGTCAAACTATATTGCCCCACCATGTTGCCCCACCATGTTTTCACAGTAAAGGCAACACTATATAAAACTGGTATGAGACTGTCTCTCATCTGCTAAATCTTTTGTTAGGTGAAACACAAATAAACATAAATAAATCTCAATGGCTCAATCAGACTGTCTGTTTACTGTTGTATAAACTTCAAATCAAATGGAAAACCAATATACTATTTATAAAACCATTATAACCACTAACATAATCAATGACAGGGTAAACTATGTATTACTAGATTCTGTTTATAGTTAAAACCTTCTGAATCAATACAGATAGTAAGAGGACTTAAGGATTTTCTTTGTCAAATATTTAAAGAATGACTCAGCGACCATTTTTGTACATTCATATCTGAAGTGTTTCATCACACCTTGAAATAAAACGGAATGTCAAATGAGGTAGGGTCTATATTTGGAGCAAGTTCCTTTTATTATACAATCTTTAGGGACTATCTGCAGTAGACTGATACTGTCATCATTGGTAGATTTCCTATAGGTCTTGATGTCCACATGACCCATAAACTCTACATAACAATTTATGTTACAAACACTTGTTGATCAGGCTAACAAAATTTCTAGACCAATTGGCTGAAACATTTCTAAGTTGAAATTTTCCTCAAGCTAAACTTTTTTCGACATGCTGTTACAATTATTCCAATATGTTATATAGACAAGCAAGGTTAAGGTATGAATATATTACAATAAGAGGTTCAAGATATATGAGTAAAAACTAAGCAGTCAATAATCTGAGTCTGCAGGAGATGGTGTGATAATAAGTGTTCAACAGGCTCTCTTAAGGGATGATCGTGTGTGTTAAACCCTTTTACTCATGCATGTGCCATTGTATGCCTTTGTGAAGCAATCACTAATATCAGACTTATCTTCAGTAGAATCTGCACTACTTGGGGTTTATATGTTCCCAATTGTTCCATGGATTTATTATTAAATGATGAAACCTACATGTTTACATATACATCAGAAGTACTTTTTATAGAAAATTAAAACAAAGGTAAAGTTTTATATAAAATGAAATCCTATAAAATTACTAGGAATGAAAGGGGTTCATGTTGGATGTAACAGATGATAACTAAAAATTTGTATGGGGTTTGCACATCAAGCAGCAAGTTGATGTAATAAACGAACCATTCAGTGCAGAACAATTTTATTTAAAATGCACTTAATGACTTCAATATACATAGTGAATTTAAATGGTTATTTTAATTGCACATTTTATGCATGATTTTTTTTGTAATGGAATTGCTTCAATACCATATTTTCATTCTGGTCTTCCAGCATATAAATCAGATCAGAATAACTTAAAACACAAAACTGCTAAAGAAATATTTCTTTGATGCAGTTGTCAAAATATGCTATCCTGTATTGAAGACATGATGGTCCAGTGCAAGCAGCACCTTATCTGTTCTTTTAATTTTGGACACATTCTCTATATGACCACAAATGTTAGTGATATGAAAATACACAGAGCAATAAAACCTGTCTGAAATTTATCTTCACAAAACTTTTTTTCACATTACATTATGTTACTCTGTCATGAAATGATACTAGGGACAACAATATATTGTAAGATAACACATGTGACTGTAAAAAAAATATGATATATCTATGTGACATGATATTGACTGAGCTCTGTAGACAGTAAACAGCCATAAAACACAATAGAAAACAACCATTATAAAATAAGTTATGCCATGCTTTATTTATGAAGGTGTGAAGAGGCCTGATCACTATCTGGCCCCTTATGTCCATAACAAAACTGTAAATAACGAGGATGACAACATTTGAAGTTAAGATAAACATATACATAACTATGAGGGCACCGTTGTTTAAACACTCTCTCAACTTTGTATGTTATCAGTGATTTCACAATGATGAAATGTACACCATTTGAAAGTAGGACAAAGGTAAGATTTTATATCAAATTTTAAAGGGGGCTTTGTCATATATTGCACCAACTGATGATTCATGCCGAACATTTTAGTGATCCAAACTTGCCAGTGATGACTGCATAATCAATTTCAGACCAATGTATGAAAAAGGTCCCCTTGATAACAATTCATTGCCTATGATGTTGCAACAATACAGACACATGGGGGTGTTCAACTATCAAAACATCCAGTTCTTGTATTCTAATAAGGCTAAATTCACTTGAAGCATATTGTTACAGATTAAAATCAATTTGTTACGATAAATGAAACAATTTCACATGAAGCAGGTTCTCTGGCACATTACCTGAGCAGGCTTATCAGAAAAGAACAAACATGAACAACTTCTCATTGTACACAGCTAAGAATAAACCTCTGGAGGTCAGTTTTTTAGACTGAGATTGTTTCCCACTCGCCTTATTAATAAAATAATTTCATTAGCCTGGACACAGTCTAGCTTGCACACAAAAGTTGCAAAAGAAAAAGACTTTTAAGTTAAACTGATGCCTCTATAACCACATAAAAGTCTTATCAAAGTCATTCAATTTCTATCATTCAGTTATGTCTGGTCACTAACTTAATAAATAAGAATAAATAGAACATCCATACAGAATTACAGATATTAGTGAAAAATATCTATTGTCCAGTACAAAGAAAGGGGTTATACTGTTCTTCAGCTGCATTCAAACCTACAAATACTGTGCAAATTTACTTCTACAGAACATAATTTATAGGTACCTGAAAAAATATTTAATTATTTCTAAGGTCAAACATTAGGTAAAAAAATCATATTGATGAAAAATGGGTTATAGTACCATAGGTAACTCTACAATTGAAGTGTGACATCAAGTTATACTAAAGACACATAATGACAAAAACACACAATAAAGCTAGTGTAAATGGGAGATGAATATCGTCACTTGAAAGAGGCAGCTATATGGAATAACAGATTCATCTATTTGAAATATTTCCAAAAGAAAAAAGAGACCTTCTTTTTATCTTTTTTTGTGTGTGCATGTCCGTGATTTTTTTGTAAAAGGTTTAAATTAACATTCCAGTAAATATTTACTTAGACGCCACGTAATGGCTAACAGATCAAACTGTCTATTGACAAGCATGCTAGCAGTGAGATCTTCCATTCAACCAACGGAAATGGGCCCTCTTGTTGACTGTCAAAGGCAACAAAGTCACTTGAAATGGAGTCTGTATTACAAATTTCCCCTGAACACCAGCATGCAGTTCTCCTTATTCCTTTCACCACAGGTTTCTACTTCAATCTTGGATTTATCTCTTAGCCTGCTAAGCAAGACTTCATGACGCTTATGCAGAAAGTGTCGAACCAGATCACCCAGGTCCTGCTCCAGGTCCTGCTCCAGGTAGCTGCTATATTAGGAATGACCCAGTTTTGCTGCTAAGTCTTTATCATTGCATGTGGCTACTTATGCATGCAATCGTTAGCCAATAAACTCAGAACTTAGTTTTGGTTTTTAACAAATGCAGAATGATAAGGGTTATATTCACCCGACTACATCTTGCGTAATTTACAGCATCCGGCTGTTACAGGTATGCTGGGATCGAATCATTAGACTGGAGAAGGTATTCACCAGAAGACAAGACAGGTAATCTGGTTCGGTGCAGCAATATAGTCCAGAATTCTCAACTAATCCTGCCATTGTTGGTACTCATTAAATTCGCCACACTATAAGAAATTTCTAATGAATACCAGGTATACAGAGTTAATAGGCAAAATAAACTGTAATCATAATTCAAAATAATCCACATTTCAATAAAAACCAGAATTAATGATATTATTAAACTGAGACGATTCTTATAAATATGAGCTATATAGTGCTTACAAAAGAAAAGAAAAATATTAAGCATGATTTAAAATATTCCATAATTTTCCACCCTTCTTATTTAATGTATCACATTGCAACGATTCTAATGAGTACCAGGTACAGAGGGTTTAGAGGAGAAATACTGGATTATGCATAAACAATCATCAATAAAATCAGATATAGTGTGGGTTCTCATTAGCTTTGTCATAAACAATTCTAATGAGTATCAGCTATATAGTGATTGGATGAACGATCAGGTGAGAGAGTGAGATATATGATTATATCACCCTTTAGCTTAAGCTCCATATTAATCCAAAACAAGATTTGTTTAACACATTCTATACCAACTGTTTAATAATAATTTTATACATAAACTTGTTAAGAAAATATCAACCACTTATATTCTTTAATTCTTTTAATCTAAAAAGTCTGCAAATTAGTGTGAACATTTCTGAAGTCATGAGAATCAGCAATCTTCTCAAATTTGTGAAAGCAACAAATGAGGCCAGGTGTGTGTTCAAAGGTGTAATACAAGAAGGGACAGGAAGGTGTCAGACAAAAGCGTATTAGGCAGGTGTCAGACAACATGGGACAGAAATGATGCAGACAAGAGGGGACGGGGAAGGTGTCAGATGAATGGGGACAGGGAAGGTGTCAGATGAGAGGGTACGGGAGAAGGTGTCAGATGAGAGGGTACAGGGAAGGTGTCAGATGAGAGGCAATAGGGAAGGTGTTTGACAAGAGGGGACTGGGAAGGTGTTTGACAAGAGGGGACGGGGAAGGTGTCAGATGAGTGGGGACAGGGAAGGTGTCAGAGAGGGGACAGGGAAGGTGTCAGATGAGTGGGAACAGGGAAGGTGTCAGATGAGAGGGGACGGGGAAGGTGTCAGATGAGAGGGGACAGGGAAGGTGTCAGATGAGAGGGCACAGGGAAGGTGTCAGATGAGTGGGGATGGGGAAGGTGTCAGATGAGAAGGGACGGGGAAGGTGTCAGATGAGAGGGGACAGGGAAGGTGTCAGATGAGAGGGGATGGGGAAGGTGTCAGATGAGAGGGCACAGGGAAGGTGTCAGACAAGAGGGGACGGGAAGGTGTCAGATGAGAGGGGACTGCGAAGGTTTCAGATGAGGTGGGACGGGGAAGGTGTCAGATGAGAGGGGACGGGGAAGGTGTCAGATGAGAGGGGACTGCGAAGGTTTCTGATGAGGTGGGACGGGGAAGGTGTCAGATGAGAGGGGACGGGGAAGGTGTCAGATGAGAGGGGATGGGAAAGGTGTCAGACAAGAGGGGACAGGGATGGTGTCAGACAAGAGGTACGGGAAATGTCAGCTGAGAGGGAATGGGGAAGGTGTCAGATGAAAGGGGAATGGGGAAGATGTCAGATGAGAGGGAACAGGGAAGGTATCAGATGAGGGAATGGGGTTTACAAGAGGGGATGGGGTGTATGAGATGGGACAGGGTTTATAAGAGGAGACATGGTTTATGAGAAGGGACCGAGTTTATGGGAGGGGATGTAGTTTACGAGAGGGTACAGGGTTTATGAGAGGGGACGTCGTTAACGAGAGGATACGGGGTTTATGATAGCGGATTGGGTTTACAAGAGGGTACAGGGTTTATGAGAGGGGACAGGGTTAACGAGAGGGGAGGTAGTTTACGAGAGGTTACAGAGTTTATGTGTGGGTACAGGGTTTACAAGATGGTACAGGGTTTACGAGAGGGGATGTGGTTTAAGGAAGGGACAGGGTATATGAGAAGGGAAGGGGTTCATTAGAGGATATGGGGCTTATGAGAGGGGACATGGTTTACAAGAGGGGACAGGGTTTATGAGAGGGGACAGGGTTTATGAGAGGGGACAGGGTTTACGAGAGGGGATGGGGTTTACAAGAGGGGATAGGGTTTACAAGAGGGCCGGGCTTTATGAGAGGTAACATGGTTTACAAGAGGGAACAGGTTTATGAGAGGATATGAGGCTTATGAGAGGGGACGTGGTTTACGAGAGGGTACAGGGTTTACGAGAGGGGATGTGGTTTAAGGAAGGGACAGGATATATGAGAGGGGAAGGGGTTCATGAGAGGATATGGGGCTTATGAGAGGGGACGTGGTTTACGAGAAGGGACAGTGTTTATGAGAGGGGACAGGATTACGAGAGGGGACATGGTTTACAAGAGGGGATGGGGTTTATGAGAGGGGACGGGGTTTACTAGAGGGGACATGGTTTACAAGAGGGGATGGGGTTTATGAGAGGGGACGGGGTTTACTAGAGGGGACATGGTTTACAAGAGGGGATGGGGTTTATGAGAGGGGACGGGGTTTACTAGAGGGGACATGGTTTACAAGAGGGGATGGGGTTTATGAGAGGGGACGGGGTTTACTAGAGGGGACGTGGTTAACAAGAGGGGACAGGGTTTATAAGAGGGGATGGGTTTTATAAAAGGGGACATTCTGAGACATATATTCGGAGTGACAATATACTTCAGATCACCTGTGTCACATAATAAAGCTATATTGACACACAGAACATCTCCTTAAGAATCTATTATACACATTTTATCATCAAATAAATTCTCCCCTTTCAAAGTCAGTATGGGGTTAAAATCACCAATTTAGGGGGTGGGGTTCATTTTAAATCCATGTTGCAAAATACTTTCCTTGCTAGTTTGAAAAGGAAAACGGGAAAACAAATATTGACAGCAGGAAAATATTCTGCCTTAGACTTCTATCAAATAAAAAACATAAATCGGAAATGAGAAATTCTTGTGTATATATCAGATAAGTCAGAGACGTCCAAATGCCTGTCAGCCTCCATTAGGTTTCTATCTCAATAGATCATGGTCTGCAATACATAACTGT
This sequence comes from Sinonovacula constricta, assembly GCA_007844125.1. Classification (NCBI taxonomy): domain Eukaryota; kingdom Metazoa; phylum Mollusca; class Bivalvia; order Cardiida; family Solecurtidae; genus Sinonovacula; species Sinonovacula constricta. The sequence goes on along the minus strand of CM017563.1, from coordinate 55,926,466 downwards.
GATCCAGCAAATTCTCTGAAACCTTTCTAGCCTGACATCTGGCTAACTTCTGACATTTGTGAAATAAACATTGACATATCTGATCCCAATAAACAGTCTTCTGTTTTCATAGCCAGGGTAGTCATTAAATGATAGGATTTTATACTTGTCTAGAAAAATTATGTGAAAAAAATAATACATTGACACTTTGTAGAAAAATGTGAAAAAACATATTTATTGTTTTGCATTTCATTTTATACAACTTGCAAAAAATAAGAATGAAAAAGAAAAGAAAACAGACTATTTATGCACTTAATAATCGTTTTAAAAAAATAAAACCATATGGAATAAATTAAGCCTAAAGTCATTATTTATGCCTAAAGCTGGAAATTGTGACTTTCTTTCAACTTAAAAAAAACCCAAACCAAATGCAAACAAACAAAACAAACCCTTTGAACTGATTGCTTATTATAACTTATTTTTAAAGCTTAGGTAAATAGTGTATATCCAGATCAGTAAGGTTCCTGCTGGGAGTCCTTCAGATCTGGCTCTACACTATGTTCTGTTTAGTTCTTATTGATACATATATTAAATTTTTCCTGTAGTTTATTTATTATGTATAGGTATAAACCAGAAGATTTAGCACAGAGATCTGAACAAAACTTAGCATGATAAGTGTACACGACCACGTGTGAACAACTGCTGCAGGGTTGCTTTTGATCAGTCTGACATTAATTTATATAAACTTGCATATGTTAAACTGATGCTGCACCCAGAATAAAAGTATGTTTATTTAACAGATGCACAACTGCAAATGCTAAATGAATCCTTAATTGGTTTCTAATTGATTTAGGTAAATGGTAACTGGGCTGTTTACTCAGTCTACAAAATTTCCTGTTGATTGCTTTAACAAAAAATACCATCCAATGTTTATTCAAAATTTTCTTCACAGATTATTTACCTAGGCCTGCGGAATGAAAAGATAATGGAATCGGCCATTTATGGATAAAAAATGATAACAAAATTACGCATTTGCATAAATGTAACACTGCAAACTGAGGTTGCATACGAATATATTATGTACAACAAGGCTTATTTATGCATTTCTTTATCAGTTTATCTAGATATTGCATCTGAGCAATATTTATCAATTTGTAAAATAATATATTTGATTAAAATGTAGATCATCTGCAAAGACATTTTTTTTGCATTTTCTTTTTATATGCCCTATAACAGAGAAAGTCTTTTGTTTGATTAATGGACTGACATTCCAACAGTCAGCAGCAATCCTATGGTGTGTATATATTTTATGACTTGGGTTAAAAACATGAACAGGTATTAAAATTCAAATGGTTGCCATGCAGCAGGATAAAGAAGTAAAATGTAAACATATAAGTTTTATACTTGTGTTTATTATAGACATCAGTAATTTTTATAAAATGTAAAAACTACCAGTTCATGAAAATGTTCTGACATAAAATTGACAACAAAATAGTTTTCTCTTTTAGTAGCAAGATCAGTACATTCAAGTTACATGCTATCAACTACATGCTAAAGTAACAAGAGATATGGCTGAAAACTCGTCAGTAAATACTGAAAATCCTGATCACAGAGCTCCTCTTGGTGAGCTGGCTGATCTAGATCTGAACTATTTATCTTGACTGATCTAGATCTGAACTATTTATCTTGACTGATCTAGATCTGAACTATTTATCTTGGCTGATCTAGATCTGAACTATTTTTCTCGACTGATCTAGATCTGAACTATTTATCTTAGACTTTTAACACGGTCGTTAACAGGCTAAGAGTTACCAGTCCTTTCTACTTAAATCCTTGGACATGAGCCTCAACATCATATACAAGTTAAGAGCATTATCCACCTGTGTTAGGACTGATTATAAATGTATGGTTCTGCAACTTTTGATGTCACCAACCCAAGAGCCTCTATAAAAATGGTTTATATTTTGCTACATTTTTCAGGTTTAACATTCAGTGTAAAGACCTGGGGCTTGAAGCTGGCGCCTTCGTGCACAAAGTCCAACACCTTAAGCAAAAAACTAAAGACACTACACTTGAAGTTGCATAATCAAATCAGATGGCAAAGTTACATAAAACCAATAATAACCTACCTTGATAGTCTTTCATGTGGTCCGTGATGAGTCGGCGCAGGTCATCGTTACGGTGACGGATGTTGTGCACCATATACTGCTCAGCAGACTTAAGATACTCGAGCTCCGTGTCCTGGGTACAACACGAGGCTTGAGAGGCTGTTAGGGTCTTTGAGCAGATCCTTAGGCTCTCATCTGGGGGAAAAAAACATTAAAAAATAAATATACCACAAATGAACAGGGGACATGTTATCTTAATATCATGCTTCATTTTGTAAACAATGCATACTACTTTTTAGTCCTGCATAACCAAGACAGATGCCTCATTAGAGATTTAGAGTTCTCATATGGAAGAAATAAAAAATGCTATGAGCAAAACACCACATATAAATACTAAAGTTTAGACAAGAAATATCTTCAATATTAGAGGCAATGATGTGAAAAAGCAGTGATATTTAGTACAATATAATAAGGTTTGTTCTATATATTGTTTATATTTTATATACATTAAAATAAACCAAATCATGTTAGAATCCAGGTTTTAGAACCTTCTAAAACCGCATCCCCAACAACTCACCAATAAAACAAAATTGAAACATGATCTTTGCAATGTCATTAAGATTAGCATAAAAGAAACTAATGTTGTATTTGAGAGCATTCCATTTCAAAAACTGTATTTCAGAGAAAATTCACAGCAGTAAATTTCAATTTTACTCATAAGGGAGAAACATTCATCACTTAGGGAAAATTTTAGGAGCTTTAAACATAGTCGAGGCGCCACAAATTTGTTTTGCCTTGGTAAACTTTTCAAAAAAACTGAATTTAAATGACACTTCAGTAAAATTAAATAAAAATGACAAACACAATTTCAGAACAAATTAATTGCAGAAAGCTTTCTCTTTGGATTGTTTATTTGATATCCAACCATCAAATGTATCGGTCTTGCACTATAAGGAACATCAATTGCGCTGCATTTACATGTTATCAAACACCATACGTGTGAACTTTCTTAAAAGCCAATGTGGGAGATTTTCACTTGCAAAGTGGGAGATTTGTTATTTTAATGTAAACAAATAAGAGAATTATCTGTTTCCAAGAAGGGAAAATGTGTTAAACGATCCTTATTTTCAATTAATATATTTTGAACCTTAAAAGTGGGAGTCTCCCTTCAAAGAGAGCTCACATGTTATCAAACACACAAAATCACATAATACAAAATAATCAAATTATCTAATTAAGGGTTTTTCTTCACAAAATTGAAAAAATAAGCATACATTTGTACCTGTGTAAGTGGGAATGTTAACACAGAAATAAGGTCATTTGGGGAATTTTTCAAATAATATCTGTACAACGAATATAAAGTAGTTTGTTTTCTTAATAATATGTCCATACACAGAGTTTTTTAACCTTATATAGAAGGGCCCTTCCCCTTGAAAAATAAGCCTAGTTTTTCCCTTAAAAATGAAAATTCCCCTTGGACAAAATTCAATATATCATTGACAAAATGCAGCAATTAGACTATTGACATGGATTAGTGACTACAGTGGTAGCTTGAGTGAACTGGACCATGATAATCTAGTGGAGGAGTTCAAAGACAAGAAAAATAGAGAGATGTATGATAACAAATAAAAAATTAAACATGCACATTTTCCCCCTTTTTAATATAAATTGCCACAAAAAATTTCCCTTTCTCACAGACCTCAGGCCCTGACTCCTTTTTTCAGAAAAAAAAATCCTGACACATAAAACTTACGATTATTTTAAGACTAAGATCTAAGAATTTAAAAAAAAAAAGTTTTTTTCTTAATTAGGATCACAGATGAATTTTTTCTGTAAAAATTGGGGATAATGCATACTATTTACCAATAGAAGTATGACCCAGTAATGGCTGTAAAAGTCATACACACACAAATCCCTGCATTCTTGCACTCCTCACACCTGATTTACCGGTACATCATGCTACAGCCTTCTATAAAGCATATGTGCCTATATGGAGTGTGCACAGCTATGTTTATTGAAATGAACATCTAAGTAAAAGCTTTCAAGTTATCTGACAAGTAATAAAATTGAAATATTTTCACAACATTTCTCGATTTTTGTTGTTAAAATAATATTTTTACAATTGAACAGAACAATAAAAAAAAGATCATAAAAAATCAAGTCATTGTTATTGTTAATATCATTTGACAGAAATGTGGCTCCACTTTGTAAGTTGTTGCAGAGATTTATGAGCTTTATATGTCTTTGGTCTTTTTCTACACTAACAACTGGACATAATTATTATAACCATAATTGCATCGCTATAAAAAAAATAACAAACATATACAATGTACAATGACCACAATTGTGATGCTTCAACTAGCAAACAAACAACAATAACAAACAACAAAAGAATGTTCCATATAATAAAGACAACTGTTGAAAATATGCAACCAGCAGCTACCCATGAATCAAATGTATTAAATGTCATTTACATAAAAGTGGCATTGGCATATTAATCAAGTAGCCTAATGATTTTTGTAACAATGTATGTTCTTCATTCAATCATCATCATAAAATGGAAAGTATGCACACTTGGACCTCCAGATGTTAGTGACAGCTAGCTTTACTGTGGACATGTCCTCAAAATAGAAAACAGATTTATTTGACATACACAATCAGCCTGTCTAGCCTCAAGAATCAGATGTTGTAGCTAATTATATAATTATATGCTAATCATGTCCACTATTATAATCACCATCATCATCAGCAGCAGTTGAAGCAGCACTATCATCATTACAACTGTATGATCATCAGAAGATCATTGAATTAATCATAATCATCAATATTTTTTATCATTATCATTACCAACACCAACGCCACTTATTTTCTTAAACCATTGTTTAAACTTCATATCATTTCAAAAACAAGACCAGTCCTGTGAATTTTTGAAATTTGTTAAGAGCAATATAAAACAATTTTCTGTTCAGACAAGTAACAGTTCCCACAGACAATCTAGTGATAAATAAACCCTACAAATCATTTTAACCATGTCAAATGTTCACCCATGGCAATTATTTAATAATGGTTGATCATTTTATCTACCACCACTGCAACAACAACCACCACCACTACAGTTGACCCCGACACTAATTACCTCCCTGTGGAAAGCACCTGTCACCCATAATTGGGTCTATATTGAGGAAAAGGAAGAACATAAATCATCACTCTATAACTGGTCGACAGATCAAAGTGCAGAATGAGCATTGTGCATTTCAATCCTTAGCCTGCTGGGTGAGAAGTTTTCAAATACCTGTAGTGATTTGTAAGATTTTTGCTAATAACTACACACAATGTCTACAAGACACTATGATGGAGACCAAGTAGCCAATTGTGTAGATCTTCATCAGACATCTCCCAGTCAGAGGGTGGTTAATCTGGTTCTACACCGTTTGAAAAAGCATTTTCTTCTTATTAGCATGCTCAGAATTAAGAGAAACAAGGTAGGCACATAAATCATAAAAGCCATCCATTCAGTTTCTGGCAGGGCTAGAAATAAAGCTGAAAATATGTTAAGTTTTGGTTACTTCAAATATGAAATGTTGTGATATTTCCTGCTGTAAATCATTATGCATGAAAATAATCATAATTTGAGCCCCATAATTTAAGTTTGTATATTTTGTTGTACAGACTGCCTCTTTGGCACAGTTTGTTGTCACAAGAATACAGAAAAATAACAACATAAGACTTGCATAGTGTTTTGAATTTCAAATCTTCCACTTTCAAACTCATTAGCCTTCTCAATTAAAGGAAGTGTAAAACTTAAAATCTATATAATTACTGCAGTATGCTGAAGTGTGGGGAAAAAAACATAAAAAAAGGATAAGCACAAAAGGTCTCCTCTTCATTCTATCTTAAAATATTGAATGAAATTCTGAATATTCAAATTACAAAAGAAATATTTTAAATGCTTTATGATAGGTGATCATTTGTAAAAGAATATAAAAAACCTCGTTAGTGAGATACAAGAATTGAGTGTAACAAAATGTTAGATAACTCTATAGTGTACCAGCAAGAACATTTTATTGTCAATGAGCATCTAGTTCATTCAGACCAATACAATTATCTGAGTCATCAAGATGCATGAATGAAAGTCATCAGACTTGTACAGACAACCTGTGAAGATCACAGCAAAAGCTTCTCTGTTTTCTACAAAGCCATATACCAGTGTGACCATGCTTGACATCACTGTTATTTTAATCTCGTGAATCTAAAACATTTAAATTGAATAGAATTCTTTCAGAGAAGAATTTTATCTCCTGTCCCCTATTCCATCGCTTCTCAATGAGGACAGGATTTAGTTTAAGATGAATGAAAGTAACAATGAAAATCAATACCAAGACAAAATCAAGATTTTTATGTACATTGAAGAGAAAAAAATGTGACTCTACAAGACAACAGTAAAACAAAACAACGACAGAGGAGTGGCATGGCATGTAGTGCGTGTTTAGTATTTTAAATGGGCAATTTAGGCAAACAACCCACACCAAAACGCTTGCTTGCGACAAGCTCGTCACAAGTTTGCGACAAGTTTGCGCAAGCTTGTCGCAATCTTAATAAGATTGCAATTCTTAAATATTATGGTCGCGGATGCGAGCACGCTCGCTTGCATAGAAATTAAGGTTGCGGTTAGGTTTTGTTCGCACACTTCTCGCAATCTTAAATACCATTAAGATTGCGAGAAGCTTGCGGTCTTGCAAGCTTGCAATCTTATATTCCACTGAAGATTGCAAGAAGCTTGCGATCTTGCAAGCTTAAAACTAATTATTATTAGGATTGTGGATAGGTTGTGGTCTTGCAAGCATAAAATTATTCCAAGACATTAAGAAGTTTATTTTGTATTTCTTTAAAGAAATTACATTTGAAAGAGAACTTGACCAGCATGACCAGTTCCACTTGCAGATATACAGCAAGAAAGCTATGATGGCCCTGTATCGCTCACCTGAGGACTATGGCTTTAAAATTTTATCACAAGACTAAATGTTCACAACTGTGCCTTGGATTCTAGTGATTACAAGTTATGTTGAAGCAAATCTTTGCCTACAGTTACACATCAAGATTTATTGCAAACAAAGATTCTGGTCAAGTTCTGTGAAGATTAGGCCCCAAAAAAGTATTTTAATGTGTTCTCAAGGTTTTTATAGATCTGACCAAGTCACCTACTTTTTGACCATGTGACCTATTTATTAACTCATCCAAGATTTCATACAGACAAACATTTAATGACATTCTGACCACCAGTGTTGGTTAAGATTGGATCAAAACGGTAGCCTTTAAAATGTTTACGAGCAAATTGTTAATGCAGCTAGATGGACAGTTGGTTGAAAAAAGCTTACCAGAATGTGACATAAAAATGCTCTAAATACTAACTGCCAATTTTTTTTTAATTTTATTTTGTCATTATTTATTATTTAACAGAAATCACACAACCCTATACAAAACAGTCCCAGATTTACTCTCCCTAGAAAGTAATTTGGTAATGATACCTTACTCCCATCTTGAGTTATTTATAGAAAATCCAAAAATATATTTAATAACTTGACAACAATTGATCCCTAAAGCAATTCAAAACATATTCTTCCCATGAGATAGTTAGTTAACTACTTAATCTGATTAATCCTCAAAAAAAAATAAGATAATGAACATAAACAAAATAAAATGTATTTAGTAACAGTGACTCAGTACTTCAAACTAATTGACAACAAAAACAATCCCATACTTTGGCATCCCATAAACAAGTTAACTTCCAAATTTGATATCTATCTAAATCCTGAGTAGACATGAAAAGCAAATTGCTGTTATGAGTTACAGTGACCTTGATCTGACTGATCACAAAAGCAATTTTAAGCTATGTTATAATTAAAGACAGCTACAAAAGATTTGGTAATAATAGCTTAGTACAATATTTATTTTTTTGATCTCATTCCAAAGATGTCAGTATTTTAATAACTTTTTGTTGTTGTCTTTCTAAAACCTGGTCAAGTAGATCTACAGTCTAATATCTAATATGACAACACAATAACAGAACAGACAGTAGAGTATCATGTTAAAACCACTTTTACTTTATTGGGAATGTGAATAAACACCATTTAATAATAAAAGTTTTAAAGTCGCTTTTACGGTGTTTTAGTAAAACCAATCGTAACTTTCGGAAAATAACCGAAGAAATCGCCGAGCGGTCCCGATTTACAATAGCACATGCGCAGTCTACACTTCCGGTCGCGCCAATTTTCAACGAAATGCAAAAAATGTGATGAAAAAGATGAAAAAATGACTTTCCTTCACTGGACTACTAAGCAGAGGTGAGACATTGATCTAATTAAACAATTGTAAGAAGCACCACATTTTAAATCAGGTTTTCTGAACGTAGTAAGTTTAGTACATTAACGGTTTAGAATGCAAAATTAACGTGTCAAATGTTTTCACGATCTTTTTCAGTTCCGAGATTTCACTTTAGTTTTTTCTTATCACAAACGTTTTCTGAAACCGTTGACTTTTCCATAAACATGTGTTTTCTACTGTATATTTAATTTATGCTTCAGTTAGAGTTGATACGGTTCTGACAAGTTCAAACGTAAGACATTTTTGTAATATTGTTTATTTTAGAGTGACCCTATTAACGGTAATATCCAGTTACCGGACATTACACATGGATACATTCCATACTATAGAAATAAAGGCACATAAAACGGTTTCAAGTGGCTACACAATATTTTTTGTTGTTGATTACATTGTTGTGTTAAAAAAATAAATTTAGGTCACCGGTAATAGAGATATCCAAGATAACTTGTACACTTGTACATGATGTATGGAATTGCCACTCATGTAAAGTATTTTATTTTCTGTAATAGTTTGAAACAGCCAGATGCAAGTGAACAAAAAAAGAATCGGAGATGCAGACGGATGTCAATAAGGAGGCCAGTGAAGAGCAACGCATGGATGACAGACAAAAGGTACTTAGATAACTATGTAACATTTTGACCATTTGTACCAGTTCTTGTATTAATGCATTTGCTACCTTTTAGCACTACCATGTTTATTATTAATTGTATGGCACAGCTGTTGGTACATGAAGATGTCATTTTTGGGAAATCATAAATTATGTTGTTTTGGTTTTGTTTGATTTTTTGTTACATGACCATATTGGCGACGTCCAGCTAATTATTGGTGGAGGAAAACCTCCCTACATGGAAGTTCTCACCCCGACTAGGACTCGAACCCACGCGGTGAGGGGCTGAGGAGCTTCAAGTCAGCGATTCTAACCGCTCAGCCATGGGCGCCCCTGTTTTGATTGCAATTATTATAATATTAAAATTAGTTGGTATATTTTAAATTTCAATTTCCTTTGTTCTCTGTATTCACTTACATTAATAAAAAAATAATCTTGCTGTAATAACCATACATTTTAAATTTACTGGCTTTTTATTTATCTGTGTGTTTATGGTTGGCCTGGTGTCAGGATAATATGACTGGATGTGGTATCATGTTATTTGTTCATGGCATGCTATACACAGTGAAGGCAGCACTATATCTGCTTCAAGTGAACACCGTCTCCAGATAACTGAAATACCAGTACTACTGTTGGTGGCTCAATAAACCTAATAAACAATCAAACCACCAACAATTTATTTGAAGACAGTGTTCAATTGAAGCCAATATAAAGCTGTTTTTACTGATTTTAGCATGCCATGAACACCTGGCATGATACACCCAGTCACATTATCCTGACACCTGACTGACTAGTCATAGAACTAGCTGTATATTTGCTTGAGTATTAGCAAGGGAGCAATAACACTACCATTTAACATGACTTTGGTATGTTGCAGCCCAGACTGAACCCAATGCCTCTAGTACCAGGAGCCGGCACTCTACGGATTGCACTACCAGGTCTGGTGTTTTACTTTTACCCCTTTGTGCATTTTAATGCTTATAAAATAACCAAGATAGTATTTTGTTAAGCTTTACTTTCTATTTAGTTCAGCATTTCTCAGCTCAGGCTTTAAACATATAAAATATAGGGGTGCTTTTGCCTATAGCTCCTGTTATTTGTTGCTGTTTTCAAATTGCTGTTTTAAAGAATAGGCAAGTTTGCATCATGACCAAAGCTGTTAAAGTTTGTGTCAGCATCTAATAAGGTTTTTTGTTTGTTTCCTTGTTTTTTGTAAAATTTCCAATCTATTTCTTTCAATCTGTGAACACTTACTCTGCATCTAAATTTGACTGAAAAATCATTAGGTGCCTGTGTGGTACAAATAACACAAGACCCTTACATACTAAATAAATCTTTCATTGCTAAATAAAAAATTAGGTAAGGAAAAAAAAAATTAAATAATGCAGAATGTTGGATTTTTTTTCTTTTTCAGACGTAATTGGAGAAAAAATACATTTGCTGTGCAGGTAAGAGGAAGGATGCAAGATTCCCTCAAGCTGAACTAGAGTTGTCATCTGAGAAATCAACAAGAACTGACTATGAACTGTTTTTGAACACAATACCTGTGGTACTATTTCTTGAGTGCATTGTATGTATTTTATTCTTAATGATAAATAAATTGATACTTAAGTTTGATTTAATCATTTAAAATCCTATTCGCTAGACCCCCGAAAATGGCTTGTCATGCTTTCTCATTAATAATAAGTGCTTAGCGAGCTATGGGTTAAGAATATAAATTAATTGATAAGCATCTTTTAGTTGTTTCCTTTAATAAATGACCACTTCTTCTTTGTGTTTTTTGTCATTGTCTTTAATTAAAGTGGAATATATTTAGTAACTTTCTGTTGTGTGTTTTCCCTGTAAATTTTTTGTTGCATCGGATTTTTAAGTGAAAACCACAAATGTTATCTAGTGATTTTATTTATGTCAATCTAGCCACAACCTTAGCCACTCAACGGATTTGATCAAGCAAAGAAAAAAACAACCCACAAGCTTGGGATGATAGCACAAGCTTGCAAGCGTGCCAAACCGCACGCATGGGATAAGTGAGCAAGCGAGTCAAACCGCTCACTTGGCATGATTGCGCAAGCTTGCAAGCGAGCAATCAAGCTCGTAAAGGTTCCTATCGCAACCTTGCAAGCGTGCAAGCGAGCTTCTAAGCGAGCCAAATCGCTCGCTTGGCATGATTGCGCAAGCTTGCAAGCGAGCAATTAAGATCGTAATGGTTCCTATCGCAACCTTGCAAGCTTGCCAAGCGTGCAAGCGAGCTTTTAAGCGAGCCAAACCGCTCGCTTGCTTCTAAGCGAGCCAAACCGCTCGCTTGGCATGATTGCGCAAGCTTGCAAGCGAGCAGTCAAGCGAGCAATCAAGATCGTAATGGTTCCTATCGCAACCTTGCAAGCTTAATTTTAAGATTGCGGCTTTCTTATCGCAATCTTACCGCAAGCTTAAATAAGATTGCAACACGCTTGGTTGCAATCTTACCGCAATCTTGTCGCAAACTTGCCGCAAGCTTATTTAAGCTTGCGGTTTTGGTGTGGGAATGGACAAAGTGGCTGTTGGAGTACCTGTGAGACACCATGTTATAGTTGATTAACACTTGCACTGCTGGAACTGTTTATATCTCTTACTGCACCTTATACAGCTGATTAACACTTACTCTGCTAGACCTGTTTATATCTCTTACTGCACCTTATACAGCTGATTAACATTTACACTGCTAGAACTGTTTATATCTCTTACTGCAACTTATATAATTGATTAACACTTGCACTGCTAGAACTGTTTATATCTCTTACTGCACCTTATACAGCTGATTAACACTTGCACTGCTAGAACTGTTTATATCTCTTACTGCAACTTATACAGCTGATTAACACTTGCACTGCTAGAACTGTTTATATCTCTTATTGCACCTTATACAGCTGATTAACACTTACACTACTAGAACTGTTTATATCTCTTACTGCAACTTATACAGCTGATTAACACTTGCACTGCTAGAACTGTTTATATCTCTTACTGCACCTTATACAGCTGATTAACACTTACACTGCTGGAACTGTTTATATCTCTTACTGCACCTTATACAGCTGATTAACACTTACACTACTAGAACTGTTTATATCTCTTACTGCAACTTATACAGCTGATTAACACTTACACTACTAGAACTGTTTATATCTCTTACTGCAACTTATACAGCTGATTAACACTTGCACTGCTGGAACTGTTTATATCTCTTATTGCACCTTATACAGCTGATTAACACTTGCACTGCTAGAACTGTTTATATCTCTTACTGCACCTTATACAGCTGATTAACACTTGCACTGCTAGACCTGTTTATATCTCTTACTGCACCTTATACAGCTGATTAACACTTGCACTGCTAGAACTGTTTATATCTCTTACTGCACCTTATACAGCTGATTAACACTTGCACTGCTAGACCTGTTTATATCTCTTACTGCACCTTATACAGCTGATTAACACTTACACTGCTAGAATCGTTTATATCTCTTACTGCACCTTATACAGTTGATTAACACTTGCACTGCTAGAACTGTTTATATCTCTTACTGCACCTTATACAGCTGATTAACACTTGCACTGCTAGAACTGTTTATATCTCTTAACTGCACCTTATACAGTTGATTAACACTTGCACTGCTAGAACTGTTTATATCTCTTACTGCACCTTATACAGTTGATTAACACTTGCACTGCTAGAACTGTTTATATCTCTTAACTGCACCTTATACAGTTGATTAACACTTGCACTGCTAGAACTGTTTATATCTCTTACTGCACCTTATACAGTTGATTAACACTTGCACTGCTAGAACTGTTTATATCTCTTAACTGCACCTTATACAGTTGATTAACACTTGCACTGCTAGAACTGTTTATATCTCTTACTGCACCTTATACAGCTGATTAACACTTACACTACTAGAACTGTTTATATCTCTTACTGCACCTTATACAGCTGATTAACACTTACACTGCTGGAACTGTTTATATCTCTTACTGCACCTTATACAGCTGATTAACACTTACACTACTAGAACTGTTTATATCTCTTACTGCAACTTATACAGCTGATTAACACTTGCACTGCTAGAACTGTTTATATCTCTTACTGCACCTTATACAGCTGATTAACACTTGCACTGCTGGAACTGTTTATATCTCTTACTGCACCTTATACAGCTGATTAACACTTGCACTGCTAGAACTGTTTATATCTCTTACTGCACCTTATACAGCTGATTAACACTTGCACTGCTAGACCTGTTTATATCTCTTACTGCACCTTATACAGCTGATTAACACTTACACTGCTAGAATCGTTTATATCTCTTACTGCACCTTATACAGTTGATTAACACTTGCACTGCTAGAACTGTTTATATCTCTTACTGCACCTTATACAGCTGATTAACACTTGCACTGCTAGAACTGTTTATATCTCTTAACTGCACCTTATACAGTTGATTAACACTTGCACTGCTAGAACTGTTTATATCTCTTACTGCACCTTATACAGTTGATTAACACTTGCACTGCTAGAACTGTTTATATCTCTTAACTGCACCTTATACAGTTGATTAACACTTGCACTGCTAGAACTGTTTATATCTCTTACTGCACCTTATACAGTTGATTAACACTTGCACTGCTAGAACTGTTTATATCTCTTAACTGCACCTTATACAGTTGATTAACACTTGCACTGCTAGAACTGTTTATATCTCTTACTGCACCTTATACAGCTGATTAACACTTACACTGCTAGAACTGTTTATATCTCTTACTGCACCTTATACAGCTGATTTACACTTACACTGCTAGAACTGTTTATATCTCTTACTGCAACTTATATAACTGATTAACACTTACACTGCTAGAACTGTTTATATCTCTTATTGCACCTTATACAGCTGATTAACACTTGCACTGCTGGAACTGTTTATATCTCTTACTGCACCTTATACAGTTGATTAACACTTGCACTGCTAGCACTGTTTATATCTCTTACTGCAACTTATATAACTGATTAACACTTACACTGCTAGAACTGTTTATATCTCTTATTGCACCTTATACAGCTGATTAACACTTGCACTGCTAGAACTGTTTATATCTCTTATTGCACCTTATACAGCTGATTTACACTTACACTGCTAGAACTGTTTATATCTCTTACTGCAACTTATATAACTGATTAACACTTGCACTGCTAGAACTGTTTATATCTCTTACTGCACCTTATACAGCTGATTTACACTTACACTGCTAGAACTGTTTATATCTCTTACTGCAACTTATATAACTGATTAACACTTACACTGCTAGAACTGTTTATATCTCTTACTGCACCTTATACAGCTGATTAACACTTGCACTGCTAGAACTGTTTATATCTCTTAACTGCACCTTATACAGTTGATTAACACTTGCACTGCTAGAACTGTTTATATCTCTTACTGCACCTTATACAGCTGATTAACACTTGCACTGCTAGAACTGTTTATATCTCTTACTGCACCTTATACAGTTGATTAACACTTGCACTGCTAGAACTGTTTATATCTCTTACTGCACCTTATACAGTTGATTAACACTTACACTGCTGGAACTGTTTATATCTCTTACTGCACCTTATACAGCTGATTAACACTTACACTGCTAGAACTGTTTATATCTCTTATTGCACCTTATATAGCTGATTAACACTTACACTGCTAGAACTGTTTATATCTCTTACTGCACCTTATACAGTTGATTAACACTTACACTGCTAGAACTGTTTATATCTCTTACTGCACCTTATACAGCTGATTAACACTTGCACTGCTAGAACTGTTTATATCTCTTACTGCACCTTATACAGCTGATTTACACTTACACTGCTAGAACTGTTTATATCTCTTACTGCAACTTATATAACTGATTAACACTTACACTGCTAGAACTGTTTATATCTCTTACTGCACCTTATACAGCTGATTAACACTTGCACTGCTAGAACTGTTTATATCTCTTACTGCACCTTATACAGCTGATTAACATTTACACTGCTAGAACTGTTTATATCTCTTACTGCACCTTATACAGCTGATTAACATTTACACTGCTAGAACTGTTTATATCTCTTACTGCACCTTATACAGCTGATTAACACTTGCACTGCTGGAACTGTTTATATCTCTTACTGCACCTTATACAGTTGATTAACACTTGCACTGCTGGAACTGTTTATATCTCTTATTGCACCTTATACAGCTGATTAACACTTGCACTGCTAGAACTGTTTATATCTCTTATTGCACCTTATACAGCTGATTAACACTTACACTGCTAGAACTGTTTATATCTCTTACTGCACCTTATACAGTTGATTAACACTTGCACTGCTAGAACTGTTTATATCTCTTACTGCAACTTATATAACTGATTAACACTTGCACTGCTAGAACTGTTTATATCTCTTACTGCACTTTATACAGTTGATTAACACTTACACTGCTAGAACTGTTTATATCTCTTACTGCACCTTATACAGTTGATTAACACTTGCACTGCTGGAACTGTTTATATCTCTTACTGCACCTTATACAGCTGATTAACATTTACACTGCTAGAACTGTTTATATCTCTTAACTGCACTTTATACAGTTGATTAACACTTACACTGCTAGAACTGTTTATATCTCTTACTGCACCTTATACAGTTGATTAACACTTGCACTGCTGGAACTGTTTATATCTCTTACTGCACCTTATACAGCTGATTAACACTTGCACTGCTGGAACTGTTTATATCTCTTACTGCACCTTATACAGCTGATTAACACTTGCACTGCTAGAACTGTTTATATCTCTTACTGCACCTTATACAGTTGATTAACACTTGCACTGCTAGAACTGTTTATATCTCTTACTGCACCTTATACAGTTGATTAACACTTGCACTGCTGGAACTGTTTATATCTCTTACTGCACCTTATACAGCTGATTAACACTTGCACTGCTGGAACTGTTTATATCTCTTATTGCACCTTATACAGTTGATTAACACTTGCACTGCTAGAACTGTTTATATCTCTTACTGCACCTTATACAGCTGATTAACACGTACACTGCTAGAACTGTTTATATCTCTTACTGCACCTTATACAGCTGATTAACACGTACACTGCTAGAACTGTTTATATCTCTTACTGCAACTTATATAACTGATTAACACTTGCACTGCTAGAACTGTTTATATCTCTTACTGCACCTTATACAGCTGATTAACACTTGCACTGCTAGAACTGTTTATATCTCTTACTGCAACTTATACAGCTGATTAACACGTACACTGCTAGAACTGTTTATATCTCTTACTGCACCTTATACAGCTGATTAACACTTACACAACTAAAACTGTTTATATCTCTTACTGCACCTTATACAGCTGATTAACACGTACACTGCTAGAACTGTTTATATCTCTTACTGCAACTTATATAACTGATTAACACTTGCACTGCTAAAACTGTTTATATCTCTTACTGCACCTTATACAGCTGATTAACACTTGCACTGCTAGAACTGTTTATATCTCTTACTGCAACTTATACAGCTGATTAACACGTACACTGCTAGAACTGTTTATATCTCTTACTGCACCTTATACAGCTGATTAACACTTGCACTGCTGGAACTGTTTATATCTCTTACTGCACCTTATACAGCTGATTAACACTTACACTGCTAGAACTGTTTATATCTCTTATTGCACCTTATACAGCTGATTAACACTTGCACTGCTGGAACTGTTTATATCTCTTACTGCACCTTATACAGCTGATTAACACGTACACTGCTAGAACTGTTTATATCTCTTACTGCACCTTATACAGCTGATTAACACTTACACTGCTAGAACTGTTTATATCTCTTACTGCACCTTATACAGCTGATTAACACTTACACTGCTAGAACTGTTTATATCTCTTACTGCACCTTATACAGCTGATTAACACTTACACTGCTAGAACTGTTTATATCTCTTACTGCACCTTATACAGTTGATTAACACTTGCACTGCTAGAACTGTTTATATCTCTTACTGCACCTTATACAGCTGATTAACACTTACACTGCTAGAACTGTTTATATCTCTTACTGCACCTTATACAGCTGATTAACACTTGCACTGCTAGAACTGTTTATATCTCTTACTGCACCTTATACAGTTGATTAACACTTGCACTGCTGGAACTGTTTATATCTCTTACTGCAACTTATATAGATATTACTTCTAGGTGTCAACATTTATATTTTGACACATTTCTAACAAGATTGGCAGCAAAAAATGTAGTCTCATCAGACAGCTTCCAGATGTCTGATTTTAAAATAGCGTAGATCTTGGTCAGCCTGAGCTTTGACTTTCTGATGTTTACTTTCAAGCAAAATGTCTTAATCTTTACATAGTGTTGGTAAAATTAAGTAGGATCCTGTAACATTTTTATACATCACAGCCAAAAAATCGTGTTAGTATATAATGGCAAGAAGAGGAAAAACTCTTGATAAATGTCTGGGTAGAATCAAAAGTACACAGCATGTCTGCTAGAAGACCTCACTACCAAAAAGAGTTTTTGCCCAGACTGGAACTCGAACCCATCCTGTAATGTCAGAGCAGTTAAAAGTCAAGTGTATTTACCTGATATGTCAAGGGCACCTGACTGTAGAGTATGGATTACAAGATCTTGATCTGAACAATTATATGGTGGTTAGTTAATGTGATCTTCTCAGCTGGTGGTGAGAGTGTGAACATGGGGTTAAAGTTTAAACAGATAACCAGGTGAGCTCTTTTGTCTAACATGGTGGTATTGTTTTAAATAAACACATGACAAATAGTTTAAGCATTGCGCAGTTTGAAAATACCTTAAATGAGAAATATTTGTATTAAAAAACTCAGAGAAAGAATAAATATATATTTTGATAGGCGTGGTAAATGACAGCATTAATATTTGCATTTTATATAAAAAAAAAAGATTTGTAGAATTTAAATTATAACATTTGGGATACTGATAAAGGTGATGGTGACTCAAAATTTTTAGAATCTTTTTTAAATGATGTTGAATTGGTTAATGATAATTAATGTTGTAGTAAGGAAAACTAAAAACTCACTAAAAATAAGTTTTATCACGAGCAAGATATCAGATTTCTGAAATATCATTTTTAGTGTTTCTTTTATTCCTTCTGCCTTTATTATTATCATCACTGAAGGGAAGCTGTTGAGAACCAGCCAACAATAAACACTAAACATCTTCCATCTCATGACAGCTGATCTTAGGGAAGCTCCCTACACCCCAGGATATAATATTCAAGTTAAAAACACACAATCTTTTGTGCTCTTTTGGTAAATATTTTTTTTTTATTTTCTTTAATACACATTTTTTTCATAGTACATTTCTCGTTTCATAAGACCATTTTGGTTCACCCTTGATACAGATAAAGTGCTGTCTCTACTCAAAAAGCACACTGCCAACACCTTGTGTGACAAGACACATAATAATATAACATTATTATTTACTGTAGTTCAGGGCCATAGCCTGAAGTATCACAATACACATAGTAGATGTTTATGTGTACATAATTAATGAACTAGCTTCACTTGGAAATCTACAGGAATACTCTGACATCAGGCTAACCAGCCATGTTATATCCCTTGAATGGCGGGTCAAACTTGGTATATGAGATTGAACACTACCATACATTTTTTTATTAACTTGATGCTTCGGTTTCTAGGTTTGGGATTATACCCGGTGCCTCCAATTATTGGGGGCGATACTTTACCAACTGCCCTACCTGAGCTGGTACAGGATTTGATGTTCCCAGGGTAATGGAATGTAAATTGCACTGAAAGGTGAAGTACAGTGTACAAGATAAGATCAGATGGTGGAAGAAACAGACATAGGAGTCATGCTGTGTTATACCGGTATGGAAAATGAAGTACACCTTCATATAAATGCTTTGACAATACAAAATCGCAGGTTATGTTATTTAACGAGTTTCTTCAGCAATTTCACAGGAAGAATTGATCATTTACAAGGCCTTGTTTAGACTTGATTAGAGTCTTAGTTTAGAGAATAGTAGGAGTTGCTGACTCACAAGCCTCTCACAGGCAAACTTGATGGAGGACTTTCCTGTGGGGTGGTCTTCCAGCTAACCTGCATTGTGCTGGAGTTTCTTCCCAGACATTTGTCTGGTATCTTTCAGATTTAATTTCCCCACCAATAGGTCATTGATGGCAATATGGTCATATATGATCAATGCAATCTATCTTAATGTGGATTTGGTCTGCAAATGGCTATTTGTGCTAATTGTCAGCCAGTCAACATTTTGTCAAAAGACTTCTAACATCATTTTGCTCTGCATATAATGCTGCCTTCACTGTAGCATTTTGCCAGCTGGCCTGGCCACCCTCACTTCAGGTTAACTAGTACTACCATTATTGTGTTAGCTGGTCCTGATCAGTAACAGGAATGAGAAACATGATAATGCAGGGTAACATGAAAATTAAATCCATTGGTCTGGATTTGTTGTCAAAAACAAGACAAAAAGCCTATATGCCTTTTAAGCAGAAATGTGCTAGTGGAATTGTTGATAATTAACTGCAATTCAATTATCTATATTGCATCAGAAATCATGCCAAATGCATTGTTATTTTGCTGGCACTTAAGCACAACCAAAATGGATTTCAGATATTTTAACATACTTTGCTTTCTTTATGCAAATAAAATAGAATCAATAAATGAAACAATTTACGCCCAAGGTTCTGGCACCAGGAAATAAATGTACAGACATAAAATATAAACATGGTGTGGAAATAATGATTTCTTATATATTTCATAAAACATATATTTATTTCATAAAAGTCACAATATGAAATTTTCAAAATAAATGCTTGTCTTACAGTTATTTATCAATTAGATATATACATGTTTAAATCCCCACCTTAGCAATATTTGTTTTACACTAAAGGTGAATAAGAAAGTGTTTTTAATAAAAAAAACAGTCAGAAATGGTATAAAAATGGGGACACTCAACATTCATTGGTGGAGGAAAACCCAAACACAACTGTCTGGCTACAACCACAGCATACTAAGGTCAGACATCTCCTTGGTGAAAGTTTTGCTAGCATTTTTGCCGATACTGTGCAGCGACATTTCTATCATTATAGCACAGGGGCACTTATAAGGTGCCCAGGGACTGAACCCGGCCGGTCCATTATACTGACACCGATGAGTCAGGCATACTGCTATCCCCTTAGCCCCGAGCATTAGGAGGAAAGCCACTACTACCAACTTTAAGTCTTTGGTTTGACTCGGTCGTCATTTCAGCTTATTTTGGTGGTGTTGTGTTTTATTTTTTGGTGTGTTTTTTGTAAGCTTTTTATGCTAAAACAATGATTCACAGATTTTCCCTCATACCTTCTGACCTAGACCAGGCAAAGCCACAGAAAGTAAGGACATTAAATGAATAAAAGGACTAGTAAAATAAAATCAATGCCACAGAAAGTAAGGACATTAAATGAATAAAAGGACTAGTAAAATAAAATCAAAGCCACAGAAAGTAAGGACATTAAATGAGGAAAAGAACTGGTAAAATAAAATGACAGATATTATTTCCATGAAAGTAAGTATGCTTTCCATTTTCTTCATATAAAGGAATGATTACAAGGAAGCCAATAACCAATCAATTAGAGTGTCTAAATTGAGGGAAGTCAATAACCAATCAATTAGTGTGTAAATTATGGGAAACCAATAACCAAACAATTAGAGCGTCTTAATTAAGGGAAGCCAATCACCTATCAATTAGAGTGTCTAAAATAAGGGGAGCCTATAACACATCATTAAAGTGTTTAAAATAAGGGAAGCCAATAACCAATCTGATAGTGTCTAAAATATGGGAAGCCAATAAGCAATCAAATAGAGTGTCTAAAACAAGGGAAGCCAAAAACCAATGAATCAGAGTGTCTTAAATAATGGAAGGCAATAACCAATCAATTAGAGTTTCTAATAAAGAATTATCAACCAATTGTAGCTTAGGTTTGAATCCTGGTGAGAGGGTTTTACCAAGGCAAGGTAGTCAGTACAAAAGTTCCAAATTGTTTTCCTGAAAAGTGGAGCTGAAAACAAAGAAAAATTAAAAATCTTGTCTATAAGAAAGTATCTTTACATTTTTGCCTACACTCTAAAATTGAGGAATCTCTCCTTTAGCAAAGACTATCTTAACATCAATCTCCTGGATTCATGACAGGATCCCACCTCTCCCACCAGCATCACCCAAATCCCCTAAAAAGGTGGACAGACTCCACCTTTAACACACAAAAAATCTTCAAATAAACAGTGTAGTCTCACAAGATGAAATTCTGTCAACTCCATATACCCCAAGCCCTGCACCCCATACCAGCACCCAACCTCCCAAATGTGACAAACACAATACATGTAGTTTATTCCCTCAAATTTCTAATGGTATGAATCCACCCCACCCCCAAACAGCACCCCAATCCTGTAATAACCCCTAACAACCTCCTTTCCACCAAAATGGAGACAGCTGTAGATCCAACCTTTTACAAACCATTTTCTACATATAATTTATTTATTTCATATTGTTATGTCCTTTGAAGTTTTATAACAGGATTGAATCCCCATCACTGCTATCCTCATTCCAAACAAGGCAACAAATCCTCCCTTTAACAAACCATTATCTACTACATAGTTAGTCTCTATACTGAACTGATACATAATAGCTGACTCAAGGCAGGTAGTCAGTCCTTGTATTCAATGACTTACTCTGTAACCTGCTTAGACAGAATTAATTGAACCTTCGCAAAAAAGCAAAATAAAGAGTAGATCCAGATCAGGTTAGGTAATGTATGCTCTAACTTCAGTTGAGCAGAATCTAGACTTATTACTAGTCAATAGAAATTTGTTTATGTTTTGCATGAAGTTGTTAGCAAAGATATAAGAGTAAGTAACGATATGGGTTGTTAACTGATGAAGCAGGTTCAGGTCTAAATAAGGAAAATATGAGCAGTCATGTGGACTGGCCACAGACTTAATCATGACCATTTACAGGTCACTCTCAGTACAGTTTACACTTGGCTGGACTTCAACCATTTACTCAGGTATATTAACCGGCTATCAACTGACACGGGCAGTGAGAAAAATCCTGGTATGATAATTAAGTTATCGTAAATCTTTCCCCTGCAGTAGGGAGTACAATAGCTTCCAATATTTACTGGACACAGAAGAGTGATACAGCAGACAGGTATTCTTTTAAAATTCTGATAGTGTAGTCTCAGATCAGTTTTCCGAGGTTAGCACCAGACATCTTAACATGGGAAGATAAACCAATAAAGGTAATAAAACTAATACATCCAAAAGTTCTGAATAAATCATTTATTTTGAGCACTTCCTAAACTCACTTATTGAGACAATTTAAAGCATCAGAAATATATGATGGTGCAAATATAGAATATGAGCATTGTGGCAAAAGAATCACCAGCAGTTTTGTATTTCCCTTGTAACCATTTCAAGTTATAATTAAGATTTTGCATCAGTTATCAATCTAAGTAACATAAATAGCTATCATAGCCAATGACTGGATTAAGACATGCTTTATAAAGGAAAGAGCAGCATATAAAAGTTTTCGTTATACTTATGGCATCAATTGGACTTTTAACTAGTTGATTAGGAGCCTATGGCTTTAAGCAGATTTCATAGGGCCTATAAGTAGCACAGGGCTTCATCTCAAGGGTTTGACTTCCAGTCTGTTTAAACATATAATAATAATAAAAATAGGAGGGAGAAAACTCCAGTCTGTTAAGTGAAATTGTTTTCCAGCTGTTCTCCAGATGTGTTGGTGGTTCTACCATGACATTTGCATGGGTATTCCTCCTCCTTCGAAAGCTTTAAAATTGCCAACTATAAGTTTGTTTTCATTTTTAAACAATTCCCAAAATTTAAAAACTAGCAGCATTGGGGGTTGGATTGATGCTTCAAGTATGCATGGAGAGTGTGACCACTAGACCATCTGGACAGATACTACATTGATTATGTTTATAATGCTTTTGGTAAACTTCTACACAATTGTATGAAAGAAGTGTACAGAACTTACTTCTTCAAACCTATGACAGTGCTTTTGCAGTAGCATTCATCAAGAAGAAGATATCAAAACTGCATCAAGACCAATGTTTAGGAAGTTGAAGAGTGCACTAGGTATGAAGTTCAATGGAACTTAATGCAGCAATTACAGTATAACAAGGTTTTTCTTCCATTTTCTTTTAGTGGGCATATGAACCAATTGGCATACAGGACCTTCAAGTTGCCAGGAATGATAATCTTTTTGGTACAAACTATATTACTATAATGCAACTTATAAATATTAAATAATATAGACTAATAAAACATGTCGGCTGTGTCATACACTTCCATTAGGCCACGAACCGTAATTCAAAGTGAATGCTTGTATGAAAGCAAACAGTGTCTAGCCTTTTAAATAATTCAGTCAGCCACAGATTGTATAACAAACACCTACCAAGTATTATGACACAGTAATTACAAGAGCCCAGACTACTGTTGTTTTAAATCAATATTACATAATGAGGCAGTAGAAGTAACCCTTGAATAGGTGAAGTATCCCTTGGATGATAAAAGTAGCCATTGAACTAAAGAAGTAATTCTTGAATTGTAAAAGTAACACTTGAACAGATAAAGTAACCCTTAAATTGTTAAAGTAACCCTTAAACTGTAAAAGTAAGCCTTGTATGGTTGAAGTAACCTTTGACTGGTAAAAGTAGCCCTTGAATGATAAAATATTATACAAGTAATCCTAGAAGGATAAAAGTAACCTTTAAATGGTAAAAGTAACCATTGAACAGCAGAAGTAACCCTTGAACAATGGAAGTAATCCTTGAACTGCAGATATAACTTTTGAACAGTGGTAATCCACCAACAATCTTAAAGCCACATAGTCACTCAAAAGACCCAATGTATTTAATCTGATGACAGTGCTGCCTTTACAGGAATATATTGCCATGACCATATAAAATGAAATCTCCTGTACTGGTCAGTCCCATTACCCTGACACCATGCCAACCAGTCCTGAAGCTACGCATCCATATAAGCTCAAGTATACAAAAAGGGAGGCCGCATCTTAGGATAACTGGAAGATTGTAGGTGGGAGAAATGGCCTGACAGCAATTAACATATTTAAAGTTTTAGTATTTATCAGATGGGAAATAGTACCTAGGCATTTCATGCTACTTAAATACTGCATCACAATCATGCAGATATAACCTTCTGTTTTAGGCTACTATGGAAAATAAATAACTGCAAAAAATAACTGCAAGTAATATCATCACCTTGTCTTAAGACAGTCCATATCAACTGAAATCAGGAGAGATATACAAGTCAGTCAACATTTTCATAGCTATCTTTTTCCACTCAAATCAACACTCATTTGATCGAAAGAGATATTTATAATTGAGTTATTGACAACATAAATATCTATAAGAATTGTATGTCGGATGAATCAGACTGAGTTATCTGGCCAAATTATCTTGAATTATATAATGAACACCCCCTTAAGACAATCTTGAATTGAGTTATGGGCACTCTATCTCCATTGGTTCATATGTTCAAGACATTATTGGTTCCTCTTTAGCCATACATCAGGGCTAATATTGTGTAAGAAGCAGTAAATCAGTGCAATAAATCTTTCTGCTTTCTACTTCTTAACGAAAAAAAGTACCCGATAAATATAAACTCAAGAAAAAAGGTCAACTCATTATTAGGAATGTGTTCAATCCACATAAGTCGATATGCTAAGTGTTGCATATATGATTCTTGAATGACAAGTAACAAAAATATAGATTAATATACATGTAGTTTGTTATCTTAAAATTAAAAAAGGCACATAAATTGTAAGCCTGGTAAACATGTATTGATCATGCTTAGGCAAATAATGCAGATCAGATCCTGATACATAGACCTGTCTGATCAGGATTTACATCATTTGTCAATAATTCATATGTATATTAACCTTTACAGGTAATAAGTTTAATATATAAACAAAATGTTCAGAATTTCTTTGTTTTTTATTACATCGCATCAAAACAATTAAGGTCATATTGGTGACATCCAGCTAATTATTGAGGCCCCTGACTTATGCCTGTGGAGCTCCACCAATGCACCTCAGGTTAGCTAGGAAATCTCCCCATGAAAGTTCTCGCGCACCGACCAGGACCCAAACCCCTGTGATGAGGGGTTGAGAAGTTACAAGTCAGTGACCTTAACCACTTAGTCACGGGCACCTCTTGTTAAGAACTTTGCATAAGTGCTGAACAAACTGCAGAATGATAAGGGTTTAATGCTGCAATAAAATTATGACAGTCCAGACAAGCAGTTGCATCAGAAGTATCGGCAATATTGAACTGAGCCCTGCAGCAGGATTTGTCCCATTCACGCAGCACTGATCACTGAAGGACAACTTGTCCAGAACTAGAACTTAAGGAACATGTTCCAGTCTTGTATAAGCTGAGTAAATAGAGCATGCCTCAGTGGAATTGGAGAAATCAAGTACAGCTTAATAGAATTTGCATTTTCTAGTTATAGCCCTAGAGTGTGTACAAAATTTTTATATGTTGCATGGAACACAGAACAATATACAAACAGAGAAAGGAAAAAAACAGGCATGCACTAGCTCTATATAACCAGGTTGCTGTTCCCAATTATTTCTAAAGCTTTGAAAAATAGTGTAGGTCCCTGGTGGGAGCTGTCTGATTAGGAGCTTCACTACTTGCTGCTCAGTCTCTGTTTATAAGTATACCAACCCAACATGTAACATATATAATATTAAAGCAAAAATCCTGTGAATTTAGCATGGGTTTTCTAACAAAATGTAGCAAGTTAAGGGTTTACACAAATCACTAAAGCTCATCTTGTCATTTATAGTTCAAAATAATATGATACATAGTAAAACAACATGCAATTAGTACAGCAGTCCAACATAAAGGCTAATATACAAATAAAGTAAAGTATCTTTTGGTTTTCCCAAATTCCGGAACAAGCTATCCTGAAAAGTTAAAGGCATGCCGTCCCTGTTATATAGACTGTATCCCACTTAGTTCACGTCCTAGCCTCATTTCAACTTTGTGCTTTTTACTATTTGTCAATGTGACTTAAAAATTGAATATTTAAAACATGATCCCTTAAAATAGTGATATAAAGTTGCATATAGAGAAGATGCTTCAGTAGATGCCTACTGCTAAGCACAATTAACTTAGCTAAAAGTGTAGATCCAGAATGTCAAGTTCCTGTTGGGAGTTATCTGACAATGATCCACACTATTTGCGGCTGAATCTCTAACACTATCATTGTATGTCTAGGCATCTTGCATGTAGATGTAAGCTGAGGACATATTAAAGATGTTGTTTACCTGTTTTGTTTCCATGTTTTGACAGATCCATGAAACATTAGACTGACAGGCTAATCATTGTTTTTATAAAATACTGAACAAACATGATTTTTAAGAAAGTCTTTATTTTTATTTTGAAATAAAACTATAAAAAATGGAACCATAAAGGGTTCAACTGAGTGCCTTGAGTATGAGGCTAGCACAAATAACCAGTAGACCATCCACACATTCTGTATTTCTTCACTTACTTTTACTTTTCAAAGAAAACCTGGACCATCTCTTTTTAAAGAACTGTCCAAACAGTTACTTTACCAACTTTACTAATTGTTACTAACACAGTAAATATTATGGTAAAAAAGATATTAAACATATGTGAAGACCATTGTGTAAGAAGTTAAAACATGCACCAGTTGTGCAGTTAAATTGAAACTTATACAGCTAGCATTGCCAATAACAGGGCTACATGGTTTTCTTTTAAGTTTCTCTTTTATTGGCATAAGAAAATGCTATTTATTGATGTCCTACAGAACTTATGCCCCAAAATGCCCCTAAGCAGGGGAATGTTTTATTCGGTGTATTTCAGGTTTTTTTCTGAAAAAGGGCCTTTGAGAAGGGAAATACTGGAGTATTTAGCAGCAATTTATTAAAAAGGGGGAAAAATTGCATGATTAACTTTTTTATTTGCTATAATACATCTAGTCCATTTATTACATGGCCATCTCCCTATTTGTCTTGTTCTTGAATTCCTCCACTAGATTATCATAATCCTTTTCAGTAAATTGAATTTTATCGAAGGGGAATTTTCAGTTTTAGGGGAAAATATGGCTTATTTTCCGAGTGGAAGAGGCCTTTAAATGGCCTCCTTCTATATAGGGTAAAAAAAACACAACATTATTTGATATTGGCAAACTTTTGTATAGAGCCTTTACAAAATAAAGTAACTGAGGTCAATTATTTTCAATTGCTGAATGTTCATGAATAATGAGTTAAAACATATTTTTGATGCTCAAGGCAAAACAACACTTCTTCAAACCATTGCTTGACAAGACAAATTGGTTAAATGGTGTTTCAATAAATGAGTCTAATTTGCTATCATCAGTTTATAAAAGACCCATCAAAAGAAATGCTTAATCAAACTTGACATTTCTATTAGTTTATGCCTCTTGAAAACATTCCATGGAAGATGAATGATTTTTGATGGCCTACAAAACATGCAGACATAGACATTACAGTGATATAAACTGTAACAGCAAATCTCTCTACCAAGTTCTTGTTGAGAAGAGAAAAAGAATGAGAAAAATGGTGTGAAGTAATTCAGATTGCAATTTGAGTGAACTGGAGATATCGATAAAAAAAATCCTTTTCAACAAATGTGAAATATCTTGAACCCTTTTAACAAATACTCCAGCTGAGGTTCGGTTATCCCTTATCATTCTGTCAGTATCAATAAGCAGCACAAGATATTAGATAATTGCTGATGACTGCATGTAAAGGTATATCGACATATATAATATTTTACACAGACTTAAAAGGCTAAGTTTCAAATAGTACAGTTGGTACTGGTTGATCTGGACCTACACTATTTGCCTAAGCCTGATCTATGTATGCTAAGCATAAGTAGACATTCGACATTTAATGGCAGATGATCAAGGGACAAGATAAGTTTGTCATTTGACTGCATTTTACAACACCTTGAAATCTTAGGTCATTATTATGCATCAAAGTACCTATTTACAGTGTGGACTACGAAACTGATTCAAATTCTTGGGATTCAGTTGCATATTCATGTAGATAAAAGGGTCTTGCTTCTCTGGTGTATGTTTATTGACTTTCTTTGGGGGGTTTATACATTGCACTGACACTATTCTGGTAATAATAGCTACATCCTGCAGTTTGGGGTTGTAACCTTTCTACAGGCATGTTCCAGGTCAGCTGAAAGACCTCTTTTTTGGAAAGTTCTTGCCTTGTCAGGGCAATGCACCCACAAGATATGGGCTGAGGTGTTACAAGTCAGTGACTCCCACCACTTGTCAATGAGCACTGTCTTTTTTATGTGATGTAGATTATGATTGTACAATGTCATGGAACAACCCTTCTATACGGAGAGTAAACAAGGGAGATATACCATGATTTATGCCTTCTAAATGTTACTGACTGGGTTTGAATCTGGGGCTTTCCCCAAGCTCCAACTATTGAAGAACCAGGGCTCTATACCAAGGCTTTTTTCTCTTCTTTAGTAGGAGCCATTTACAGGTGTCTTCCCCTCAGAAAATTTCTTGAAAATCATGCAGTTTTCCCCAAAAAGTAACTTTACATCAGGTTTTTTCATTCCCCTTGAAGGAAGAAATCATGATATTTTCACCTAAGTTACAGGGCATGGGCCCTTTTCGTCTGTCAGTGAAAAAATAGCCTTGTAAACATGTACATTGTATGTGCACTGCAGGAAAAAAACCTGCTCCTGTGATACATTTGCAAAACCAATTTTTTTAGAAGGGTAAGATAGTGGATTAAATCCAGAAAGTAGAACTTGTGTATTTCATTTCTGGGTAGAAGCACTGGCACACTTCAGATCAGTTGGAAGATCTAGCTACATTTTTAACAGATTGGTCTTATGCCACAATGCTAACAGATGTTCTAAAATGTTATAAGCAATCAGTATTAAATGAGGCTATCACACAGTGAAGGCAACACTGCATCATGATCCGTATCCAAGAGACAAATATTGCCATTGAAGATGATGAATACATGTACAACCAGACACAGCTTTGCCGGTGACTGTATTCTATATATCAACAAAGAGCCAGTACCCAGTAAAATTAAAGCCAGTTATGACATTCCATTGAAATGTGCATCTATCTTAGTACTTTCCAGTCCTGTAAAAATTCATTAAAATTTTACCAATGTTGCTAAGAAGAAGCACGGACAGACAGACAGACCACTAGATGTGGCACATTGATATAGCCCCCATATACTTTGTATATGTGGATACAAGAAAAGTCAACTTGAGAAACTTGTACAGCTAGTATGCTAACTACTTTGAGTTACATTATTTCAAATGGTTTTAAGGGTGGTATCCAACAATTTGGACCAAAGATTTTTTTCTCAAATTGCCAAAAGTCATTATAACCTTGAAAAGGTTCTGCAAAATCTGTCCATTGACAGTCCAGATCTATGTGAATAGTGCAGCATCAATCCCCACATGTCATTGCAAACTGGAATTTCTTATTTGAGTCATGCTGCAGAGATAGCTATTTATAAACTAAAAAAAACACGTGACCCATAACTTTATAATCATACAGGTAATCCTCTCTGACGTCAATGTCTATTTTTAGAAATCACAATCATGCATATTTATAGTATTAGAAAGAATGGGCATGCAGAGTGATTTAATCCACTATTGACAACTAGTTTTTGAGATTATGTTATATATCTCTAGCCGAGAAGTCCACTCGGATGTTGATATTTATTTTTGTCAGTGATCACTTTCATGCTTATTTTTAGATTTGAAAAGAATGAGCATCCAGAAAATTTTGGTGGGAGTGGGAGGTGAGTGGGGGTGGAAGGGATGGGCGTGGGGTATGAATCAAGATCCATGTAAGCTTACATAATATGCGTTTTCACAATTATACTCTTTTACCTGATTGGTGGGGGGATGTATTCCCCCATCCTCACCCCCTGGATCCATCCTTGTTTAGAGTAAATTCTTTTGCAATTTGTACTGTCTTATAATACTGATAAAGTTCAAAGTCGTCTATACTTAGACAAAACTAGGAGTCTAGAAATTATGCCTAAATTGCCTAAAACAGTGCAAAGATATTTTACATGCATGTGATACAATCTTTTAACTCTTTATTTTTTAACTTTTATTAAAGCGCATGCAAAAGTTTTGATAATAATCTAAATCATTAAAATAGTCTGCCAGAGAAGAGATAAGACCTTTAAGAGGTTTGATTTAGCTATAGATACATGCAAATGAATCCAATCATGTCGCCAAAGACTCAGGAGTAAAGGGTGCAGATTCTGATAAGCAGGCCAGGATTTTCTTCTGAAAATGGGGATTCAGCCTAAGACCTTTGAGAAGGGAAAGATTTTGCAGCATTTTATCAAAAAAAGTGGAAAAAACGTGACACTAGATTATCCAGTTTACTCAATGTTTGAAATTTATAGGCGGGGAATTTTCACTTTTAGGGGAAAATGTAGGCTTATTTTCCAAGGGGAGGGGACCTTTAAATAGCATCTTCTGTATAAGGTAAAAAAAAAAGCCATGCAGGCTGAACCTGGCATACACCATTTGCAATCAGGCTAAGAGATAACTTCAAAATGACATGTCAATTCCCTCGATTGTAAATCAAACAAATAACTTAATCAATGGAAAACAATTATAACTGAACTAGAAAACTAAATAAAAGCTCAGGGATGTTTGTGAAATCTCTCAGATAAACTGTCCCAGATTCAATTGAATTGCTAACAACCTATTATGTCATTCATTTCAAAGAGAGACAGTGGGGTATTAAAATGATTAAGTCAATACATTTTCATTTAATGGATGATTAATATTAGAAATTTCAAAACAGAAACAATTAAGAAGTTTACATGAATCCAGTATTAAGGCTTAAACTAATATTTATAATATATTCTAGTATTTTAAATATGCTTAAATAATATGTGATTAGTTTTAAAATCAATAGAAGATTCAAAGTTATTCAGTAAAATTTATTTCATCATCATCTTTATTGAATTTCGTCATCATCACCAGTCATCATCCTTTTGTAGAGCGTCGGCCCCAGGTACGATCCCAGGTTGCGACATACCAAAGTCATTAAAAATGGAAGTGGTATAGCTCCCTTTCCAACGCTCAAGCAAATAAAAGGGTAGTTTGATGACTGGTTGGCCTGGTGGCAGAATAATGTGACTGGGTGTGGTATTATGCCAGGTGTTCACGGCATGCTAAACATAGTGATGGCAGCGCTATATCTGCTTCAAGTGGGCACCATCTCCAGATAAATGAAATACTGTTGGTGGGAATATCTCAGAATCAGTATATTGTAGCAATATGCTATAAACCTATTGCTGCATACACTGTAATACCTTCCAACCTAGGAGAAGTTCTTATCTTAAGAAGATAGGAATATACAACTTTGACACTGGTACTGATAAATGTTGAGTACATTGCTTGAGTAACATTTGCTAACTTATAAATGTTGAGTATATTGCTTGAGTAACATTTGCTAACTTATAAATGTTGAGTACATTGCTTGAGTAACATTTGCTAACTTATAAATGTTGAGTACATTGCTTGAGCAACATTTGCTAACTTATAAATGTTGAGTACATTGCTTGAGTAACATTTGCTAACTTATAAATGTTGAGTATATTGCTTGAGTAATATTTGCTAACTTATAAATGTTGAGTACATTGCTTGAGTAACATTTGCTAACTTATAAATGTTGAGTACATTGCTTGAGTAACATTTGCTAACTTATAAATGTTGAGTACATTGCTTGAGTAACATTTGCTAACTTATAAATATTGAGTACATTGCTTTAGTAACATTTGCTAACTTATAAATGTTGAGTACATTGCTTGAGTAACATTTGCTAACTTATAAATGTTGAGTACATTGCTTGAGTAACAATTGCTAACTTATAAATGTTGAGTACATTGCTTGAGTAACATTTGCTAACTTATAAATGTTGAGTACATTGCTTGAGTAACAATTGCTAACTTATAAATGAAAATGAAATTGCAGGGAAGACTGGAGTATGCAGGTTAATGTTCATATTTAGATCGACTACAGTAATTCATACTTCAGTTACAGTTTGATGAAGAGGAATATGACCAAAAAGAAGGGTAGAGGAAAAAAAAAAGTGGCAGAGAGAAAAAGATAAAATTAAATAAGGGCAGATATATGTCTTTAGCAATAGAACTTGACATTTCAAGGTGACAAGATAAAAAGGAATGACAGAAGGTGTTAGAAGGAGAGAATAAAGGAATAGAACTTGTGGGCAGTAACATTATAAAAATTCAGAAGTGAGAGAACATACAAGTCTAGAGGAATAAAATTTACAGCAGAGTAATGAGAACGCAGATGTGTTTACAGGAAGAAGGAAATTAATACTATTCAGTATAGAATAAAATTCTGAAAAAAAAAAGAAATTCGAACTAATTAAGTAATACATGGTTTACAAATGCAAAATAATTAAGGGTCAAAAAGATGAAAAAATAATAATGAATAAATGAAGTAATTGTATTATAATAAAAGTGAAAGATGTGTTGGCTATTTGAGAAAAAATATGCTGTCTAAAAACTACAGAATAAATAAGAAAAAATAAAGGAGATAATTTGAACACTGAAAATATATCTGAAAAAATAAGAGGTAGACAGAAGAATAAACAATATATTTTAAAAGTTTTATAGTCACTGTTTGTTTAAATGACATAATAATGCAAGAATGGACCAGGAGAGGAGGAAAATATTACAATATCAGTGTGTGATGTTTATGCCTATTGATATTTTATATACATAAAAAGTGAATATAATTATTCAAATTACAATTGCACACATACAGATACACATTATATTGTCAACTGTTGCCACACCGGCCATATTTCTTTCAGGTTATTTATCAACTCAACACGTCAATTGCCTTTACATGATGTAACCTTCCAGCTTACAAACTTTCCCAGGTAAACATATCTTAAATAAAGGCAGAAAGAAGACAGATAGTAATAAACACATGAGCGGTTATATTATGCTTTCACTTTGAAGTACCGCCAGCGGCACTCGATCTATGGTTAGTTCACCAGAAGACGCTCCGTAATAAAATAATGACCAATTAACTTACCTATCACCGGGGTATCGGGGACAACAGCCGACGAACTCAGCTTCTGAAACTCCCTTTTTACATCTCCGCATGTATTATCCAATGCCGATAAACTTTGAACCACGGAAAAGAACACCAACAAAGTAACAAAACACATTTTGAGAGACATGGTGACTGACGGTTTGTGACGCATAGATTCTAAACCTTTAAAATTCAGACACACGTGCGAGAGAGGGAAAAAACTAGACGTATTTATACACAACTCTACACAGAAACTAAATTTAAACTTCCACGTTTAATTGTAACAAGGAATAAATCCAAAATTATTTAGAAAACAACATCCAGACGGCTGTATTGCGAAGCACACTGGGAATGGGATTCAACGAAAGCGAATTACTAGGTAGACTAGGTCATACTTTCAACGAGATAGCAGTAATACCGGTCCGTCTCTAACCGTCACAATATCTATACTGCTCGCGCGCTATTTTAGAGACGTGAGTAGCAAAACGAGGGTCGGTCAATAAATCTCGGTTGCTCAGTCTTGGCGCTACTTTTATACGGTGGTAAAAGTGTGAAAAGAATGCGAACTAAGCATATAGCGGATGTTGTGGAAATGTAGAATAGTAATGGAGTATTTTATAATGATTTACTTTGTGACATTTTAACTTGAAGAAATAGAAGATGAAATAAAAATACTTTAAATAAAAGTATTTAAATAATATATTCTAACTCATTTTTGTAAGACAGTATGTTGCTATTTTTTCCAGGTGGGTCCACACACAGTTTAAATTGCTTTATATTAAGAGGAGGCGGTGGATAAAGAATTGGAGATGGTGTGGATGAGGAAGCGGAAG
Source organism: Sinonovacula constricta (assembly GCA_007844125.1). NCBI lineage: Eukaryota > Metazoa > Mollusca > Bivalvia > Cardiida > Solecurtidae > Sinonovacula > Sinonovacula constricta. The sequence continues at coordinate 55,892,245 of CM017563.1, read as the reverse complement.
AAATGCGAAAGAGGAGTGGATAGATGATGGGCGGAGGAAGAAGCGGTGGGTGGTGCGGACGAGGAAGCAGAAGAAAGGCGAAAGAAGAGTGGATAGAGGATGGGTGGAGGAAGAAGCGGTGGATGGTGCTGAGGGGGGATGGAAGAAAGGCGGAAGAGAAGTGGAAAAAAGGAGAGGCGGAGGAAGAAGCGGTGGGTGGTGCGGAGGAGGAAGTGGGAGAAAGGCGGAAGAAGAGTGGTGTGGAGGGGCGGATGAAGAAGCGGTGGGTGGTGCGGAGGAGGGATGGAAGTGGGCGGAGAAGGAGACAGGGGAAGGGGCGGATGAGGGGCTGAGGAGGGACAGAGGACGAAGCGGAGGAGGGGCAGAGGAGGAAGCTGATGAGGAAAAGGAGAAGTTGATGGTTGTGGAGGGGTGGAGGATGAGGCGGAGCAGGGGTGGACAAGGAGGCGGAGGAGTGCGCGGAGGAGGTGGGATTGAAGGAGATGTTACTACCAAAGTGTCCGACTCCTTCCAATGCACGTACTGGGTAGACGCCGAGCAAGCCACTGTATAATAGTATTTTTCTGCATTGAGTCAGGCAACGTGAACTTTATGGACTGACACTCGTGCCCGAAGACTTTGCAGATAGAAACAAAACAATAGATTTCACAGACAACGGTCGTGGTAATTAAATAACCCAAGTGTCCATTACTAGTCGCGTTTGAACAACATTACCATGGATTGCACCCTACCGTCGCTTTCCGACAGAAACAACTCGGCAAATTACGTTATTATTACCGAAAAGGACGATTGGTTCATGAATACTCAGTTTCTTTTTTATGCGTTGATGCTTTAAAAAATAAAAATAAATAAACAAACTTGTTTTCCCTATTTCGCGATACTAACTTGAAGAAATTGGTTGGAACCCCGGTGCACCCTTTCAGTTGTATAGAGAATGTTAAAATATGTTTTGTATCCTGATAACAAATCACATTTCTTGATACATTCGGCTTGCCGTATTATAAAAAAAATGGATTTTTAGTGGGGGGGGGGGGGGATCAAAACGTGTGGCTCAACCATTTTCTCAAAATGCATGTCACTTATCGTAAGTTGGTAACTTGATCTGAAATTACTTACATAAGATACAAATGCATACCTACCAGTCTTTAAGAACTACATAGGGTTGCCATTTCTGAAAGTTTTGATGAACAGTAAGCAAGCCTATGCATAGAAATCCTACTGTAGCAGAAATGATTCATCTCTAATACAATCCATGTTAACGAGGAAAAAAACAAACAATTAATCAGTTACTCGTGAATGAAAAGAGATGTCAGTCCTGGGGTAGTTTGGTGTGACAATAGCGGAGCATTTGTGGCAACAGCAATCAAAGGACAGTTACAACAAAGAAAGATCACACCAATCTCATCATTGTGTATTGTCCGACCATTTGTGCACATTGCGGGCAATAAAGAAATTATCGGATAGTTTTCTTTTGAAAGTTAGAAACAATAGATAATGTCAGTCTTATGAGATTTTAATCATAGTTTAAACAGCGTTTATTGTATATCAAAACAGCACAAGTTTCAAGGCCAGTAACTATGCAAACAGAAAACGAGCTATGAAACACTTTAGTTAAAACTTAGAACTTCTCAAAAGATATTTACTAGTCTGTTATACGGACACGACCTTTAAAAGTTCTGAATTGATACTCTGAAACAGTCATAATGTGTTGGACCTAAAAAAAAGCAACGTGGCATGTAGCATAAAAATGCTGAAGATTTTAAAAATACGAGTCAGTTCAAGATTAAAATGCACAACAAAAATCGACAGGAGAAATGAACTCGAAGAAAAATCATACATAAAGACATATTTCAGTGTGTGTCTGTTTAATCCTTCTGCATCTGAATCATTGATCGACCAACTGCCCCCTTCCCCCACTCACACACACCCCACGAAAAGTTAAATAATAAAATATTCCAATACCCTCATATTTAAAAGCAATTTTACTCTACTAAATCGCCAAAAGTTTGTATACATTTAGAACATCCCTTATTACGTCTGTAGAAAAGCCACGAGAATTCGTCTGCTAGGGTCGGCTGAGCCTGCACGCTGATTTCACGCGTGCGGACCCACTGGGTCAGTTCAAACGTAAGATGAAATGAACTAACTCATTAAAGTTAGTGATAGCGTATGCAGAAATTGAGTAAAGTAACATGTACTAAATAAATACAATAACTTTAGTTACGATTCGAAAACGTCTATAGTATAAAATATATACAGTTATTCATCGACGATGACTCCTATTATCGGAAAGTTGGTTCTTTTGACAGAATGTTTTAATGTGGGATCCGGCGATGGCAGATTTATAAACTCGCATTTCGTCAGTTGCTATAAAAAAGTAGTGGTCTGATATGTTCTATAATTTTACCAGTAATGGCTTCAATAAGCTGCCATTTTTTTCTACAGGTTTAATACGACGTGCGATTTCTGCATATACTGCCCTCATGAAATTCAGGTGCGACGGAATATTTTCCGCTGATATTTTATCCAGCTACGAACTTATTAAAACTCTATATCAAAGGGAACAATTATATCTATTAAGTTATATATTGTGACAAAAACTGTCGTATATCAATTTAACGTCTGTTTTTTTTTATTTATGCTATCAAAACAGCCATTCGTTATTTAAAACATCAAAGCAAATTATCTAAACAGACATCATTGAACCACAGCCTGTTAATATTAAAGGCTTTTTTGTAGTATACCTAATTTTCCGTATATCAATGCCAGGTAAATAGTAAATTTCGTAATCATTTACCTGCACGGACTACACATACTTAATAATAATAGACATAAACCAACCTACTTTTATACATGCATGAACACAAATTCTGCACTAGTTATATTTCGGTTATCGTGCAACATGCTTGTTTTTAAAATGTGCGATATTTGTTGGATTGCTGGATGAACATATAAAATGTAAAGTAGGGGAGGGTAGAGGGTATCTTCACTCGCCGTTCATTGCGTGTGATGATTAACTGGAAATGTATCATCTTTCTTATATAGATCTTGTTTATTTAATGTTTTCTTTTCTTCTGTTTTTACTGATTTAACACTGTTTTGTTTTTATTTTGCTTGTTTTCGCTCCTTTCTGAATACACAGGCACTGTTAACATGTTAACGGCCGTAATGACTTAAACCGCCCTGCTACGCCCCCCCCCCCCCCCCCCCCCCCCCCCGCCGCACAAACCCCAGAACAAACACTTGCAAGAAATTTAATAAACCAACACGGCCTTAACTTGGGAGAAAAGTAATAAATTTGGAGAGAAAAACTGTCACTACCAGTACATTACAAATTTTCCTGAGCATGATGATGTTGGAACGTAACTATTTCATAAACGATAAATAAGTCGCACCGGAAAATCCTATAAAGGTTATTTAAGGACAACGTCTCGAAGTGCAGAATAAGTGTGTGGTGCGACACAAAAATCACGAATATATTACGACACTAGAGCAGACACTTGTAATGTATTTGTTAATGGTAGTGTCCGCACTTAACACATTGATACATCCCACAGGCGCGGGAAGCATTAGATGCGGCGCATGCCAGCGGAAGTAAGGGGTTTTGTCCGTCATAGTGTTTTGCTCATCAATGGGACGACACTATGAAGATCTATATTCTGGGAAGGGGTGGGTGGGGGTGGGGTGGGGGGTGAAGGGGTCGACCAAAATGCACCTGAAAACAGTAGGCGACCCTTTTTAGCAAGCTATGCACGAATTGAATGAAGTTTAGTCTCCTTTGACTGCTTTTTGACCCAGTCGACCTTTTTCATAATACATATATACAACAGCGACGAAGGACTCTGCGTTTTGGCACTTTTTGACTTATCATCAAGAACATATATACAATATGTTTTATTAAGTAAATTCCCTTAAAAAACATTTTCTGAGGTTCCTCGTAGTGTCGACCAAGATCCAGAAGCTGTATGATAGGGATATGAATTATTTGCGTAACTTAAATTAATTTATTTATTACCACCACCACCACCACCACCACCAAAACAACAACAACAAAACAACAAAAACAAAACAGAAACTTCTTCTGAACTTCCAATATATAGGTACTCGTGTTGTAGTTTTTATGTCGAACTTTTTTTCCGACGAAACATCTACTACGTTTGAAACGACGAAATGCAACTTCTGGTTTAATGATTTTTTCCCCGACGTTTTCAATAAAATATGTTAAACGAAGATTATTTCTAAACAGCAACATTGAAGCATATGCCAGGATTGTCTAGTGGTCACTTGCTAGCCTCGCAATCTCGAACACAATCATGGTCACAGACCCGCATGCGTTCCTTTAATATTTTTTTTCATAATAACGATTTATAGTTATCTTGTCATTTTACAAATGTTTAGGAACCCTTAAAAAGAAGGCAAACAGGTGAACATAATGTAATATATGTAGGAAACTATGCAAGCATTTCTTCATTATTAGCTATCACAAGTTACAAAGTTTTATTTTGCCAAGCTTCCATCATGAAGAGAGTAACTTGACAAGGGAAAAAACTCATATTGCACTGGTACATAGCACTACACGAGTAACACTCCTTGGCACATTCAGCATATGCAACAGTTTTAACAATCAGGGGTTACGATGCATTTTATACAAATCAATTATACCAAAATATAAACACAAAAGCAGTACACTGGTACATGATCCAATGAGATTCAGAAAAAGAGGTATTAAGTAAGAGAGTTTCATGGAGTAAAATCTTCCAATCGCTGAATATTCTTTATAACAACATCTGCATGTTTCTAACACAAGCACACTATAAGTATGACTATAGTTAAGTCAAGATTTAAACTCTCCTTTCCAAGTGTTGGAGCACACACTATATGCCATGTGTTTTTGAGCACACAGCATACATTCAGTGGCTTTTTAGCACATATACATGTAGTATATGCAATGTGTTTTCAAGAATATAGACCGGATAAAATCTGCTTTGAAAGCACAGTGTATGCAATGTGTTTTCATTTTCAAGAACACAGCATATAGGCAATGCATTTTTTACACATATAGTGTATGCAATGTGTTTTCAAGAACACAGCATGTATGCAAGTTTTTAATGTGCATAGGGTATATGCAATAATTCAAGAGTGTATGCAGTTTTTAAGGCACAGACTGGACAAAATGTGTTTTTAAGCACAGACTGGATGAAATGTGTTTTAAAGCACACACAGTATACTCATGTTTGTTTTATGCACACAGAGTGTATGAAATGTGTTTTCAAGCATAGAGTGGATGCAATTGTTTCAAGCATTAAAAGTATATGCCATGTCTTTTGAGCACAAGAAATGTATGAAATGTATTTTTTGTACCCAGTGTGTATCTAATTTGAGTTATTTATACCTGTTTACTTCCTTATAGGAGTGCTGAAGCATACAAAGTTTACTTTATGTGTTCAACTGTTTTATTGATTTTTAAAAAAAGACAACTCTTCAACTCAAAGTTGTTTTCTATTCATGTAATGAAACGACAGCATGAATAAAAATACATTGTATACATAGAGAGGCCATTGCTAAACAGTGTATATTGCAATGTGTAAAATGATAAAATCATAAAAGAAAACATTTCAGAAACAAACATTTATAAAAGTGCAAATAGGTCAGGGTATTTTTATCTTCAATTTCCAGGCTAAAAACTTGCTTGTATATTGTTGATGTAATAAGGTTGTAATTTATGTTGATATTTGAGGACAACCCCTCCAAAACGAGCATTTCCTGGAATAAACCATCTGATGATAACTTGACTCTGTAAATATCAAAGAGGGCTGATATAATGTTATACTGACCATCAAAGAGGGCTGATATATAGTTATACTGACTACCAAAGAGTTATTGTTTAATGTTATATGGACCTTTTAAATCGGTAAGAATTGCTTGTATTGACATATACATTTCCTGAGCAATTGGACATCAAGTATAAAAAATGAGGCCCAAAACAGTGACAGTCTCATTTCAACAGACCAGTTGACACGTAAAGCCATGTATATTATTATGTATAATTGTGAAATATAAATGAAAACATAACCATTTTAAGTTCATGTAAATATTACTTTCTAAATAGAAAAAATAACAGAATCAATAGTATGGTTAAACGATATGAGTGTTAAACATAATTAAAAAAATAGATGTACAATGTATTATGTTAAGCTATTTTAACAATCATGCTCGATGTGCATTCATTTTTTCAGTGATATCACAGCAAAGACCATTTCATAAACTGCTAATATAAATCAAAAGTTTATAGTACCCTACACAAAAATTACAAAATATAACACCATAAAATTTATACTGACAAGCAAATATGTAAAATAAACATTAAAACATGCCAAACCTAATAAGACTCAAATCTACAAAATATACATACATATGGAACTAACAATCCTTTTTTATTTTTCAAATCTGATTTTTTATAAATATGTCTTATTTTAGCTTAATATTTATTCTTTACTATCATAATTTTTCAACTCCATCTTATTTAATGGCAATTAATACCGTAAAAAGTAATGTGTACCAGTTATCATCCAATGACGAACTTGACCATACATTTTAGCAGACCAGGGAAGTAAATGTGCAACTTATTATTGAATATGCTTAAAGAAAATGGGACTTACTGGGAAACATTGGCAATTTGTCTCCCCTGCATACTTACTAAATGCAAATATGTCCTTGTATTTGGAATACCCAGTTTTTATGTACTTTTAGGAAAATATGTTAACTATTGTGCTTTCAGTGGGATATTAAAAATAACATCAACATATATGTCCATATTCTGGGTCATAAAAATCTCTCTATGAGTACTCTGATAGATTTAGTGCTCAAATTCATGCCAAAAGAAGTGTCAATGTAAATAATGACACCACATTAAACAGAAATCAGCATAAAGTACAAGGACTCCAACTAAAAGGAACCAGTTATATAAGGTGGAGTGTCTTGGATCTTATGTGACAAGGAAGACAACTTCCATATCACCAACGTTCCTGATTATACACATCTAGTGCAATGTAGGGCAAGAATAATCAGCTGAGTACACACTGATTATAACAATACAACAACAGGTTATTATCAATTTTGTGGTCCACTACAATAAATATGACCTGATTATTCCTATCTGTACCCGTAATAAGTTTCCTTTCCATTAAAGCTCTAGTTTCCCATCCTTATATTTGATTCCTGTTGGACAGGATACCCCAGTTCCTCCCATCCCACAATAACCATTTGGATTCTTATGCAGATACTGCTGATGATAATCCTCTGCATAGTAAAACGTTGACGCTGGCTGAATCTCCGTCACTATGCTTTCATAGCCTTTCTCAATAAGAAGTTTCTCGTATTCGTTTCGAGAATGTATCGCCTCTTGTTTCTGCCCTTCACTATAATAGTATATGCCGGACCTGTACTGTGTGCCTTGGTCGTTTCCTTGGCAGTTTAACGTTGTTGGATTGTGGTTTTCCCAAAACACCTGCGATGAACGAAATGTACATAGTAGTATACATAGTATGATATAAATATTTTGATCTTGTAAATGTGGCCATTCAAAAATTTTCTATATGTTTCCAATGTTTAGAGCCATGTATATTTACAAGCTGGAGGTTGCATTTAAGATATTCCTCATTGGTTTGTGAGCACTTTTTAAGGGGTAAATGAATCGTCGATTTCTGATTGGTTAAAATCGGCTGGTTTGGAACAGTCCAGATTAGTATCATATACCATATTAATATAGTACTGCCTTTACTATAATAGCTAGCTGTGAACACATGATATGATAACACTTAGTAACATCATATTAACACTAGGCTGTATCCTTGGGCCAATGCTCTACCATTGGTGCTACCAGACTGGTACATTTTCATTTCCCTTACAAATAATTATCAAATAAATGTTATATTTTATTTGTTAAAATCAGTAATTATTACATACATTTGTATTTACACAAGGAATAAGTGAAAGTCTAGCCATTGTGTTCGGCTCATTTAGAATGAAATGGTCGACACAAAAAATGTCAATAAATTCTTACTTAAATGCACTGACCACCACTTTCTGTAGCCGTAAGATTTACACTCCTAATATTCCCATATTTTATAGGGTTAACATAAGAGAAGGTATAGATATTGAACTTTTTATATTTAATTTCATCAAACATTGTCATTTCAAAAAAGAATGCATGAACACTACATTTGATAATACACTGTCTAAATAATTTACAATGTATGCTGTACTGCCGATTCACATAAGAAAATGCACACTCGCCAACTATGAAACAACTTTAAGTCACGAGTGTCAGACAACAAGTGTGAAACAGCAACTTGGGATCAGAAAATAGTTCAATACAATAAAAATGCCAACAGTCAAAATACTGATAAATACATTCTTACATTAAATTGACAAAGAAGAAAAGAAGTTGGGATTTTGTAAAAAGGTTGATATATTGAGAATGTCGACACTACCAAAGTCGTGACGATGAGTACAGACTGTAGTAACAACCTTATTATCATGCTTCTTTTACTTCGGTCTATTCATTAAGAGCTTTTTAAGCAAGAGCAGCTCTTTAAGCCACACCTTTGTAAGTCTGCAAATGATGGAATTTGATAGAACCTGTCCCTGACATCCCTTATTGCATGGTCAAGCTGACTGGTAGACCAAGAGTGAATCAATTCCTATGTCTGGAATCTAACACTTTGAATAGAAGCTGGACATAATCTTCAGTAATGAATCAAGCGCATGCAATTAATCAACACAAAAACCAGCTTATTTATTAGAATGAAATGGGTGATAATTTTTGTTTACCTTTAGTAGTTCTGTATATGAGATGTCTTTGGGGTCAAAGACTACTCTGACTACTTCATTGTGTCCAGTATATCCAGTGCACACTTCCTCATATGTTGGGTTTGATGTATATCCCTGGGCATACCCTACCTGGAAAAATAGGTTTCCATAGTTAAAAAACAATATGTACCTCTTTTTATGCTTCATTTGGTCACTCCCCTATAATATCTCTAATATCTCTTAGTTTCCTTCTTTCATCCATGTGCAAAGGCACCTAGATATAATTATTGTTAGAGACTTAGCAGCAAATAGTACAGATCCTGATCAAACAGCTCAAAATGAAATACAAGTGCTGATATTGGATCTAATTATTGTTGGGGGGCTTTTAGCTCCATCGGGAGTGCTTGCTAGTTTAAAGGGTTTGAAGAGCAAGATTATAATTTTCACTGCTTACAATTAACATCATAGAAGTACCAATGTTTAAAATCAGGTAAAGATTTAATAATAGGTGCCTTTATATCAGTATTATATATTGGTAATGGGAAAAATAATTAAGGACATGTCATTTTAAAATAAATACTAAACTAGCTGTACAATATTGGACCACTGGGGATGTTACAGATATAAAAACTCCATTCATTATATGAAAAAACAACACATTCTTTGAAAAATATACCTGCGTAGAATAGACGTTTTCTGTTTTCCAAAACTTTTTCTCAGCTCCCCAAAAGCATCCCATTCCTAATACAACAAAAGAACAAAAAATAAATTCATAAACGACAAATTCAAAAATAAGGATTTTTTTACAGGAGAGACTGTTAAGCCTCTTGATGCAATTATGTGTTATGTAGACAACAGTTAAGAAAATTAATTCTTAAGCTCAGGTTTAGTCCCAAACCCAAAAGAATTAAAAATGAAAACAGTTGATAGCTTAAGCCTTTATTTTGTTTCATTTTTAATAAGAAAGAAGACATTTTTGTTTTGGTAAACTTTACTTTCAACATGCATTTACTATGAAAGAAGTAAAAAAAACAACAACTAAAAGCATGGTTATTCATATCTGAGCTCGAGTTGATAAATGAAAACAAAACCATGTCGCTATAGACAAAATACTTAACCAATTTTCCATATTGTTAAAATATTGTTTACCGTGCATTGACACAATTATGGCCATATAGTGTTGAACAGCTATCATTTGTGGAAGAACATGCCAGACAAATGTTTCTGTCAGTCAGCTGCAAGACCTTTTCAAAATGAAAGTTCTTGTCTCAAAGACTCGAACCAATGCATTGAAAGGCTGATGAGTTACAAGTCAGCAACTCTCTAACCACTGGGTGCCTTTATATTGTTTATACATGACAAAACTGTCACATTAAGACAATTTTGAAAAAATATTGATGGTTAGAAAAATCCTTCTCACTTCCACAAGTTAAAAATAAGAAAAGCAATTCTGATATTATGTTATCAAAAATCCCTTAATTCTCAACCAAACCCCATATTGGGGGTACTCACTGAAAATGTCTGATTAACTCACTGAAAATGTCTGATTAACTCACTGAAAATGTCTGATTAACTCACTGAAAATGTCTGATTAAGACAATTCTAAAAAGTACCAGGAATTAAGAGTTTAGCAGGAGCTGTACACGGTCCTCATATCCAAAAATCTGTATTGATTGCTCTGAAGTTTAATATCTTACCAAACATTGCCATTTCCATATTCTCTGGAAAGGGAGGCACAGTAGTTGTCTTTAAGGCAGCATGAATGTTTGATACTTTAATAGGCTCATCTCTCCCTACAAAACAAATATGCATACCTAAAGTTAAAACAACTATAATATGTTTGTACTTTTGTACTTAAAAAAATTTATGTACATACCAGCAATAAATAGCTCAAAGGAGTGATAAAGAATATTTTATCCTTGGCCTGAGGACTTGATTTGTATAGGTTATTAAGAAAGACGGTATATTTTCAGTGAATATAAGCTAAGGTGACATGTTTTTGCATAGGACATGTTGTTCATCCTTTGCTGTTTGCAACAATTAAAAATGTTGTTTTTGTTGTTGTATTTATTATACCACAGAAATCTTTCAGTTACCGAAAGCAGTTTTTATCATACAACACCAATTCACATTACTCCAGACCAACTAGTCTTTAAATTACATTAATATTTGTGTGAGTGTAGGCAAAGATGCTATAATACCACCCTTTGTTACGATTTTAGTACATCATGGCCTGGATTTGTTCCTGGAGACACCAGTACCTTGGGTCAATGGATGGATTAATAGGATATTCAAGAAAATATAAACAAGCTATACAAGCTGAATGTCAAGTCACAAGTACATAAATAAAGTAAGCCACCTGTGAAGAAATCTGCTTAGAAATGAAGAAGACATCAGCACAAGAGTTTGCTAAGAAATTAACTAATGGCAATAACTTCTGATGAACCATGCCATCCGACTTTCATGCATCTGTATATCAATATCAATTATTAATGATATATTAAGAAACTTAGACAAATCAAGATGAGTTATCTGCACAAGAAATATTTAATGGATGGACAATGTGACCATATCACATGACCCTTCAATATAAAAAAAGCAGATATACCTGGCAGTGCAGCTTCAGGAGTGGGCGTGGTAGAGGGTCTTGATGCAGATTCTCCCATCACGAAAAAGAACAATCCTGCTGCTGGTTGATGTCTGATCAAAACTGTCTGCACAAACACTAATAGCTTGGCAGTTGAGGAAGTCTTCGAAAAAATTGATCTGCAATCAGCACAAAATTAAGGACATGTAATGTTGAACCAATAAGGGCATGCATGGTCAACCTTTTTCATTCTACTCTTTCACTTTGATAATTATTTCTGCATCAATCTACCAGATTTAGAAGGAAAAATGTACAGTTTTTAATGTTATTATTTTGTTTATGAATTTTAACTCTATGATTTGTGCTAAATAACTTAATTACCTGGAATATTCAAATCTTAAAAAGTAAAAACCATGTAGTGAAATGTTTGTAATATTTGGCAGCATCAACCAAAATACTTTAAAGAATATTATGGGAAATTCTGAAATAAACTAGCTATCAAGAGCTCCGTAATTATTTTATGAGGTACAGTAAGCAGAAAAAAGGCAAAATCAGTCATGTTGGGTTTGTAAACAATTAATCACATATTTGGGATTGTTTGAGTCAAATCAATCAAGTAACATGCTTGGTTGATATAACATGATATTTGGAGTTTTCTTATTGCTAAAAAAAGAGACCATAAATACCAATTTTAGAAAAAAAATATTCATAAATTAAAAATTGAATGGAGAATTTTCTTGAAATTTGGCATACATGACTACGTTAAAGTATACAACACATATGTTGTGTTCATTTTCAAATCCTTTCCTGTTACATTTGGTTTATCTTAAAAACCCTATATAGGGTTAACCAATGATTAAGAAAACCCTATGGTGAAAAATGACATTTATAAAATTCAAGTCCAAGGAATTAAAAGGAGATTAAAGCAACTATTTCAACTGTATAATTTTTCATTGAAATTCTAATCTGATTCTAATATTCAGGAAAATAATAGACATTTTAATGCTAAATTTAAAAGTTTAAAAACAATTTAACAATGTCCACTTGAACTCACTATTGACTCTATATGAAAAAAAAAACAACACTTTATTTTTAGTGTGTTTGGAAATTGCACTTTAGTACCAGAACTAAATTTATTTCTTATTTCTTCAGGATATTGTCAATGTACAAACAAATTCAAACAGATAGGTTAATATATGACGCGTTTGTGATCTGTATCCTGATATTTTTGCACTTTCATACAATACAAAAATATACAAATGAAAATTTTAAATAACAAAAGAAGTGTTGTTTTAGTTCATATTTGAATCAATATATTGTGTAAAAGATTAACAACCCTGGAAAGGCTGAATAACATGAAAAAAAAACAAGTGAAGAAAAAGAAATCTCTATGAAGAAATATAGCAAGATAGTGAGAGCTTATAAAGAAAAGTAAATGTTACAAAGTTTATTTTATACAACAAAACAATCAACGAAAATACATTATCTAAGAAATCAAAGAATAAAAAGCTTACTTCAAGCTGGTCGTTAGCAAAGTAGAGTGAGATGAGATAAAGTGTACAAATGCAAACTGAGCTTACATTTAAATCAAAGAAACATCAATTAAATAACATGTATGTACTTATTGCATCATCGTAAACATATACGCGCTGTTTCCGCGATGTTAACAAGTGATAAACCAGCAATAGAATGATGACAGTGAACAGATTTCGTGACAATAACGCTATAAAAAACGCCTGCGTATGATGAAACACTAACTTTTCGTGTGATTTGGATATGTTCTAGTAAAAAAACAACTTACATAACCATGTTCTAAATCTTTGTAGTTTCGTCAAGACCAACCGGAAAGCCGGACGCTTTACTCTATTCCTTTTCCTTTACATTTCAAAAAATCCAAACACCTACATGACTCAGAACGGTGTCGACGTAAACAAAATCAAGCGGAACACCTCGGACAATTCACGAATCGTCCCGAGGCAAACTCCCCGCAGTGATTACTTCCCTTGACAGTACATTATATCACTGCCACCAGCACGTTTTTTCGCCCAAATACAGGCGGATAGTTTTTTTATTTTTATTTTTTTCTGGACTTATCTCTTCAAAATACAGTATCTTTCCTTTAAAAATTTTAATTTATCATATTAAAAATAAAAAGTAATTAAAAATATAAAAAATGTGAAATTATGAAAGTCAAATTTTAAAGTTTATGGAGGCCGCCATGTTTACTTCACGTGATACTCTATCGTCACGTGATCCTTGCTGGGGGCAGAGATTTAAGTAGCAACGCGTGATGTAATCGCTGTGAGGAGATTGGTCCCGAGGATGGAATTACCCGAGGAGTTCCGATTGACACAAAATGCTAATCGGACATCTTTGGATACTAAAGCTAAACGATTTTCCGATCGCCTCCAAGATAAGGAGAGTGTTAGTCTGAACACATCAGGAGTTGTAGCAATTAAGCAAGAAATCCGTTGATGCGAAGCATCAAAATCGACGCAATCGACTAAAGCAAATTTCAAAGAAATTGTTACAGTATAGAGTTTTATACATATTTCAACTTAATGAAGGATATCCAATCGTTTTCTTTATTTAAATACATGTAAATGAATAAATAAACACACACACACAAATAAATAAATAAATAAATAAATAAATAAATAAATAAATAAATAAATAAATAAATAAATAAATAAATAAATAAATACATAAATAAAATAAAATAAATAAAAAATAAATAAATAATAAATAAATAATAAAACTCCAAGTACCGAATTATGACCCGTATTTGATCAGGGTTATGACATTCCGCAAAACAAACTTTCCCCATGTACAAATTGCAGTGAGCATTACATACATAGGCGTCGCGCTCCAGCGCGTCGCCAATGAGAATATTTCCAAATTTAAGAAAATTTCGTAGTTTAAGTAAGAAAAGATAACTAAGATTCTTTAGGAATACGACCCCATAGATATATAACCAGAAAAGCCGTTGATGCGACGCAAAAAGTGAAACAGGTGAACAGATATATTTGAAAAGTAATGTTTTTTGTGTGTGAAAGTTTTCAGTATAATATATATCTCGAGAAAACGTATGTATAACGTATGATCCGACAACCTACATACATGCGAGAAATGGTTCGTGAATTATTCGAGGTGTTCCGAGTGCTCTCGGATGTATCTAGTGCAATGATACTTTCAGAAACCATGATCGTTTTGTTCGCCGGAAGTCGGAAGAAGAATGTGCCTAAAATGTACTTCGCACAAAAAATGAACAATGGCATCGTTTGACATCTGCATAATGATTTAAAATTTAAGCCGCTACAAATTGAAATTTTACAGGCTTCATACTGTAATAAGCCGTCATCTGAGCTGCCGTATTTGTTTTGACGTGTCCTATTATTGAAATGGCCGAGGTGATTCGACTTCCAACATACATTCGAGAGATGATTCGTGAATTATCCGAGGTGTTCCGATTGGATTCGTGAATTATCCGAGGCGTTTCGATTGTGCACCGAGCTATTCCAATCGTAAAACTTCGGGTATTTCCGTATGGTTCGTAAAATACACCTCGTACATAGCTCTAGAATACACCAAAGTGCGTCGCCTGAGTTATGAAACAGTGTCCGTTCGCGTGAAAGTAACAAATTATATATATATCATTTAGTTGAGTATATCTTGCAATAACAACGATTTTTTTTATCAATACAATCTATATGATTTACGGAAAATTGAAAAGTCAACATTAAATACCCAGTATTAAAACTAAGACACACAAAGTAGATCCAAGATGGCGCCTTATTATGTCAGAGGTCTCTTGCATAGCATAAAGGCCGAGGTGATCAGATTGCGAGCTATTCCTTGTGGATGAAAGAACGAATTTACTATTCGCCACATGATGATTCGCCACATTAAGATGCGCCATATTTGAATATTGTTTTCGGACATGTGTATCACCATTCATCAAAGATGAATCAATTTTAGTACTAGTAAGCGGTCAAAACAATCAGTAACTGATTAAAACTTTAACGTAATTGTTGTCAATCATAATAGAGTTTTTGACATATAGAGTAGATTGATGCGTTGAACATTTTATCACCTCCAAGACATTATCGCCAAAAAGAGGAGCATTGTTCTATGTTTCTTTTTTCTGCTAGTGCTATGTTGTAAAATGGAATGAAACATACTTACAGTAAAATTGTCAATACGCCATGAAAGCATTTAAGAATATTGAAATATTCGTTTTGTTTTCTTGATAATTACAAAAAACGTATATGTAAATAACAAAATAACAGGGAATTTTTAGAAATATAAAAGTACCATTAAGACCGTTATAATGATGTCAAGGCATATAGAACCAGGTTTCTTCTACAAAACAAAACTGCTCGTCTTTATTATTGCTTTTAAAAGACTAAACGTGTGGTAACATGATTAAATGTATATTTTAACAAAATGTTCATAGCTGAATAAAAGAAATAAAACCCGGCTTTGATCGGAAAGAGTATTGAACCTAGAAAACAAAATTCACATTTTGCGCGCCAAGCATCTGTTTAATATA
This sequence comes from Sinonovacula constricta, assembly GCA_007844125.1. Taxonomy (NCBI): domain Eukaryota; kingdom Metazoa; phylum Mollusca; class Bivalvia; order Cardiida; family Solecurtidae; genus Sinonovacula; species Sinonovacula constricta. The sequence continues at coordinate 55,876,295 of CM017563.1, read as the reverse complement.
GGCCTACAATGCAGTTTTTTGAAGAGATTAAATGTGTACTTGTAAACTTACGCATGCATATTTCACTTATTTTGTTTGTTTTTAAATAAATAATAATATACAAAAAGTGGCACTACGTCTTTAATATTATTTGTAGAATAAACCGAAACATTATTTACCGACGTGACCTAACGTCAAGGCATTGCGAGTCGTAATGCGTCTGTGCCGAGGAGCGAATAATTATGTAGTGAAACTTTAATACAATTTCCAGGATCGGTGCGGTCTAATTGGACACAGAGAATGCTCTTAAATTTTTGACAAACACAGGTTCTACATTTTTTCTTCAAAATAGGTTGCTCTCTGACAATTCATTTAAGTGTTTATAATTGAGTAAATACTATAAAAGCTTCCAATGACGTAAACAGTTTGAAATTCGATACCGCTTTAAAAAAAAAAAAAATATGAATTTAATATTTTCTGAAAATTAAAAACACACCCATGAAAAAAGAGCAAACAGTGATACTTAGAACGGAGAGTATTTATGCAGACAATGTGGAAACCGCGATACAACCATAGATCATATAAATCATTATCTGGTTATAGCTTTTTCCTTTCCTTTGTTTGTTACATCGCACCGACACATCTATGGTCCATATAATTATTGATGGAGGAAGACCCCAGATTTATATCTTGGAAGAACCACCGGCGCACCGCAGGTTAGCTGAAAAAAACCTTGACACATGACTGGTTATAGATATAGTTAGAAAACGAATGGTGCCCCCCCCCCCCCCCCCCACACACACACAAAGTCACATGGGAGAAAAATACCTACATTACAACCCATTTGAGAATACCATCCCGGCAGCCCGGCAGCACAGTTATGCCAGTGTCTACATTTCTGTATTACTTTACAGGTGGTATTCGAATGTTTGTTCCATTTTATCTCAAACAAGGAAATAAGTCACTGGTGCCTCAAAAGGACCTGCAAAATGCTGTTCATTGATGCCAGAGATCTGTTTGAACCGTCAATGATAAATCACCATTCCTCATTGCAAACATGTGTTTCCTATTCGAGTCACACTGCAGAGAAAGATATTTTAAACCACGTCACCTCTTACTGTTATATAGTCATCCCAGTAATCCGCTCTGACGTCGGTATCCATTTTTAGCAGAGACCACTTTTGCGCTTTTTATAGCGCTGGAAAGACAGAACATTTAGTGTTCTTTTCGTAATTGGAACAGTCTAACAATGAAGGTGGTGTTCAAAATCGTTTTTATAACGACTAAAGAATGGGTTTATGCACACACAAAAATGACCGAATTCCTCAAAGCAGTGGTTAGATATTGGCATGAATATTATATTTAGGCAAACTGTCGGATGCCACCTTTAATGTGTGTTACAATGAAAAATTACATAATTAACTTGAATTATTTAGCGGTACAGGTTTTGCTAAATGACGGAATTGTCTCATAAAGAGACCATAGATCGTCGGGCACGAGCATGGGCTGGTGAGTTAGACGTTCATAAGCAATATATCATCTATGTACAAGAAAAAATCACCGTTCGGTTTATTTCTATATATCAGGTAACTTTTTGGGGGTTGGATGGGGGACCAACGCTTGGATGCGCCGACTAAGTGCGGCATTTTATCAAGATTATTCAAATTAAATAAAAACAACCTTAAATTATTATTATATAAAATGGTGAATATTGTAACATAAGAGTAGCTCACATACGATTTTAAATATGTCCGTGGTGTATATTTTAACATACTATATTTAATCATAATATACAATTACAATATAATACACAAGTGATTAGATTTATACATATATAATTAAATAAGTAAAATAAAATTATACAATCGTCATTTCGTTGGAATATTGAATAGTTCTTCCGTAATGACACTCAACGCCATGCGATTTATTTATAGATAGCACACTCGCTCTTAATGGGTGTGTTCAACAGTTTGGACTAACGATTTTTTTCTCAAATAACCAAATCAGCCATTGTTTCTTGAAAAGGTCCTGGAAAATGATGTTTATTGATGCCATAGATCTTTGTGAACAGCGAAGCATAAGTCCACAATCGTCATTGCAAACGGGTATTTCCTCTCTGAGCCGCGCTGCAGAGACATCTATTTTTAAATTAAGTTGACCACGTGACAACATACTGTTAAGAACGAGCTACACTCGTTTTACGTGTAGTTCATTCTGACGTCGATATCTATTTTAGCAGAGATCACTATCGTGCTTATTTATAGAATTGGACAAAATGAATATTTGGAGTGTTTTTTTTTTGGCGCAAAATATAGTAGCTTACAATATAGGTCGTCTTCAAAATCGTCTTTGCTAAGGCGAAAGTATGAGTTTATGCGGAAATTAAGCCTATATTCCCCAAAACAGTGGGAAAATATTATTACGTGCATTTGATGGAAGCAAACTGTTAGATACCACCTTTAAAAGCCATTGCAAACCTAGCGACCCATAACGACATTTCTGTGCCCGTTGATGCGACACACGCTGTTGAGTGTCGCTGCGTAGCAAAACCAATTGGATTTATTTATAGATCTTTAGAAAACTTGTTTGAATAAGCTGTGTTGTGGCGGAGTACAGCAACGTTAGCTTAAAATCGTGACACCTGCTTCCATTACGCACCATTTATTTTTGTAGCTTCGTGACGTACTGTATTGTTTTGTCTTTGTATACAAAAGGGAGGATTAGGGAAATTTGAAAGTGCGTAAGGACAAGGTCAGAGGGTGGCTCGTGATGTGATTCTGTTACCTTCAAACTTAGTAGCCCTAGAATGTTGGTTTTCATGACAAGACACGAGGATTGTTTACCGCAGTGACTGGACATTACAGGTATGTCTTGCAATTGTATACAAATAGATAGCTAGCTAATGACCTATGTGCAATGTTACGTGGGAAAACACGGCTAAATGTGTAGATCTGTGGCACGTTATAGATATTTGCTGTTTGTTGAGGTTTTAAATAAGCTCAACGTTACACAAGCACAAGTTCAGACAACCGTAAACTTAAGCACTGGAAACATAATATAGTACTGCCTTCACTGCGATAGATAACCATGAAATATTTGCACGTTGTCTCGGACAGACACATTATCACAGACACTTGGTCGGCCAGTAGAAGTAGTGTAAACACGGGGACTATGAGGACGAGCGCCCATACTACACATCTTTAGCGATAGTTCCACCACCAGACGACTTTTTTTCGTATGTCACTCCATCCCTCCGGAGTCGAATCCGGAACCCTCCGATCCAGGAACTCACACTCTTCGTACTGTGCTACTGGGGATGGTGTTCTTATTTGGTAAAATTATTTTTTAACGAAAAGCTGGTGCGTATATTGTTCGAGAAATATGCCAAGCACGTGCACTGGAAGAACGACAATGCCCCAGAGTGGGATCATGTACAATACCGGAAGAAGAAGCACCAGACTGGCACCAAGAACTGTGGCGAAGATTCGATCACTAATTCGGAACACGTGTGTCTCGGATTTCTAACAGTAAACGACTAACGATTTTAGATACAAATCAGCATAACCAATAAGGTGGAGTGTATGCTTTAAGGCTGACCTTAACACTTGTTATTCAACAAAAGTAACAACAAGTAACTGTTAAGTGAAAATATCTTGAATATAGAAATGCTGGTCCTTGATGCACTAGGCAGGTGTGAAACAGCTTTCGATCATTATCATACATAGGTAATTCCCTTTTCTGTATACATACGCAGAGCAGTGAGCTATTTTTAAACCATAGACATAAAGTGACCAAACGTAGACTTTTGCTATATGTCTATGAACCAATACGCTCGACTGAACCACGTACGTAAGTTCTAAACAAAGGGCTGAAGGCTCTGACGTAGAGAACTGTATTTAATGGAAATCACCGCGATGCTTGTTCATAGGTTTGGAAAATAAAACACAATAAGTTTTTTTCTCAAATTGGTCTGTGTTACCAATGAGATAACGTTTTTGAAGATTAAGATATGCATTAAGACAGAAATTATACCCAAAATCCCCACATAAAGGGTAATGTAGTGTCTCATGCATGTTGTATCTGACATGTGTGTATGTGGGTGTGGGTGTTTTAAATGGCAATAATGTATGACATAATGTATTTATATTAGATAAGGCTTACTATAATAGGTCTAGGGAGGCCCCAGACCCTTTTCTGGTTAGAACCATCGGCAAATAGTTGATATGTGGTGCGTCGGTGGTTCTTCCCAGACATTTGTCGCTTATATGACAACAACGGAGTCAGTAAGATGTATCTAAATCAGTTATAGCATCAATACACACCCAAACATTTCCCAGGTAGGACGTTGCATGGCTAACTCGGCTAGTTTAATTGGTGAGCTAGTTTGCGCTTTAATCTTGTTAGTCTCATGTTACATGTCCGAAAGGATAAGATCGATTTCATCACAAAGACAAGAACTAGAAAGACAAAAAACATGTCATAGTGTTGGTGTTTTGTTCCTTTTGTTTCCACACCAACATATTACAGAAAGCAAGTCAATGTGAGGCGAGTTATGTTTTATGGAGTGATAAGAAGTGGAAGATTACCAATAAAACGTTTAAGAGTGGAAGAGAAAGACCAAGCGAGCGAGTGAGCGAGCAAGCGAGAAAGAAAGAGAGAGAGAGAGAGAGGGAGAGAGCGAGAGAAAGAGAGAGAGAGAGAGAGAGAGAGAGAGAGAGAGAGAGGGGGAGAGAGGGAGAAAGAAAGAAAGAGAGAATGGAGACAAAGGAGGCAGAGAAAACAAAGACGGACACAAAAAGAGACGGCGAAAGACCGAGTGTGTGTGTGTGAGAGAGAGAGAGAGAGAGAGAGAGAGGGAGAGAGAGAGAGAGAGAATAGAGACAAAGGAGGCAGAGAAAACAAAGACGGACACAAAAAGAGACGGCCAAGCACCGAGGGAGACACAGAGAGAGAGAGAGAGAGAGAGAGAGAGAGAGAGAGAGAGAGAGAGAGAGAGAGAGGAGAGAGAGAGAGGGGGGGGGAGAGAACAAATAAGTTGAAGTTGCTATAATAAAAGAGATCCCGGATATGGTTGCGAGGTGGAGAGAGAATGATGGTGTGTGTGAAAGAAATCGGAACTAGTGGAAACAACCCATTACAAATGATAAATAAGCTCAGCGAATAGTCAACTACTCACAAACGCCACATTGTTTCCCCCTATATCCTTTGTACATGTATACACACATGTGATAAATGTCTTGACTAACACCGGCCTTAAATGTAAATTTGTATGTGCACTTGGTCAGAAATTGTATGAGCCTGGATTTACGCGTATACAAACTACTTAAAACTTATCAATGCATATAGGAACAACACTGCGGATTTTCCTTTTGAGATATAAGAAAAATCCACTGATAAGATGGTTAAAATATGACAGCTTTTGATCATTCTCTATTTATCGATTTACAACACCACTGTGACCATATAGAACATGTGTAAAGAACCTGTTTCTTATTGTTATGCGCTAATAGAAAGTAAACTTCAGCCAATGTAACAATACAGCAAATTTACAAGACTTTATGGGCACAAAATGACTAATATAACACAAACGTTCTTTAAAGGTAGCATCCATTAGTTTGCCTATATCGAATATATGTAACAATATCTTTGTTTGGTGTATTTGTACATGATTTCTGCAGACAAAAATCATCCTTTAGTCTAAACTTTGATGATTTTCAACAGCATCTGAATTTTAGGGCTGTAAAACTCACTAATTAATACTTAAATGTCCATTCTTTTCTAATCTATAAATAAGAGCAATTGTTATTCCTGCTAAAAATAGACATCGACGTTACAGCAGATGACGTGGATGAGCTAAAACATAAGTGGTCACGTGGTTTTCTTAATTTAAAAATAGCTAATTGTGCAGCGTGTCTCAGATAGGAAATACGAAATGACGAGTGTGGCGTTATAGTTCACTTGTCAGTCATTTTATAGAACATCAATACACAACAGTTTATGAGATTTGTTTAGGTAACAATAGTTTATTATGATGTTTAATAAAATATTTTTTGTCCAAACTGTCGGATACCACTTTGAAGTCACTAGTCAAATATTGTTTAATAAAGTCTGCAAACTATGGCACTCATTTTTATCGTTGGTGGAATTAATACCTTTAAATAATTTTAACATCGGTACATTACATTTATCAGTACATTTTCTGAGTTCTGCCTAAAATGATTATATGAAAATTTATTTATAAATATTTTCTAACTCTTTATTATTACAAGTGTCTAACTATCTTGTATTACAATAAGCACAATACAGAGAGTTTCTCCTCTGGCTATTTGCCGTTTTGTAATAATCCTGTAAATGAAATATATTATGACGAGGAAATTGTGAAATCGAATAATAATTTTAAATCAATCTTTCGCTCATCACTTATTGCAAAAATACCTTTTTTTAATAATATAATTAATGATGTAAATTTAGACAAACAATCAGTATCCAGCGCGGTCAGGGATTTCACGGCAGTGATGCGTGAAGTAACCGACCCGTTATTTGTAAAGCATGTAACACGGGAACCTTCCAACAATTTTTCAGATTTACCGTTAGGCAGTCGTAAAGAGTGGTTTGATAAAGACTGTGATGATGCAAGAAATCGATATTTACATGCACAGAACGCTTTCTATCAAAAAAAAAATCAGAGGAAAATAGAATATATTTATGCTGTCGTAAGAAAGAATATAAAAACCTAATTCGAAACAAAAAACGTTTGTTTGTTAGGAGAAAAATTTGCGAAATCGAAAAGCTTAAGTCTTGTAAGCCCAAACAATTTTGGAAGCATTTTAAAAACCAAACAGAAAAGTTGATGGAAATTTATCGCTTAATCAGTTCTATAGTTATTTTTCACAGTTAGAACATGATATTTTCCAAAGTCAAAACAAAGATGCTGATGTTTTTTGTAATGAATACGATTTTAATAATTGTTCTGACAATGAAAGTTTTAACAGTAAGATTACAGTTGAGGAGGTTATTGTAGCTATTAATAAACTAAACCGTTGTAAAGCCAGTGGTATTGATGGGCTTATTAACGAATATTATATGTGACATTTTTAATGCTATATTTGATTCTGGATGTTTTCCGGACGAATGGACAAAGGGTATTATTGTCCCCTTACATAAAAAGGGGGACAAGAATGACCCTAACAATTACCGTGGTATAACATTATTAAGTGTTTTTGCGAAACTGTTTACCTCTGTTCTAAATAACAGAATTAATAAATACACTGAGACCTTCTCACGTATAGGCGATTATCAGTATGGTTTTAGAAAAAGTCATTCAACCGTTGATGCAATGTTTGCATTACAATCTATTGTCCAACATTATATGATTAATAATAAACGATTATATGCAGGTATGATTGATCTGAAAAAAATGTTTCGATGGTATAAATAGAAATGCACTGTGGTTTAAATTACATAAAATTGGCATTAAAGGTAAAATGCTACGCGCCCTTAAAAACATGTACAAGGAAGTTAAGTCTTGTGTGAGGCAATGTAATAACTTCTCTGAATTTTTTACTTGTTGTGTTGGACTTAGACAAGGCGAGGTTATCTCCCCTGCCCTTGTGTCGTTGTTCTTAGACGACATTGAAATGTATCTAAGATCCAATACAGAATCAAATATTTGCATTAATGATACTCTTCTAACTGTTTTACTTTTTGCTGACGACATGGTCATACTAGGAGATTCTCCTAAGAATCTACAAAATATACTTGACTTATTATACAATTATTGTCAACAATGGAGTTTAGAAGTCAATGTTCTTAAGACTAAAGTCATGGTTTTTCGAAAGAGAGGACGGCTGTTAGCTTCTGAAAACTGAACGTATAATGGAAATAAAATTGAAACTGTGGATACTTTTAATTATCTTGGAACCGTTTTTAACTATACGGGCTCGTTTAGTTATAATATTGAACTTTTGGCTGGAAAGGGAATCAAAGCACTGAATGTATTAAGTAATCAATGTCGCAAACTACCATTGACTCCTAAGTCCTTGTGTCAATTGTTTGATGCTTTTGTTGGTTCTATTCTTAACTATTCATGTGAGTTGTGGGGGTTCTGTACAAGTAAAAGTCTGGAACGCCTTCACTTAAAATTTTGTAAACATATACTAAACGTTCGTTCCAGTACAAGTACTGTAGCTGTATATGCAGAACTTGGACGGTATCCTTTATATATTACTCGTTTTGTTAGAATTATTAAGTACTGGTGTAAAATAATTCATTCTACCAATAGAATAGTTGTTTCATTGTATGATCAAGGTTTAAAAGATTGTCTAAATGGTTGCAAAAATTGGGTTTATAATGTAAAAACCTTACTAGACAAGTACGGGTTTTCAGATGTATTTCTGAATCAAATCTCATTAAGTAAGAAAATATTCCCTCTGATATTCAAACAGCGTATTATTGATACTTTTACGCAAGAGTGGAATGGCTTAATAAGTAATAATAATGTGTTGGACTTTTATAAAAACATAAAGGATACACCAAATTACGAGCCATACTTAGATATTGTACCAAATGACTTAAGACATTTTATTACAAACATGAGAATCTCTGCACATTCCTTAAGAATCCACACGGAACGCTTCTCAAGAAACCCTGTTTCTAGAGACAGTAGATGCTGTTTTTATGCAATAATATAGATATTAAAGACGTTTTTAATTTAATTTGTATATGTCCAATTTACAATGATTTAAGAAGAAGGTACCTTAATCCAACTATGTATAGTAGACCATCCGTATATAAAATGTGTTTGCTATTTGATTCGAAAGATAAAACCATACTTACCAATCTCGCTCTATTTATCATGAAAGCAATCTCACTTAGAAGGACAATGTGTGTACTTAATACATAAAGTTTATTCTCTATTGCTGTTTCTTATATTCTTTATATTTATTATAATGAAATTATTACATGCGCAGCTGGAAATAGTGTCATTTGTATTTCATACTTTTATGATAGAAAGAAACCGGATACTAGATTTTACATTGTTATTCCAAAACGATGATGTACATATGTACAAATCTGAATAAAAATATGTTCTGTTCTGTTCTGCTATAAAAGTTCTGGAAAAGATCAGATGAGAAGGTATGTTTATCTTTGTACCAGTAATAAAATCAAATTACGTAGACTTGATGCTAGCGCAGTTTAAAGATTGAATTTAAATTTACATTTATATTCGTAGTAATCTAACAAGCACTTTAAATCTTAGAGGTGGTATCCGAAAGTATGCACAGATAAAATACATGTAACAATATCTTACCACTTCTTTGGGGATTCTATGTATAGACGGTTTTGAACACTGCCTATATTGTTAGACTGTACAAATTGCGAAACGAGCTCGAAAAGTGCATTCTTTCCAAATCTATAAATATGCACGATATTGATCTCACAATAAAAAAAATAGATATTTACGTTTAGGGCGGATTATTGGGATGAATATGTAACGTTGCAATGTGGTTTTCTTAGTTAAAAAATAGCCATCTCAGCAGCGTGGCTCAGATAAGAATACCACTTTGCAATGGCGAGTATGGGGAATTATGCTTCACTCTTCAAACTGATCTAGGACATCAATGAACTGCATTTTTAGAACATTTTTAGGTTACGATGTCTTTGGTTATTTGAGAAACAAAATTGCTTCAAACTGCAGGAAATTTTTAAAAAAATCACTTCATGCCATTCTTGAATACATTTTCATTTTAAAACCAGAGCAGAAAATAATAACGTATTAAAATTCACTAATTTCTTATCATTTATAATGTATAAACATATGTTAATATGACAACTCATGTCCTTTGGTACGTCAGGGGTTCTGTTAGGCTTTATCAATAAAGACTTGTTTTTATGCTGTTTTGTCATTGTGGCCATGGCTGTGTCGTTTCACCGAAAAGTGGAATTTGTGTATGACGTTCATTATTTCAAGCTTGAAATAGAAATAAATCAATATCACCTTTAAAATAGCCTATAGGGATTGATAAATATGCGTGGAACTTGCAAGCAGCAAGCTGTTCAGTGTAGGTGGGTTATGCTGAAGAATTTACAATTTAAAGAGAAGGCATACGTTTTTATACGTATTCTTAAAAAAACACGCTATTATTTGACGCTTAATTTGTTTTATTTGCCCTCTCATTAAATGTATCCATTCACCTATAAGTCAGATTTTACCTGTATAGAATTGAAATTCTAGATTGACCATGCCAGTTAGAAGCGGCCATTTACTAGCATAGTTTCATTAATACATTTACGCACAAAGGTTGGCATATAGCAGTCACACTCTCCGTCCATCCGTCCGACTGTCTGTCTGTCTGTCCGTCCGTCCGTTCGTCTCTCCGTCTATCGCTGTGTATGTTCGATCATCTGTAGGTCTATCTTTCTGTCTGTCCGTCTATTTGTCTGTCGGTCCGTCTGTCTCATTTCGCGTCTCAACCATAATTTCTGTAATATTAACATAACTATAATCAATCTTTAATATCTAACAGACATAAGCTTGAAAGTGTATTATGACTAACATTTACAATCCTCAAAGTCAGTGTCGTATTTCAGATAATTCCTTTTAAATTGTTAATTGTTGTATGTGTCTCGGCTATAACTTTGCATTTTAACTGGTATTCAATCAAACTTCAGAATGTTGCTGACAGACCATTTAAAATGCAACCCACGAGGCCAGTTTCATATCAAATGTCATTGCATCTTCGGGGGCATATGTCACTTCTAGTGATATTTATGTTTGTATGGCAACTAAACATACGCCTGTCCTGTGGCCAACACAGTGTATCCTCACTAATTTGAAAGGCACAGTTTGGAGCTTCATTGCGGATCGATTGTATGCTTTCTGACTCAATTTGACCTTATCAATTTGACCTTATTAAAGGTTGGGTCGGTCATTTTGAGCCAAAATTTACAGTAAGAATTGCTACCAATGTATTATAAATTTGGAAGGAATTGTAAAAGGATTCCTGTTGTTGGGCCAGATTTTTGTGGTAGTTGTAATGAAACTGACAATTTTGATTTGGTCTCTGTACTAAAGGAGTGATTTTGCCTATATCCAGTTATAATTCTTAAATTCTCACATAAAATAACATGTTATCGACACACATATTTAAAAACGCCATTTTAAAATGTTTTTTTCGAACCGATTGGCATTTGCAACTTCCTGTTTGTAAATAAACAAATAGACTACGCATATTTATAGAGAGGTACATTTGGAAACCAACATCCATTTTCGCATAGTTTGGATACTTTGCAATAATATGGTAGCGCATAGTGGCGACATTTACCTAAAACCAAATACACAAGAAACATCTTGACATAAACTTTCAGTCGAAGAACATCATCCAAATGAGCTACAATGGAAAACGCCGAATAAGAACGATTAAGAAAACAATTTCCGAGTCATGCGTTACATTTTACCTAAAGGTACATTGTATTCATGCCTTATGGTTTATCATGCATGAATCCTGCACCAAACCTGCGATGTTTTACAAATCAGTCGATGCGCAATTACCCTGTTATCAATAAGGAGAAAGACTAGGATAGGGACGAACAACTTTTTCGTTTGTTGTGGCGACCATGTAAGTGGACATTATCACGTTTTCACTATATAACCGTAAGTGTGCTATAGTTGTAAATACTCGGCAGTCATTTCTTAGTAAGGTGTTTACTACTACACGCAATGTAAGGACATATTGATTAGGCTGAGCGGCAAATAGTGTAGATTATGGTCTCCATCGACATCATTTACCAAAGGCTTAAGACTTTCCGCTTAGCAAGGCAAAAGTTAAAGTTTTAAATCTGATCATTAGGTTGTCGATTGGAGAGGAGACATAATTTTAAGTTTAATTCGTCGTGACGATTACATCAGCCAGGAATAAATCATTGGGCTTCTGAAGTTTAGCTCAAATACCTTTTCATGACTACCCTTCTTGTCAGATTTGGTGTCCAAGCGTTGACAAGTTTGGATGCCTATATTTCAATTTAACTCCAACTTACATTGTACAATGGCAGCCATTTCGTGATTGTCATTTTTGCAAATTATTAATATATTTCTCATACTTTGTGCTTGTATGTAAATTTTTCAACTGCTGCTTCTTGGACATCTGGTCTTAACGTCCAGTGGTCAGTATTAAGCTCTAGAAGAGCAATGTTCTTGGACTGGTTGTATTTTTATCCAAAATCACATTTATTTACTACCCGTTAGAAACTTTGCTAGCTCACGAGTTTTATCACGTCAATGAAAGAATGCAAAAAATAGAGTAGCTTAGTATTTATCTGTTGAATACTTATTACGTGTGCTACAAACCTCCTTTGAACTTGTTTAAACGTACACTTTTTTAGAGTATTCGCTCACTCACAAAGAGATATTTTATGTGTATAATTTTTCGACCAAATTTAAATTTCAAGTGATTCATTTTTTGTCACTTCCCTTTTTACAGGATAAAGTACCGCGACTACAAAATGGGATGTCCCCAGTCTAAACCGAAAACGTCAGAAACTGGAAATGACGTCACAGAACGCGGCCGTGGAGACACCGTGTATCCCGACAGTCACGCAAACGAAAGCGTGACTAATGAACAGATACTCAAGCAACTTACTAAAGGAAATCCAGACGTTTATATACCGGAGGAAGCAAATACGCATGGGCAGAAACAAGGCTCAATGCGAGGCTCTCTCGGAAATGCAAAAAAGTCTTCTGCGAATTCCGAAGGCAAAAATGGACTTAGCCATTCAAATTCTAACGCAAGTGACGTCAACAGCATGAATGGTCATGAAAAGAAAAGCTCAGTGAAAAGATTATCAAAGAAACAACGCGACCAACACATTCCAATAAGCAGTGTTTTTATTCCTGATAACAATCCCGAGGTTGACGAGAAAAATTACAAAGGAACTGAAAAGTCATCTGTCTATGCAAACACCGTTGACGTCAGTGACGTTGACGTCGGACAAGGAATTGACGAAGTATCAATTGAAAACCAAACAATAAACGAAAACGACTTGGTCCGCAATAAATCTTATAGCGAAGCTCGTCAAACGGGGAATGAGAGAGGGAGAGGGGAAGAACAAGAAAGAGCAAAGTTTCCCGAAGGAGTGAACCAAACAAATCTTCATACAAGCGTCAAACTGTCGACGGACGAAGGTTATACGTTTGAAGAGAAGTCGACAAAAACAAACGCTCCGTCAACCGTCAGGTATATATTTACCAATTTTTGAACTATCCATTATGGGAAGTGGTAAAATTGTTTCGTTTAGCTATGCATTTACATGTTTTACGCCTTCTTCCCCCATGACATCTATGTATATAATAAACGAATCAAGTCTCCAGCTGTGAGCTCAGATCATGGTGTTATCTTGGGGGTGGGGTGGTTGGGCCACAAAGAAGGCTTTAATGCTTTAATGCTTAAAAACTTTCCAGATTTGCACGTGTATTCTTTGTAACCCTAACCCGCAAACAGAAATAAATTCCTAGATCTGGCAATAGAGACGTATTGAGTACATAGCTAATCTACACAAAACTTTACTGACATTCTGGTGAAGTCCATATATAACTGAGAAAAAACACCTAACATCTGACGGAACTTTATAATTCATTGCAAATTTGGATTTCAAAACGGCCTGGGTAAAACAACAACAACAACAACAACAAGAACATATACTAAACCATCACCACCACCACAACATCATCAACTTTATCATCATCGTCCTTTGCCTCCTCCCCCTCATCAGTCATCATCAGTAATCGTAGTTACCAATCATCAATCATTATTATTATCTCCAAATAAACAACAACAATAGCAATAACAACAGCTGTAAAACATCAGTAGTAGTTTCAGCCGTAGAAGCCGCAGCTGCAAATACAAATGCATAGCACAACAAAATTGCTGAATATATTGCCTGTGTTTCGGACTTCTCAAGCGTATAACCACGCCAACCTTTATCATACAAGTATGTAGACGAAATGTAGACGTTTTATAATCAATTCATGCCTTTATAACCATATCCACCCTAAAGCGCTTTCTAATGGATGTTTTGATTTTAAGTTAATTTGATAAAAGCAATAGCTCTCTGATGATGAAAATGCGTAGTTTTGTTTTCATAACTTCATGCTTTCATAAGCACGTAAACAGTATAATCAGAACATGACTCAACTTCTTCATCCTGAACAACAACAGCAGCGGCATCAACAAACCTACCAAGTAACGAAGCTCAATCTCTGTGTCTTCAAGGACTTTAAAATTGGTATCTTACCACTAAGAAATCAATAATCATCTGTTGACCAACTCAACTACAACCAACAATTAACTAACCAAACGTCAACCAACTAACTGACAAACTTACCACCAATCATTTACCAGCAAGCCAAAAAATCAACTAAAACTACAATCAACATATCAACCACTGATATGCAATCTAATCAACCATCTACCATCCAGCTTAGCAACCATCTTACCAAACAAATTACAAACACTTTATCGATCCCAATCATCCTACCTGCATCCAACCAATCATCCTACCTGCATCCAACCAACCAAACCTTAACTAACATACAACCAATTAATTAAAGCAAATTTAACATGCAGCAAGCCAAGCCCAAACATGAACACATCTCATCATCGTCATCCATTCATTAACCTGCCAACCAATCAACACATGGGATCAACAACACATATTAATTCAGAAAAAAACCCATCCAACCAAGCAACAACCATCTAACCCACAATTACATACCTATGAACATTACCACATCCAACCAATCAATAAATCAACAAACCAACCGACCAGTCAACCATCCAACCAACCAATCAACTGACTCTCCAGCCAATCAACCAATAAACCAACCATCTAACTATCCATACAACTAACCAGCTAAACGACAACTTCATCTTTTATCTTAGGTATCAGAACAAAGACCAGACGGAGTATGGCCTTCCAGAGAGTGTTCCGCGACCGGCGCCGCCCCGATCCAAGAAGACAGACATCGTCAAACCTAACACGTTTGTCTTGGCGGACAAACTCGTCGACACGGTACGTTCTGAAGTTATTGACGCAATGTCGTATCAAATATACAAATATACTATATATTTACCTTAGTAGACGAAATACCGACCTAAACTTGAATTTTTATTTAATGCTATACTTTATTACACAGTAACAGGGTGTCTTACCTGCAGTACCTGTATATGAGAAATGCAATGAACCATGAACGTTCAAATTATCGCGCGGGCATTACAATGGACCGTTCTGTGGTGCAATCAATACAGATAACAGTTATTGATGTCCCTATTTTCTGTCAGAAAAGTAAGACCCAATTGCAGCCGCTGTTTCCGTTAATTGATCCAAGGAATGTTGGGAAGCAATAAAAACCCTCGGACATTTCCGCTATTATGTAGTATTGTAATCGTAGTCGCTCGGATATTGCTGTCATCAATATGAAATATGTATAATCGGTACTGCTCGGACATTTCCGCCATAATCCTCTATTATGGTAAGAAAAGTCATCGCAAAGGAGCTCTGAGTGTGATAAGCAGGACAGTTTTAACAAGTGCTTTGTCCGAATGTCTAGAATGCCTTTTATTGCCATGTTTATTACATGTATCACACTGTTGTTGTATATTGAAAATAAGTCAAGTTTGGGATTACAATCCATCTGTCAGAGATTGTCTTGTGATTTTGGTATGTATTTTGAGTGATTGACTTGTTGTGTTGTGTTTAATTCTGTCAGTTGGCCGCGTATGAGTTAAACGTCTAAAAAACATTCATGTTTGCAATGTTAAAGTGCCTGGAAAGTAGTTACCACCTTAAATGATTTTAACCATTATATGTACTATCAGGTGGAGGGCGCTTATATCTCAACTTACACCGTCTCACGATCGCCGAATTCTGTGCAAATACAGTCGGTTTGGTAACATGAGAACATCTCTACATGTTCAGTCCTCTTGTTAAACGTACCTTGTCATTGGGAGACATTTTATCTGCGACCATTACACGTTTACACTTCTACAGATAACCTGCATTTACTTTGTGCGTGGTGCCACAGCAACGGACGCTCTGTTTTGTTTAAGGATAATATGATGTTTAACTAGAGGTAGCAGTGGTGGTTAACCATTTTGTTGGTAAGTCAAATAAGATGTCGTTGTATGACTTAGTATGGTTTCTTGTTATTTCATCGTTACAGATTATCTGAAGCGGTTTGCGACTAAGCTCAGTATAGGCTCAGCATAACACAGTTTTATAATACAATTTAGTAATTGCGAAAGTAAACTTTGTGATTGAGTGATTTCAGTATATGTGTACCCTTTATGTTAATTGATATGTGTTATTAGTTAACAAAAAAGAGCCAGACAGATTATGAAAACAACAATGTAAACCCAAGGACATCTTTTAGTTTTCGATCACTTTAATAACATATTTTAAATAAGACATCTGTATTGAGATGATTTGATTTTAAATAACGATTTTTGAGATCATTGTTTTAAGAGCTGTAGGATAATACGAGACCAAATAAATTTTAACACACATCTTGTCATTTTCTCCAAAATCGGCAAACAGTGATGATGTTGTAAACGTATATGTATCCGTTTCTCCATTTTCTTTCGTTTGGGCACAACGTGGTTCTACCTAGACATAAGTCTGGGGTCTTCCTCTGTAAGAATTAGCTGGACGTGGCCAGTTTGATCAAAGTTGTGTCAGTGCGATGTAACAAACAAAACAAACAAATTTACTTCAGAGGTCTCAGGTGAGCGCTTCAGGGTCCTCGTGGTCCTCTTGCTGTCTTTCTAACAGTGACTTCCAGTTGTGGAGGTGAACATGAATTATTTCCAAGTAAAAAAGAAACTTGTTTGTTACCTTTCATTATAACTATGTGTCATGTTCCAATAGAAATACCTTCATATATTACAACATATATACATTTCTACACCAAGTACGTGACAGAGTAATCTGACGGAAGTAACTGAATGGCCTTATATAAACGGCCGACTGGAAACGAAACTTCTTCAAGAACTGTTTTCATATTGTTGTTTTATTCAGGCTCCGACGGAAGCCTTCTCCTCCATGACAACGCTGGCAGGTTACCTGTCGGGAACGGTGAAGCACAGCGAGGTGGAGGGTAAGCCCAAAGATGAGGGGGAGAATAGGGAATCGGAACTTCCTCCACCGAGACCGTCCAACCGAAAGAAGAAAGACATAATTCCTGATGTTGGCATGTTCAAAAAAATTGACGACAACGCGAAAAACGTAAGTGCAGTGGTCTAATTAATCTACCACCATTAACGGAAGTGCAAATGTCTGTCTCTTCTACTCAACATAAACGTAAATGCAAAGGTCCGTCTCGTCTATTCAGCATTAACGTAAGTTCAAAGGTCCGTCTGTTCTATGTAACATTTACGTAAATGCAAACGCCCGTATATTCTTATAAACTTTTACGTAAGTGTAATGGTCTGGACTCTTTAATCGACTTTTACAAAAAATGCAAAGACCTGGTCTCACAACCTTACCATTTATAGCAAGTGATGCGGTCATATAATAGGTTGGTTGTCACAGAGTGTACTACATTTTGTATTTCTTCAAATTGCAGAGAACTCTATTGTCATCGCTCCATTGGAAGCGATAAAAAAAGAGTTCTGCAATTTGCAGATATACGTACACTCTGTGACAATGGTTACATGTTGTCCTTCTAAGGTGCCCTGTAACGATCTTGGGTTGACTGGGCTTGTTCTAGACTCGTATCCGTTGTCAGGATATTGTTATTTGTGGTTTCAGGATGTTTTGTTTCAACGACGTGCTTTAATAGTGAAGGTGGCAATATATCTTTAAGTGAATATCATCTGAAACTAACAAACATGTGTTGACATAAAGTTAAAACTTTAAAACAAACCAGAACTGATTGGACCGCTTTGTCGTATCGTTACTATGTGTTGTGTTAAGGCATCCATTTACAGTGAATGCAGCATTATATGTCTGTCTGTTTCAGACTCCGGACACGGTGGTCCTGTCAGTTGATAAGCTGGCAGCTCATCTGACCAGCGTAGCAACGAACGACCTGGAGAAAATTCGAGCCATTTACTTCTGGATATGTAACAACATCAGGTATGACAGCCTCTCTCCAACCATCTAGTATCTATTAAGGCCAGAAGAAGTGACTGGTTTATTTTTCGGGCCCTGTCACATTTACTTCTGGCCGCGTTAGGTTTTATTACAACGCTTTTAGAATAGGCAACAATAAAATAAAGTTACATGTTTATATATTTAATGCTTATTGTTGAATCCGCACGATTTAAAAACAACAACAACAATAACAACAACACATACATGTATAAATGCAGTTTTTAACATTACATGTATATGGTTATTTATGGTTATTTCAACAGATATGTGAAATCTCTTTGAACATCTCTGTTTTCGTAAAAAAAAAAACCCGCTAAGTTCATTGTTGCATATTTGGCCTTTTTTCACAAATTGTCCGCTTTACAACGTTTTTAATACAAGTGCGGTCAGATATTCTTGTTTAACCACCAGTAACAATGTTTACATTAAATTGCTTATATTACGAGGCTTAGCAATTGTTCCTGTAGCCATTTGTCGGTAGATGCACGGCCAGGCGCGTTTCTGCCATTACGCACTTTATTCACGCGCGGAACCTCAGTCCGAAAAATCGAAAATCTAAAAGTACCAATAACACAAAGTCGATGCCTAACCCGGGTTAGGAATGATATATTTTATTTTCGTAGTTTCTATGTTGTAAAATCGTATTAACACACCAATCAAGTTGTAAAGGTTTAAAATAATTAAACTTATACACGTCAGGAATTAGTCGTTCATATTCTGCGTTAAGTTCCTCGCATGTCCGCATTTGACCTGTTATTCATTAGAAAAGAACCGAAAATATTGAAAAGTATTACTACAAAGGTTATTTCCCTTGTAATCTAAAAGTACCAATAACACAAAGTCGATGCCTAACCCGGGTTAGGAATGATATATTTTATTTTCGTAGTTTCTATGTTGTAAAATCGTATTAACACACCAATCAAGTTAAAAAGGTTTAAAATAATTAAACTTATACACGTCAGGAATTAGTCGTTCATATTCTGCGTTAAGTTCCTCGCATGTCCGCATTTGACCTGTTATTCATTAGAAAAGAACCGAAAATATTGAAAAGTATTACTACAAAGGTTATTTCCCTTGTAATTGTGCGTAACTTCAGACATGGCCCAGATACGCGCCTGCGCACGGCATTAGACTTAAGTTAGGCCTCATCTCACAAGTGCATTATTTATAAATGTGTTGTAGGTTTGTACTAATCTTACATCAGACGCACCTAAAATTCGTTTAACAAAGGCATTACTATTAAATTTTGTTAAAATTGATTAATTAAGGAACGATTAAATAATTAAATAACTTTCCTGCCTTTGATCTAAAAGGACATCGTAGCAACATAAATTGATTTCGTGATTAAGCTTGAAACATTTTTATCCCTCATGGATTCGCGGTATCTTAAGGCATTTAAAATGTTTAAACGGATACGTTAATCGACAAATATATACATAATGTATTTTTAATGTTAAATAGCGGTCAGTTTTTTTTTGCTATAGGCTATTTTTCAATTGAAGGTTTTAATTTTTCTGTTTTTGTATGGGGCAAATTTTATAGTATTGCTTTTATGATTCTCACATTATTTTATTTTTATTGAAGGATGGACACCAGGTAGAAATGCTTTTGGCGGTTTGATTTTTAGTTTGCTAGTCACTTTGTTTATTGTTTGAGTTTATGTTTTGATGTGCATGCTTTTAACGGTCAAGGGTTTTAGTTGTTCATTCTCCTTACTGACATGTTACATTGCACTCTTCTCCTTTTATGTTTATTATTTAATTTTAAGCGTAGTGATTTTTTTGGTTAAATATTTGTTATTTTTATCACAATCACACATGGGACCTGCTTGACCTAATGCATTTAGTCAGAAGCAACCAGTTTTGTTTAAAGTTGGAAAGTTAAAGACATTCCAAAATCAGAGTAAAGTTTATAAAATTTAGCAATACATACATGGTTAATGTGTATTAAATGTTGATAAAGGCGTTATTTTGCTTGCTCATTCCTTTACTTCTTGTTGAACTGCACATTTTTGTTATTTAGTCTCGCCTTTACGGGTCTATATGTTGGCAATATAATAATTGCATTGTGAACTGTAATGAGTTGGATATGAATAAATAGATAAATATTCACAATCCTTTACGACAAAATGCTGTTTACTTTGAGCGTTGAACTTGCTACTTGGCAAAATCATTGGGTTCGGAAATGACTGGCATTTTCTGTCAAACGACCGTTTCGACGTCATTGTAGTGACGCTACCGTCATATAGAATACGCTGGGTTCAACATCAACCTAGTATTTTTTTTTTAATCCTACTATCACGTCGGACATTACGGGACCTTGTAGCGCAATCTGTAGAGCGTCGGCTCCAGTCACGGGAGGCCCCGGGTTCGATTCCGGGCAGCGACGTACCGAATTCGTTAAAAAATGGTAGTAGTATAGCTTCTTTACTAACGCTCAGGCAAATATAAGGGTAGTTCCACGACTGGGTGGCCATGTGTCAGGATAATGTGACTGGGTGTGGTATCATGCTAGGTGTTCACGGCATTTTATACACAGTGAAGGCAGCACTATAACTGCTTCAAGTGGACACCGTCTCCAGATTACTGAAATACTGTTGGTGGGACGATAAACACAATAAACACAAAACATCGGACAGTAGATATATATAGCCCGGTGTGATGACATTTGCTTTATCCAAAACTTGTCTGATAAACCTGTCACGTGCTTACTGACGGACTACATTTTTCAAGCGTTCATTCCATGCCACATTTGGAGTCGGATAAATTTTAAGGAAGGACGCAACAGCCAACAGAATGTTATAAAAAACAATTATGTAGAAGAATTTAAAGCCCCCTCTGTCCCCTTCCTGGCATATGACGTCACATGCTAGCCGAGCGATTTGTAAGATTGGTCGTGCCGAGTGTGATACAATTTTCTTTGTTTAACACCAACCTAGTATTCTATTTGTCCTGTCATCTCTTTTATAAAAGGAGCGTTGTAAAATGTTGAGATCTATTTTGATTTCAGTAAATGAAGTTCGCATTCCAGTGTGGATGTTGTGTATTTCATACGAGCTTAACAGAGCATTGACATTACTAATTCTTTATGCAATATGATCCGTAAGGAACGTGAATAAAGTTAAGCGTACTTGTGGCCAAAGTCACTAAAACTTCAAATTAGTGCATCACCCTATCATCAAATCCAAAATAAACCATAAATGGGTGGGGTAAAGAGTCAACGGATAATATTTCCATTAATATTGACCATTGGATTGGACTGGAAAAAAACAAACAAGAACAAAAAAGCAACATCTAATGCCATTGCAAATCAGGGGCCTGCCTGGGCTTACGCACTTACGCACGTGCGTACAGTTGCTTCCAAAAATTAAAAAAATAAAAACGCCTAAAAGCGAATTTAAATCGTCACCTAACCCGGGTTAGGCACTACCAGTTAATTGTCTTTATTATTTAAATCCATGTAATTTACACATTTTTCTAATTCTACACAATCTTCAACAATCCAACTTGACGTATTTCTGTCTCCTCCTGCTTCTAAGACAATTCTTTGTTCTAGACAGTGAGAGTACCCGCCACTCCCCCCCCCCCGAATGCATCTATGGCGTTCTATGGAAAAAATCCGGATGGGGGGGGGGGGGGAGCACGCCCCCGGACTCCCTAGGAATAGTGCGTATACTCAAAAGTCGCCCAGGCACGCCCCTGCAAATGTTATCATCGCACCATCTCAAATCAAAATTGTACATGTGAAAGTTTGTATTTTTATATGTTGGTTATAAGCCCATGTAAACTGCAAACGGACGCAGATAAATGACATCTAGTTTTCAAAGGAGAATTACGTGAGCACATGCGAGTCATATGTATATGAATAAGAAGAACAAGGGATTTAAATCCTTCTACACTAGTGTATTTTATCACAAGCTGTTGCGTCCCTTTAAATTAAAATTTATACGATTTTACAAAGTTTATGCATTGAAAAAGTAGTTCGTCCGGATGCGTGTGATTTATCATGCTGGTGTTGAATAAAGCAAGTGTTAACACACCGGGCTTCATATATCAACTGACCGAGCTGGTTATAGGATAAATAGCGTTTTATATATTAGTACACGTTTGACTTTACATACTTAATGAATTCTTTAAATGGCACCCGTGGGATCATGGTAGAGTCGTTGACTTGTAACTCGTCCGACTGCTTAGCCTCTCACCGCGTTTGTTCCAGTCCCGTTCGGATCGAATGACAATGTGGGAAGATCTTCTAGCTGACCTGCGGTGTGCCAGTGGTTCTACCCAGACATTTGTCTGGGGTCTTACTCCTAAACACATGTACACCGAAATAATGACTATATTTGGTCGCTGCAATGTATTAAAATTCATTATATATTAATGATTTGCCGCACATGATAAACCTTTAGTAAAAATTGATTTCATACATATGTTTTTGTTGATCTTTTTTTGCCAAAGCAAGTTTAAGACTTTGACATCGGCAATTTCCGTGGACATTTCCGGTAATTTTCGTAAAGGTAGATCATCTTCGGTGCTATTTCAAATGTAATAAACAACATTTAACTCGGAAAATGACGACACGGCGAAATAAACACACAGCTCTTATAAATACTTATACGTTTATTATATTAATATAAACCGTTTCATGCGACAAGTTTGATAATTTCCCCCAAAATTGTGCTTGATGAAGAATTAGTATCAGATTTATCTTCTTTTCATCTCTCTATGTCTTTATATATTTCTTAAGCGGAGTTTTGATTTCAATATTTTAATAAAGCGTCGAGTGCATTAAAAGGAAGTTAACAAGGATCACATGAAGCAATTTAAAACAGTGAAACATAAATACACGTTTGTAATAATTTAGATAAGCGTAGCTAATCGTGCGTTAATACGCAGATATTTTTGTCACACACGTCTTTGGAATTTCTAGTAGAATGGCACTGTAGAGGGCGTATATTGTAGAGTAGTGGTGACACATGGACATGTACACATTAACATTAGCCAGTTAGAAAACTCACATTTAGTAAAAGTATGTACCCAAACACATAGGTTCTTACACAATGTTAGGTCCTTGAATGGATTCTATTCAAGAACAGAAAATAGAATGTAGGAATTATACTGACATAATTATTTCTTATATATTTTTTTACATGTGTTGGATAACTAAACGATTGAAATTACTAGAGAACACTGATATTGTTATAAGGCATCGATATTCGTTTAACGTATATCCATTTAATGATTGTTGATGTCTTGTTTAAAGCACGTGGTTGCTGTGCGATAGATCGCACAAAAGTCGAGTTGTTCCATTTGAAACCATTACTTTTGCAGTGAAAGTTGGCTCGAAACATTCCAAGATAATTCACAATGGCGTGTATTTGTATGAACTGTTCTGCACTGAAGACGCCGATTTTACATAATATAATGTAATGCTTTTTTTTGCTTCTTGATACTGTTATATTCAGGATGATCCAAAGGCCTAGCTGTTGTTTTATTTCCATGTTCTCGCTTTGATTATTTTACAGCGCCGTAAGCATTCTTGTTTTGTGTTAAATCGCAACATTTCACAAGATCAAATTTTATTCACAAAACAACACTTTTTGTTGTTGCCTGAGAAGATCCCGCGAAATGTTATTCACTGTTGTCCTACATATATGTGAAAGGGATGGAAAACACAACACTCATCGTTACAATCAATCCTCTACCACGCCACTCTGCAGAGTTAACTGTTGTTAAACTAAAAATGATTGGCGGCTTTATTTTGACACCACGTTATATAATCTTCGCGGTAAATAATCCACATCTGACGTAGATATCTATTTAAGCAGAAATCCCCAATCAGCCTTATAAACAGATTTGGAAAATTTAAAATTTAGAGCGATTTGTTTCACTATTTGTAATGTCTAACCTTTGAGTATGTATTTAAATCGTCCTGACTTAAAGTATGTATCTCTGTAAATAGTATTCACAAATCCCAGAACAGAGTTAAATTATTATATAAGTACTTAATAAAGGCAAGCTGTAGTGTACCAGCTTTAACTTTTAAAAATACACACATTCTTTCAATGTTGACTTATGTGCAACAAAAGTAATTCAAGACATTTTACTATATTTATATCTTTATAATTAACCATTATTCTGTCTTACACTTAGTTATGTACTGGTGTGGTTATAGACGTACATGTAGTGTGCACGCATATTTCTTATATATTGTCTTCAATTTAAATTTATTTTGAAAAAATCGTACATATATCCGTCAACAACAACAAATGCATTTAAACACAAAATTAAGTATAATCATGAATAAAAGTGCCACAGAGTCCTAGACGTTCGGTCTCAGAGAATTCGTACCTGAACTATTTGCTTTGTTAATTTATTACAGTTACATGTACGCTAAGGACAGATCCGAGATTGAAGGATTGAGATTTGACGCTGTATCAACTCTCCGACAGAAGCAAGGGAGCTTCGTGAACCTGTTTACTGCTCTTTCCAAGTATGTCACTTTTAAATTTAATATTTTGCTCCTTAAAGAGCACATGCGACAGTTTAGCGTATGAACGTGATCAGTGAATTGTTGATGACTTACTGATGTACATGGTGTGTGTTTGTGCGTGCATAGTTTGAAGCTATAATAGGATGATGAGCTTCAAATGACTTTAATAGCTAAACCATTGCAACGCTTTCATTCTGCAAATCTAACGACAAACAAATCTTTTAAAGGAAAGCAATTTTACATCATGTAATGACCTAGTATCCGATGCAGTATTTGACATTATTAGTCCATGCGGTTTAAAGCAGTGTTGCAATTTTTTGGGAAAAAAATTAAATTTGACGAACTGTGATTAAGAAACTTTTATTCTATTTTAAATGGACATTTGTCGTATAGCCATCATAGTAGAACCCGTGTTCAAATTATAAACGTATCGCTGTACATCTTTATTTTACAAATTCCATTTTTATTTGAAGGGTATTTGACATGACATACAGTAAAATCCCTCGATGGATTAAACAGATATGTAATTGTGCGTTTTATCGTTTACACTTAGGCGACATGTTATTGAGCAAGGCGAAGTGTGATTCACTCTGGGCGAAGCGTGGTTAATCAGGGCGATATATATACTATATATATATAAAATCTGTTTAAAATGTATCATTACTGTCCGACATCGTTGAATCCAAATGCGCCGTAGTCGTTTGTTTTGAAGAAATCGATGCAATGAAACTGTTCGGTTTTTGACCACCCTTCCGCGATAAACACACGCTGCTAAAATCTCTGCTTTTGCCCCAGAAGTTAAATCAGCGCTAGTGCGCATGCGCATTCGGAGAGTACTCAAGGGCAGACAACTTAGTTATCGGAAAGACTAATGTCATAAAAACATAATGTGGCACACATCATTACACAGGTAATTGCCAAAAGTGCCAATGGGCATGCTTATGGGACTAAATCCAAGAAAATAAGTTCTAGAAATACTGCTGATATAACCATTAATTTGGTCAAATAAGCACTGCTGAAATATATTTACACAAGCATTATCTATTCTTCAGAGAGGCTAAAGTCCCGGCTGTTACCATTCTTGGATGCTCCAAGGGTCTGCGCCATCAGCCTGATAAGCAGTTCTCTGTGGCCGAGCGAAATCATAGCTGGAACGCTGTCTACATTGACGGCGAATGGAGATTCATCGACTGTACTTGGGGTTCTGGCTATCTGGACATCGACGGAAAGTTTCATCGTCTCTTTGACGAGTTCTGGTTTCTCACTGATCCAGACACCTTCGTATATGACCATTTCCCCACACACTCAATTTGGCAGCTTCTTGAAAAGCCCATTGATATCGAGGAATTCAACAAGAAGCCAAGCCTCACGGAGAAGTCAAGGGAGCTAGGCTTTCAGCTTATCTCGCATCAGCAGCCATTGGTAACGTTCCAAGACGAAGTGACAATCCGATTTGGAACTGAAACATTTCCGCTGTCGAATATCTTGGCAGAGTTAAAGGATTCTGAAAACAAGGAGTTAAATCATCATCGCTGTATGAGGCGTATAGATGAGAAGACATTCGAAGTGCGAGTTGTTCCCCCTGAGGTTGGGCAATACTCGCTTCAGTTGTTCGGGAAGGCGAAGGACTACAGGCATGCAAAATTCAGAAAATTGATGGAGTATACACTCCGTTGCGAAAAGGTTTCCGAGAAACAGGTCAAGTTTCCTGAACATGCAAAAGCTTGGGGTATGGAACCAAACTACGCAGAACTTGGATTTGCAGATTCAGTTTTGTCATTGTCCGTGCTGAATTCCGATTCAAATGAACTGTCGTTTACCGTTGAGCAGACAAAAGTGGTCAATATGACAGTAGATTTAAAAACTGTGGAAGAAACGAATACAAACCTCAAAGAGTGTGTTCTCGTAACGGCAAAAGACAAGATGAAAGTTGTTTACGTTCGCTTCCCTCAAACGGGGTACTACAGATTGGATATTTTTGCCGAGGGCGATTTGGAAAAGTTCGAGTATGCCGGTTCGTTGCTGCTCTATTGCTCTGTTACTGAAAAACCAAAACCTTTCCCGAAATTTAATTCGGAAGCTATTTCCAAGCACGTGGTGGAGCTGATTGAACCAATGTACCAGGAAATTCCCGCAGAATCAGAGGTGATGTTTAAGCTGAGGTCACGTGTTATGAAGAAAGCTATGCTGGGGATACCCGTGGAGGAAGAGTACGGATCAAGGTTAAAGGGACTGGGTGAGTTAACGAAATCCGGGGACGTCTTCAGCATTAAAGTGAAAACCCCGGCCGCGGGGGAGTCTGTCCTCTTGTCCGGGTGTTCCGCACCGCCAAACGTCTTCTGGAGCCGCTTGTACGAGTACGTTACAGTTTAATGGACGTTACGGTAAACATTACGGTTGCTTGACAACATTTGGAACGGCTGATAGTGAGGTTGTATGGCCGTTTTAAATTTGTATAAGCATGCATTGAACCCTGGAATAATTCTAACAAAGCTGCACATTCTTTCACCGCATGAAGAATGTTATAATATAACTACTGAACTATTTAAAGTTATATGAGACCAGCCTTTATTTGTGTTAAAAACTTAAAATGTGAAGTTTGATTGATTTCCATGGACCAATAGTGCTTACAAATGTTCAGCAAACACTCGACACCAGTGTATTGTATTTCCAAGTATTCTGTAATGGCGCTGATAAATTATTAAAAAGAAAAACGCAATTTATATTTCTGAAATATTGAGTAGTGATTTATTTTTTTGCCTGTAAACGTTAGGTCATGGTATGTAACCCATTTACCTGAACCAACTTAAACTTTTCTGGTCAGAAGTTCATGTTTAAGTGTGTTACTTCAGGAGAATTAGCAGGCGTTTGGTACATGTATATTGTAGAACCTTATGTATTGAGGCTATATTTGTGTTTATAATTTAGAAGATTATGACTGTGTGTTCTTAACTATGTGTGTTCATTATAAAACAATGACAAACACTAGCTGTTAGTTTTTTTCAAAAATAATAGAACGTTTCATATCAGTTAAATATAATTTAGTTTCATGCATCGATATTATTAAGATCATGTTTAAGTAATTGTGATACTGTACACGTAACTTTATGTATGTTTCATATACGCATGTGTTTGTAACTACATATCCCACAAATAATGTGTATCTTTTATACATTTATATTAATTTTACAACGGCGAGCGCTTGCGATTTATCGCTTTAAATGATATTATTTAGCGTGGTAAGGGAATGTGTGAGTAATCTGGTTAACACACTTGGCAAAGCGTTCTTCTTGACAGTGAGAGGACACCGGTTCGAGCCGCTGGCATGCTGCAAATACTTAAATAATCTCTATCTTACAACACTATACTCGACTGGTTTTATAATATGCATTTTACTTATTTAAAATTGCAATGTAAAGAAATAGCTCCATAAAGACTAAAATAACTTTTTAATAATATGTCTACAATATACACTGTTGGCATACAATGTTTTCATTTTGATATATAGTTATGTCCCGAAAATGTTAATATTTTGCTAAAACTGTCAAAATTGTGCACCAGTTGCATTTTTTTATGATATTGTTAACATTCTTGTTGTAAAACGCCAGTTCTTTTTATACATACTTGTGTTCTGTTTAGACAAAGATTTGAAATCCCTTTGCGTTTAAGCAAAGATTATTTATAGTATTTTTTACCAGAATACATATATGCTACCTGTTTAATAATGTTTTATATAAATGTCGTATTTAGAAGTAACTTGTATACTATTTGATCATTTTTATAAAATACTTCATGGACATAATTTTGATCTCATTTAATTGTAGCTGTAAAAGGCACTGTGTGATACTTGGTCGATTTGTCCGAAAAAGAAGAAAACAAAAAGGAAAGTTTTATCACAGAAATTGTTGCATTTTTGAGTGAATTAAAGTCAGAAAAACTTTACTTATTATGTTCGTTTTAACTATACGCGAAATATTTATATATTTTTCGCCTTTGGTGCCTTCTTAAATAGATTTAAGTATTTAAGAAGAATGTTTTCTCTTTTAACGTTTTTCTTTTCAGCTGATAAAAACTGCGCATTTTGTTGGAGGAAGCCCTCAGACAAATGTCTCGGTAGAACCTACGGCGCATCAGGTCAGCATTAATACCCTCCCAGTTCCCACATTAAGTCGCTTGTCCTGACTGGACTCGAACCCACGTGGTTTGAGGCTGAGCAGTCAAAGAAAGTAACAAAACGGCGACTCTACTACTCGTTCATGGGCTCACCGTACACTGTAAACAGTAAATGCTTAGCATCTGCCACTATGGCTTCGTGGTTATGAAGTTCGAGCCTCATGGCTGGGTTGCATTCATTGTGAGTCTTGTATGTTTTAAATTTATTGCTAAAATGATTATTTTCTTCATTAGATTCGATTTTATTCCACATGTCTCAACTAAGTTTTAAAAATAATATGATAGTGTCTTTGTGTCTGTAAATGTTGAAAAAAGAACGCAACCATAAGACAGTCAGACAGAAACAGGCATAGACTAAAAAAAGTCGCAATTATTAACAGTTGCGAGGTGGAACTATTGCCCTGTAGGATGTACGTGGCTTACATCAGAAACAGAGGTTAAAATGACTTGGTCACAGTGGTGCCATGGGAGTTTTTTAACGTGTGTTCAAAAAGCCAAACTTGATGACTCAAGTTAAACAATAGATTTGATTATGACCTTTGATCTCTTAATTATATGGGAGCATGCTGACCTATAAAATATTTTGTTGTCTGTATGTTAGGAAATCAAACGTATCACAACAGTTTCCTTCTATTTTAGCAGTTTTTATTATTTTAAACTGTAACCCAGTTACACATACTACAACTGACTAGACACTGTTGGTCATGTAGACTTTGCAATTTTACGTTTGAAAAAAGAAATAAAAATAATTCAAACAAAATAAATAATAATGAAAGTTGAAACTTTATCAGCACAAAACGTCACTCTATGTTAGCTGTATGTTTAGCAGTATGGTTCACTTTTTAAAATCGATCGTGTCTAGTTCGATGATATTGTAGGATGATAGCGCCCTACATATATAAATAGCTTCAAAATCGCTAAGACGTTTTTGATTCTCACAGCTTCAATTCCTTTGAATGGTAAAATGTTCACATATAAATAAGTGGTCAGAAGTGATATTCAGTCATCCATTATCCATATTAGTTTTATGAAATTGGTTTATAACATTTAATAAATGCAAATATTGCGAAGCGTAAGTATGGACAAATTGATGCAGTAATCTAATTAAAAAACGATTTCGACATGTATATTGTGGCATACCTTATAATTAAACCCATTTACAGAGGTGCATTCATTTAGTTGTACTACATCAATGTGGGTTTGTTGTTAAATGCTTTGTCTTTCTATGTTGCATTGTTTGTGATAATAGTTATAATATATATTTTGTATTGTAATTTTGCACCAATACTTAATAAAACTGGATTTAGAACGACACAACAGCATAGTCATTTTCTTTGTTTAAGAATTATTAAAAAAGTTTTGATCGCTTTCGCGACCGATTGGCCAGATTTGCCGACGTGTACTTCATCAGCCCCTCGCCGTGTGGATTCGATATCCTTTCAGGACGACACTTTTCATGTATGGCGTTTTTATTCATGCTGATACAATTTGATTTTGCGTTGTGACAGACAATTAAAGTAAAGCAAATGTAATGCCCCGCCAACCATTCCCC
Organism: Sinonovacula constricta; assembly: GCA_007844125.1. Lineage (NCBI taxonomy): Eukaryota > Metazoa > Mollusca > Bivalvia > Cardiida > Solecurtidae > Sinonovacula > Sinonovacula constricta. The sequence goes on along the minus strand of CM017563.1, from coordinate 55,845,952 downwards.
CTTAATTAAAGAGTATCAGATTATGGTTAAAATGCTTCAAAACTGGGTGTTGAGGGTTCGAATCCCGGTATGGGCACGAATGGTCAACTTATTTTCTTCTTTTTCATTTTTACAATAATGTTTGCCTCACTCTTTCAGATTAAGAAGGAAACATGTATAGTTTTTAATTTTCTTTGTATGAATGAATTTTAAGTTTATGATTAGGGCTAAATTTGATTACAAATTCGTTACCTGGTATATTAAAAGTAAAAAAAAATAATCAAAACCATGAGGTGAAATTGTTTTATTTTTATTTTGCAACATCAACCAAAATACGTTATAGAACATTTTGGGCAACTCTGAAATAAATCGTGTGGCTATCAAGAGCCCGGTGATTTTTGAAGTAACGTACAATAAACAGATAAAATGGGAAAATCCGTCTTAAACAGTTGGATTTGTAAACAATACATTACATTTTTTAGATAGTTTGAGTCAAACCTATCAAGTAACATGTTTGGTTGGTTTGTCTAATACTGTACATTGTTTCCAAAATGATAGTCAATAGCAAAACACTTCTACTGAAGAGGATATAATATGTTCTTATTTCTAAAAAAAAGACACATTAAATACCAATTTTAGAAGACAAAAATATCCATAAATTCAAAACTGGATGGAGAATTTTCTTAAAATTTGGCATACACGTCTACATTAAAGTATACAACTCAGTCCTCTGCTTATTTTCAGATTCTATATATTTTCTACTACCCATGCTTTGCATTAATGCACTGATACAATTATACGCTCGATCATATCTGGGACATAGCAGATTTCACTCTTGAACTTTTGATATTGATTACAGGACTACGAACAAACACAATGAGTGTTTTGTATGTACTCACTGCGTTACCAGTTCCGGTGCACTGCTATCTAAAATTCTAACAATTTAATTACTCATTTAGTTTGAACAAAAGAACAGAACACAACTTTATTATAACTAAAACTATGAAATATACAGTACACAAAAGAAATATAAAGGAAACACAAGTTGCAATATAAATGATACACGTGACATTGTAGAAATGACACTTACAGACATAAAAAAATAAGCCTGAGTTTGTCTGTATAGGAGTTGAGTACTACATTTATTTATTTTATTTGGAGAATATTTAATACCCATTTTTAGTATAAAGCTTCAAAATGATAATAATTATAACTTCGTTAATGGACCGAAATGGCCTTTGGCACTAAACACACATTAAACGAAAGTATTGAAATAATGCACTCTTTAAGTGCAGGATATTGACAAAGGACATTTTGTCTATTGACATAAATTTGTACCGAAAAACGCTAAAGTCCACATAATAAACACGTTTTCACTGTCATCTATATTGCATACATTTTATAAATATATTTTCTGTAACTTTAAAGGGACATGCATATCGAAGATGAAATATACACGTGTATAGTTGGTAGGTGTTTTCTTTGTTTGATTTAGCGTCCTAACAAAATTTTAAAGTTGCCTGCAGACGTTACGTAAACCAGTATAGTTCTGCATTCACTTGGCTGGCACACCCTGAACACGGACCTCGTCATGTTCCCACTTGTACACTTATGTTGAAGGCGGCATTATATCTTCATATAATCATTCCTTCAATATGGTCATCAAGCAAACAAATAAAAAAAACCCAACTAAAACAAACAAATGAATGAAAGTGCAATCCACCAAACAAACAAACGTTGGAACAGAGCGATTGACCAAGCAAACAAACAAACAAAAGAAAGTATGAACGAGCAAATGAAGGAAAGGGCAAAGGAATGAAAAAAAGAAAGAATCAAATGGTAATGCTTACAATCGATCCAACGAACAAACGTTCGAACAGGCAGTCGAATGAAGAACGAATTGGTTTAAAGCCATACTAAATTTCGTGGAACATGTTATCGACACAGAAAAGAACTATAAGGCACATAAAACTGAGCAAAACATAAACGATGGATCCTACCTTGTGCCCGGCCTAAATCCACACCAGTCGACTAGGCGGTCAAACTCAATCAAATTAATTATTTTTAATACATAGGTTACATTGAAAATTGTTTCTAAACACCCGCTGTGTATTTTACCGTGTTTATAGTTCCACTAACAGTTTTTCAGTTATCTGTAGACAGTGTCCACTTGAAGCAGATATAGTGCTGCCTTTACTGTTTATAGCATGCCGTAAACACGTGGCTTAATACCACACCCAATCAAATTATCATGGCACTGGCCCAACTATATATACATCGGAAGAGCAATGGAATACCATACACAAAGTACCGGGTTCAAATCAAACAATAGCAACGACTTTTTGCTTCTTATATTTTTTGTTCTTTGTTGCTTTTTTTTACCGGCTAGCGTATTTATTTTTCGTAAATTCACCGACAAAAAGTTAAATGATATTATTTTTAAACCACCGATCATTTAACGACGCTCTCGAGCTGGTGCAACAATATTTCTGCGAGATTATTGCAACTTTCCTATGTGGAGGTGTTAAGGCTGGCTTACGGTACGCCGGTGGTTCTACGCAGACCAATGTCTGGGAACTTCCACCAATAATTATTAGCTTGACGACCCTAGTATTGCCATATTTAGGTCGGTACGAAGAAACAAAATTAAGCAAAAACAACAACAACAACAACAAACAAAATAAACTAATAAAAAACGTGCCAAAATAGAGGATAACCCGAATTCCCAGTCAGACCTGTTGGGACTCATTCCGCCTGCTGGATAATTATCGGACTCAGTCAATTCAATGTAAGTTCTCTCACGTTCCCTTTAAAACTATGTCTCATCTAAACATAAAAAAGATAGGTACTCGTATATAAGCCTATTATACCTAAGTGCTATTAGAAAAGGTGTGTTTGATTCTCTGATCTCTTCACGGTTTGTGGAAATAAGTTTGGGTGGGGGTGGGGGTGGGGGTGGGGGTGGTAGGCAAATTCGTGTTAAATTTAATTTTCGTAAATAATCCGTTAGCTATTTAAAGTAAATTTATTTCTCTGGCGAAGTTAAATTTCAATATTTAAATGATAATGTTTTGATAAGAAAATGAAATTTACTGTCACTAAAAAGTTGTTTTGGATAAAATTGAATGTGCATTGTTATCAAAATCTAAACGCCTTCTGTTTATTAACCTATGGTAAGTTAACAATTAACATTAGCATGGTAATTATATGTTTTATATTTAAACGAGAAATTTTAAAATTATACCGTGAATCTATTTACCATAAAGAAAAAGTATTTTAACAGCGTATTCACTGACTACAGAACCGTTATGTAAAGCTTGTATATGTTTTTCCCACTAAAACGTGTATATTACATAGACAATTTGTAGCATATATATATATATATATATATAGTGCTTCGACCTTAAACAAACACTACCCGGCGCAATAATGACGGCACTACTAGTACATTTTATTACCCTGATTAAGTGCGTTGTAATCGCACAAGCAACACAATCTCGCTACCAAACTGTGTTCGGCGGGATAACCCTGCGCACCGGAAGAAACGCAGCGTCATCACCCTTTACGGTAATGTCGGAGATACAGTGCGTGTTTCGTTGTGAGAAGTTCAGCAATGGATGTAGTATGGCATTGTTTACGCCTCGTAATGGAGAATGCGCCCTGTACTTCTGGGAAAATGTTGGTACGGTAGCATTACCTATGCAGGCAGATGAAGTTTTGAACACGAAAGTTATGATGAGGATGAACTATCAACGTATGTATTCTTGGTCTTAGCTAACTACTTGCACTTGTTCCTAAAATTCTATATGTTATTCTAGTGAATTGACGTTTACATGGAACATGTTGCATTTCATATACATTGTTATGTTATTTGTAGAAATAATATGAGTAATATTGAAGTTAAATTAGTTATAGATAATAAAAATTTACAAGTGACGTCCCGGACACAAGCGTAACGCGATTTGACGTTAATGGTGGTATCCGTCAGTTTGCCTAAATATTCTATATGTAACAATATCTGTAAATAAAAACAATTAGAATTCCTGCTTAAACTAGACATCGACGTCACAGCGGATGACGTGGATGAACTAAAACATTTGTGGTCACATGGTTTTCTTGGTTTAAAAATAGCTAACTGTGCAGCGTGGCACAGATAAGAAATACATATTTGTAATGACGATTGTGGCGTTATGGTTCACTTTTCCGAAAGCTGTAGGACACTGATAAACAGCATTTTACGAGATCTGCTCAGATAACATTGATTTACTAAGATGTATAATGAAAATATTTTTGGTCCAAACTGTCGGTGGGGCGCCAGTGGCTTAGTGGTAGAGTCGCCGATTTGTAACTCCTCTGACTGCTAAGCCTCCCACCGCGTGGGTTCGAGTCCCGTTCGGGGCGAAAGACTTAATATGGGAAGGTCTTCCAGCTGACCTGCGGTACGCCGGTGGTTCTTCCCAGACCTTTGTCTGGAATCTTCCTCTAACAAAACAGCTGGGCGTCGCTATAATGATCATTATTGGTCGCTGCGATGTATATAAAAAACAACAACAAAACAAAACAAACAAACAAACAAACAAACAAAGAACAACAAACTGTCGGATACCACCTTTTAAGCAGTAACGATTGTTGTAATGTTCATGAAATTCAAAACAGTACAATATTGTAGCTTACCGCTTTTTTTAGAATTTGTACTGCAAAACGTAATCCGTCTAGTTTAATAAATACGTTTTATTGTTTTCCTTATGTTCTGTTTTTATCTTTACTGACTTTATCGACATTTTCGGAGGCAGAATTTGACAGAGCACAAAGAAAAGTAATTTTAATTTAAAAAAACAAACAACAGAACTGTTTCATAAAAATTAACAAATAAAGACATCATATTTTTCTAATGACTGTAAATGAAGTATAACATTTTATGTATACTTTTGTGGTAACTGATTAACACAATATCTTATGATTTAATTTAATAAAATGCGATGTGTTTTTTTTTTCGCGTACCGGCTAGACTTTTTTTTTGGTTTCTAACATCAAATAAAATGTAATTATATTATTGTCACCACAAATCAGTGTTAAGTTTGTTCTTTGCAATCTTGTTTTTGTATTTTGTTAAACCTGTAAATATTTGTCTTATTCTATGTAAAAACGTTACAACTTTAAATGTTAAATTGTTTCTGAACTGTTTTTAAATTACACCATAAATATCAACGAAACTGAGTGAGTGTCTTATTTCGTAACTACTCTTTTTTATGAAATAACGAATTTGTATTTTGCAGTTTTTGTACACAGTTAAAAACTTTCATTTCGTACCATTTTATAGTAGTTTGTCCTGTTGATAACAAACATAGGCAGTTTTACGACTAGCCTTCGTCTCAAGGAAATGTTTATTATATTTCATATTATTTTAACCTGATAGATTTTTATATTTTTACACACCTATTTGAATTTTAACCAGATTATACCCTATTTATGTTACACTTCATCGTATTCGGCGCCGTATGACCTGTTAATTGTCGTTGTGCTGTAAAATCCAAAACACAATACAAAGGAAATGTTTCATTTTTAGTGAATAAAATTAGGAAATAGGTTTTAAGTCTGCATTATCTACCATCAACTTTATCACGATAATAAGTTCTGATGAATATAAAATAATCATGCAAACCGCAGGCAAACTTAAGATCTTTTTCCGTTTTGAACATGCTTGTTTAGTAAATAACAAAAGATAGTGGTACTGCATCAAGCAGTTGAAAAATTGCTTCATAAAGTTTGGGTGACATCTCTATATGTCGTTAGTTTATTTCTTAAAGGATGATTCCCATAATAACCTAATAAGCAAATAAGCATTTTTGATCAATAATGATTTTCCAATTTTAATTGAAAATGCAATAAGAGGATCCAATGGTGAAAGTAAAGTAAGATTAGTAAAACTAGCAAAGTTGGGAGTAAAACTAGAAGAAATAAAATAGCCATGTTATATCTTTAATGTTACCACAGCAAAGTGGTTCTATGTTTATAATGTAGCAGTAGAAATTGATATTGTTAGAATGTGTTTTTATTTATCACATCCCCCAATATACTTTTTTTAGATGTCCTTGTGACTGTCCATAAGGAAAGCCACTATGCAATTCCATTTGCTGATGCGTCCAACTTCTGCGCCAGGGTCGGGGGCCGGGTTGCATCAGAATCAGACCTAAATTACGCTCATGGCCGGAACTGGGGAGTATGCCGCTGTGGTTGGCTCACCAACGCGCATGCGTATTTCTGGGTGCTAACTGTGTCTTCCGGATGCGGCACCACCAACCGTTGGAAATGTAGTGACCCCAAAGACATGTATGATGTGCATTGCAGAATTGAGTAACGTCTACAAAATAGGCACTTGTGACAATGCATTTGTTTGTGTGTGGAAAAACAACTACAATGCAATACTGCGATTTTTGTGACATATTTCATGGTTTACAAAGGCACACTATAAGAATTAGGTGATATAATAGTATTTTGTAAAACAAGACAACAAAAACAAAGCAAGAAAGCCTTTTCTTGAAATTGCAATGTTTGATGAAATCAAAACAATAAAGAAAATTATCTGCAAGAGCAATATTTTAAAAAAGACAAAATGTATATTATGCCAAAGTACAATATTTGGAATATCTATACAAAATTATTATGTTGTGGCTGTGCATTATTTGGCAAATGAAAAAAATCAGGTTGTAACATTTAAATTTTTTACTGTACAATATGCTTACAGATGTTGTGACATAATGTTATTTTGTAAAAAAAAAAATAAATAGATTTTGTGACAAGAAATATTTCGGAAAAAGTTATAAACACATTACTAAACTGGTAAGTGATCCTACAATGTTGCATCAAACCAATAGCCAACTGTTGAAGCTTTTTTGTAAAGTTTCAGTAAATCGTATTTTACGAGTATTAACTGCTGTTTATTTGTATCAAAAAGAGCTGTGCTGAGTATATAGATGTGTCGATTACTGGCTGTCATTAAGGTTTTTTTGGTCATGTGTGCATAGTGTATATATACATTGTATGCCGCATGGGTCGTTGACCTTTTTTGATTCGACGTTTAACTTAAAATTTGAAACTTGACACATGAAAAAACTGTTTCCGTAAAATATGTCACGAACATGGATACCTTCTACTCCGGGAACACGAAGATCCTTAAAAAATACAGTTATTGGCGTAAGTCAAGTGAGCGTATACTTCTGTACATCCTAAGAAAATACAGTTATTGGTGTTAATCAAGTGAGCGTCGACGTCTGTGAATCCTTAGGAGATACAGTTATTGGCGTCAATCAAGTGAGCGTCGACGTCTGTAAATCCTTAGGAGATCCAGTTATTGGCATTAATCAAGAGAGCGTCGACGTCTGTAAATCCTTAGGAGATACAGTAATTGGCGTTAATCAAGAGAGCGTCGACGTCTGTAAATCCTTAGGAGATACAGTAATTGGCGTTAATCAAGAGAGCGTCGACGTCTGTTAATCCTTAGGAGATACAGTAATTGGCGCTAATCAAGAGAGCGTCGACGTCTGTAAATCCTTAGGAGATACAGTAAATGGCGTCAATCAAGTGAGCATCGACGTCTGTAAATCCTTAGGAGATACAGTAATTGGCGTCAATCAAGTGAGCGTCGACATCTGTTAATCCTTAGGAGAAACAGTTACTGGCGTCAATCAAGTAAGCATCGATGTCTGTTAATCCTTAGGATATACAGTTATTGGCGTTAATCAAGCGAGCGTCGACGTCTGTAAATCCTTAGGCGATACAGTAATTGGCGTCAATTAAGTGAGCGTCGACGTCTGTTAATCCTTAGGAGAAAAAGTTACTGGCGTCAATCAAGTAAGCATCGATGTCTGTTAATCCTTAGGAGATACAGTAATTGGCGTTAATCAAGAGAGCGTCAACGTCTGTAAATCTTTAGGAGATACGGTAATTGGCGTCAATCAAGCGAGCATCGACGTCTGTAAATGCTTAGGAGATACAGTTACTGGCGTTAATCAGGAGAGCGTCGACGTCTACGATACACTATATATAGATGGATAAGCAATCAGAGACTAGGGGTGTGGGGGGAGTAATGTGTCAGTGGGTTCGTGGAATGTTAATGGCCTAACTGTAGATAAAATGCAAACGGAGGAGTTCGTTAGTATTTTAAATAAACATGACATTGTATTTGTGTATGAGACTTGGGCATCGGAAACTAGTGTATATGAATTAGATGGTTATACATTTCATAGTTATTATCGTAGTTTCCAGCACCGGAATGCAAGAAGAGCAAGTGGGGGTGTATTAGTGATGTATAGGTCATTCATAAGTGAGGGAATATCAGTGGTAAAAAATCAGCACAATACAGTAATCTGGTGAAAACTTGATAAAACATTCTTTAAAACAGAAGCAGATATATATGTGGGTGGCACGTACGTATGGCCAGATGGGTCACCGGCGTATGATTCAGTAGATGTAGATTTTTTCGATATATTGCAAAATGATATAACAGAATATAGCGAATTAGGATCTGTATTTTAACCGGTGATTTTAATGCACGCGTGGGTTTGAGAAATGATTTTATAATATGTGATTTAATAAATAGTTTTATAGACGACACAGAATATGTTCCAGATATGCTCTCTGTTAGGGCCTCACAAGATGTCAAGTGTAACAGCTTTGGTACACGCCTACTTGACCTGTGTAAAGCCACCCGTGTACGTATATTGAACGGTCGTGTAGGTAGCGACGCCGATACGGGTGCCTGTACCTATGTATCTACACAAGGGTCATCAATTATAGACTATGTACTTGCCAGCGAATGTGATTTGTCTTGCATTCTTGATTTTGTCGTTGGCCCATTAACACCCTGGAGTGACCATGTACCGCTATCCCTGACTATTTGTTGTGGTAATTTCGATATTGCTTCAACAAATAGGGAAGAGACTCGATTTAAATGGAATGTTGATTTAAGAAATGAATTCCGTTCATCATTAATTGGCAGATTGCCGGAGTTAAATAATATTGTTCATACATGTTATGAGCGTCAACCTAACTCAGTAAATGATAAAGTTCAGCGATTTAAAGATGTCCTAAGGAGTGTTGCCGATCCATTGTTTTGTAAAAATGTGTTGTATAAACATAATTCAACCTTTAATGTTAACACGCCTTCAAAAAATAAAGAATGGTTCGATTTAGACTGTTTTGAAGCAAAACAGGCTTATGATACTGCAGTAAATAATTTTAAACAATGTAACACTTATTGTAGTAGGAATTTTTTTAAGAAAATAAAAACAATTATAAAAATATTGTGCGGATGAAGAAGAGAAAACATACAGTTACAAAGTTAAAGAATAAAGAACGCCTGAAGCATGGAAAGCCAAAAGATTTTTGGAAATATTTAAAAAAAAGGAAGTCAAAAGTTGACAGCGTCCTAACAGTTGATGCTTTTTACGAATACTTCTCTAACCTAGAAAAATATATTCCAGACAACTGAGTCGAATTCTGAGAATTTATGTAAAACGCATGATTTTAAAAGCGATTTTAACGAACAATTAGTTTATAATTTTACATGTAATGAAAATATAAATGCTGTAAAAAAATTAAGAACGAACAAGGCGTATGGTCTTGAATGTATTTTAAATGAATATCTTATTGAAAGTGTTGATATTTTATGCCCATACATTTGTGATATTTTCAATATGATTCTCGATTCAGGCCATTTTCCTGACCAATGGAAAGAAGGTATTATAACTCCATTGCATAAAAAGTGATATAAGCATGACGTAAATAAATATCGGGGGATAACCCTGTTAAGTTGCCTTTCAAAGCTTTTCATGTCTATTTTGAACAAACGAATATACGAATTTTGTATAACATTTGATAAAATACCAGATACTCAATTTGGCTTCAGAAAAGGTTATTCTACGGTAGATGCCATTTTTATTTTAAATTCTGCTATTAATCACTTTTTGGGTAAAAAGAAACGTTTATATGTCGCCTTTTTAGATCTTAAGAAATTTTATGATGGAATCTATAGAAACGGGCTCTTCCATAAGCTGTTCAAATCAGGAATCAATGGAAAAGTGTTACACATTTTAAAAGACATGTATGCATCTGTACGATCTTGTGTTAAACTGTTTGGTTGTATGTCCGATTTCTATGACAGTTTTGTCCGCTTAAAACAAAGGGAGACAATTTCACCAATTTTAGCATCTCTATTTTTAGAAGATCTAGAAGCATATATACTGGAGAATGGTGGTACAGAAATATGCTACAGAAATATGGGGTTTTACTAAAGCAAAATCAATTGAGAGGGTACATCTTAAATTTTGCAAAAGGATTTTAAATGTTCGTAGCAGTAGTAGTTCAGCAGCAGTGTACGGTGAACTAGAAAGACATCCCTTATATATATCCCGTTATGTTAAGATTATCAAATACTGGAGTAAGCTAGTGAAAAGCCAAAACTCTATTTTAAGAAAATGCTACGAAATAGCTTTTGAAGATTGTAATAATGGTAAAAGAAATTGGGTATTTAATTGTAAGAAGTTATTGGATAATTATGGATTTTCATACTTATTTAATAACACGGAAATGGTGGATATAAAGATGTTTCCAAAATTATTTAAAAG